>JASVEL010006077.1:0-455498 GCA_032618575.1 Nicotiana noctiflora
TATTCCCCAATCCCCAATTTAACTGTTCCCCTAACTTCATTTATGCTATTGTGGTTTGCCGGGAGAGTCGGTTCTGAAATTTGGAGTATTTTGGGACACTTAGTCCCTAAATGAGAGCTTTAAAGTTAGAAAATGGCCCGTAGCCGAAACAGAGTGTTAAGACGACCTCGGAACGGAAATCCGATGGTTCCATTAGCTCCGTTAGGCGATTTTGGGGTTGGGAGCGCGTTCGGAAAGTATTTTGGGGGTTCGTAGCTCAATTAGGCTTGAAATGCCGAAGTTTGAAATTTTGGCGAATCCGAACGATAGGTGAGATTTTGATCCGGGGGTCGGAATGGAATTCCGACAATTTCTGTAGCTTCGTTATGTGATTTTGGATATGTCCGCAAATTTTCAAGTCATTCGGACGTCGTTTGGTCGGGTTTTAGATCGAATGTGAAATTCGGAAAGTTTTAAGAAATTTAGGCTCGAATCCGTTGTAAATTGATAATTTTTGTGTTTATGGACGTGTTTGGATGATTGGAACAAGTTTGAATAAGGTTATAGGAAGTGTTGGTGTTTTTGGTTGAGGTCCCGGGGCCTCGGGTGAGTTTCGGGGTGGTTTCGGACCATTTCTAGGCCATTTTTCACTGCTGGTTTTTGGCTACAGCAGTGCTCTACGCGATCGCGGGGTATTGGTCGCGATCGCGGTGAGTAAAATCTGAGCAAAAAACTAATGAATCGCGATCGCGTAGATTTCTTCGCGATCGCGAAGAAGAAATTTCTGTCGCGCAGTCCCTACTTTGGAAGATCATATCTTTTTATCTAAAAGGAATTTGGAGGTGATTCAAAAACGAAAGTTGTAGCTCATCGTGTCTAGTTTTCAGAAAGCTAAAGAACTCCTCATTTGGAAATATATAGAAAAAGTTATGTACGTTACACTCTATGCTGTCCGAGAAGTATATCTAAAACCCATAAATGGATTTGGAAGCTTGTATCTAGAAATGTATAAGGATTCAGGAAATGATCAAAACATGAAAGTTATAGCCCTATGTGTCTAGTTTCCAGAACATCAAACCATTCGTCATTTGGAGTTGTGTGTAAAAAGTTATGACCATTTTACTGCAGCCTGTCCGGAGGAACTGGAAGTTGTTCACCGCGATCGCGAGGCATTTTCCGCGATCGCGAAGGGTAATTTTTGGCCAAGAATTTGTTCTTCGCGATCGCGAAGCATTTCCCGCGATCGCAGTGAACAAAATACCTGGGCAGAATGTTTAAAAACATTTCATCCGCGAACCAAACCCATTTTTCCACCATTTTTGGTCATTCTTGAGAGCTTTTGGACGAGAATTGAAGGGGTTTTGACAAGAAGTGATTAGAGGTAAGTCCTATGAACTAAATACATGATTTTATTGAAGAATCATCCTTGAAATTTATGAAAACATAGCAAAATTGTAAGAAATTAGTGCTTGGAGCAAAAACTTTAAATTTGGGATTTGAAGGGCCATTGTGGTCCGTTTTGGGAGATTTTTATATGGTTAGACTCGTGAGAGTACGAGGGTTCTGAAAATGTAAAAATATTTCAATTCCGAGCCGATGGATTCAGGGGTATTTTGGTCATTTCACCCACTTTCGCGCCGTAGCTGTAATTTTATCATTGTAGTTAGTTACTTGCGATGTTATTTATACTGTGTAATTGGTTTGACTAGATTCGGGCCACTCGGAGTCGGATATTCGCGGCAAGAGGGTTGTCTCTTAGCGGTTTTGTATCGGAATCGAGGTAAGTGGCTTGTCTAACCTCGTGTGGGGGAACTCTCACCCCTAGGATATTATGTGATAGTTTAAATGCCTTGTACGCGAGGTGACGGGCGTGTACATGCGCTGGTTGTTGTAACACACACTTTACTTGAATTGTCTGATTAGTGATATTTCTGTGCTTAGCTGATAAAAGCGTTACCATTACCCGGTATTACTTAGAAAAGCATGATTAGCGGGGATTCAACATGTTTAATTGCCTAGTTGATTTACTTGAACTCTTGATAAATTGTTGGCACTAATTTCGGTGAAGTTGGAAATTAACATATTATATTCTCTCTGTGTGTTTTCTTTATTTGATGTGTTTGTGGACTGCGGGTTCAATTCCCGGAGATCCCAGAGCTGTGGGTTCGATTCCCAGAGACCCGGAGTGATATTGTTTGTGGACTGCGGGTTCGATTCCCGGAGATCCTGCGTTATTGATATATTATTGAGATGTGGACCGCGGGTTCGATTCCCGGAGATCCTGAGTTATTGAGATATTATTGAGACATGGGCTGCGGGTTCGATTCCCGGAGACCCAGAGGTACTGAGAATGGGACTGTGGGTTCAATTCCCACAGATCCCGGATTTGTTTATTTGAGTTGGTTATTTGTTGTTAGCTTAATCGTAGACAGTTGCAGTAATTATCATAATGTTGTTATTTCGGAAATTATTATCATATGAACTGTTTATTTTGTTTTCATCATTATATTATTGTTTCTCAGTAGGGCCCTGACCTACCTCGTCACTACTCCATCGAGGTTAGGCTTGGCACTTACTGGGTACCGCCGTGGTGTACTCATGCTACTCTTCTGCACACTTTTGTTGTGCAGATCCAGGTACATCAGAGCAGGCTCGTACTAGGTGATTCTGCAGCTTTCTGGGAGACTTCGAGGTATGATCTGCTACGTCCGCGGATCCGGAGGCTTCCCTTCTATTCTGGTATTACTAGTGACATTTTTCTTCATTTCGTTGTTAGATACTCTTTACACATAGAGCCACAGTTGTATTTCCCTTTTAGTCTGTGTTACCGTGGGGTTCCGGATCTTGGTAGTGTTTATTTATTGTGTGACGGATGTATGTGCCAAGTGGCACGGATTACATATCTTTTATGTTATTTTCCGTTGTTTCTTATTTAAGTAATTATAATTTATAGATTTCGCAACGTGTTAGGCTTACCTAGTCGTGGGGACTGGGTGCCATCACGACAGGTTCACAATTGGTGAACTAGGGTCGTGACACAACGGCTCATCGTCCTCTGAAGCTTCCTCTTCAACAAGAGGAAGTGGAGGCGAGGGGCCTTCTCTGGATGTCGGTTCATTCACCGACTCAACCACGGGATAAGAAGTCCCAGGGACATCCGTAAAAGCCGACTCCCAAATTATGGCTTCACCTTTGGAACAAGCAGCGTCGGAAACATCATCACTAGATGCTTCCACATCCGCTTGGTCACCCTCAGGGCAAGCGGCCTCAGGAGTGATTTCTCTCACATGAACCACATGTTCAAACCGTAATCTGCCAACGAGGAAGTGGCAGCACGACGTCTCCTCCTTCGCGGTGCACTCCGAGTTGCCAACACAGTTATAAAAATACATAAGAAAACGTGGCGTCTAATAAGATATAAGGTCGCCAAACCTAGAACCAGTACAATACCTGGGAGGCCATATCTTGTGGTGAATGTGACCCACGTCCTGCACTCCTCCGAGAAGGGGGTCAACTGCTGCACCCAGGCCTTAATGTCTGGAATGGACTGGCGCATACGCACCCTTGCTGCAGATATAAAATATAACAAGATGATGAAAATTCGAACATGCGTAAAGTAATTGAGCACAAGGGATAACACTTACGTTCGGCGTTCCATGCCTCAAGGAATTCGGCAGGGTCCGACACCAAATCTGAGGCTCGGACAAAGAAATAGTTTAGCCAGAACTAGTGATTAGGCTTGTCCTCTGTCTCGATGACCAAGCCCTTCATCCCACGATTCTTTAACTGAAGCATCATCCCTCTCATGAACCCGGGACTGAACATCTGCATCAGATGGTACACCGTGACGTCTAATCCGGCCCTCTCGGCATAAGTCGTCAGAATACGGCATATCTTCCACGTATAAGGGGTAAGCTGGGACGGGCATATATTATCGAACCGGTACAACTCTTCCTCCAATTGATAAATGGATAGGCCACACCCCATTATAAAGGGGTATTCGTAGAAAGCACAGAGCCCCGCTTTATGTACGTTGGCAAAGTCCCATTCGGCCGTTTGCATGACGACTGTCTCAGAAATCTGACAAGATACTCGGAGTTCATTCAAAAGAGGTTCAGTAAATTTGGACCTTTCCCATATCAGGGTAGCCCCCTTTGTTGGGAAATCCCTTCTAATGTATAGTTCGCGGGGAAGTAGGTTGTCCACGAAAACAGAAACGAGAGGTTTGCGAGGTTCTTCCCACCTCCCGAGGGTTGAGGAACCCTAGAAGTGGCCTCAACCTCATCTATCCCACGACGACGACTGCCTTTAGCCATTGTTAATCTTTCTATCAAATTCAATGTATACTAACAAGCTACGAAGTCAATACGAGAAGTTGCTAAGTATTTCTATAAGAAAAGATGAATGACAGAAGTACAAAGAACTTTTTGTAATGATCCAAAGAATGGAAAATATTGAAATCCCTCCCTATTTATAGCAGGCCAGTACACGGGATTCGAAGAGGTTAGTATCAGAAAAGGAGGCGGAAAACCGAAACATCAAATCACCTTTTTGGCCTGCCTCGGGAGCAGCTGCAATCATATCACATATCATCAACAAACGACGGTTCAAAAGAACGTGCCATGTATGCACACGCGGGTAGATCCGAGACGGGTCGACTTTTTCCACCCATTGTAGATATATATCGAATACATCTCCATCAGGCAGAGAGACTAACGTATGAGGTCGAATCCGTTACGATTAATGTGAGTCGAGTACACCTCCTTATACGGTCATAGACGTCGAGTATACCTTCCTCAACGCCCATACGACGCGACGAGAGGGAGTATGCCCCCGACTATAAGGACGTATTGACAAATTCGCTCGTCTAGGAGTCCTATCTCCTCCGTCTATTTCCATTTTTGTAATAACAATAGTTCTGGAATAAAGTACTATTCTGGCGAGGGGACCTTCTTTCTATATAAGGAAAGGCCTCCCTCATTTGTAAGACAAGTGTTATGATTCATTAATAAAACAACTTCTAACTATCATTCTCTCTCTATATCTTCTCTTCTCTGTTTGTTGGCTAGTTTTAATATTCCAATAAGTTTTCTTACGATTTCACTGAAACAATCTACATACAAATCATAGATCTGTCCTTGAGTATATTACCACTGATTTTGATTTACCCTCTTATAGTCTTTGACTGTCCTTAACTCATAAAGGAACCGATAGCTTTTGGGTCAAACAATAGTCATTATAAATATGATCTTAGTGCTCTTGTTAACCCCTTAATGGATATTGAATTAATTAGAGCCATCTTCTCCTTTAGAACTTTTAAGGCTCCTGGACCAGACGGACTCCATCCATTTTCCCCCAAAAGTATTGGCATACCATTAGCCAATCAGTAAAAAGCTTTTGCCATGAGATCTTCAACACACAACATATACCCAATGTTATCAACAAAACCTTCCTATGCCTAATCCCAAATTTCCTAACACAAACAACGTAAATATTTTTAGGGCAATTAGCCTCTGCAATACTATTTACAAAACAATTACAAAAATATTAGCAGATAGCCTTAAACCATTCCTAGATCATATCATTAGTCCCTTTCAGACTAGCTTTATTAAGCACAGAAGAGCATCTAACAATGCAATTATTATTAAAGAATTAGTCTCCGAGTTTAAAAATTTGAAAGGAAAGCAGGGCCAAATGATTTTAAAAATCGATCTAGAAAAAGCGTTTGGTCGTCTTGAATGGACCTTCATATATCGAACCCTTAGATACTTTAACTTCCCCCCAAAATTCACCAAGCTCTTAATGAACTGCATTACCACTAGCTCGATAGGGGTGCTAGTAAAAGGTTCAATCATAAATTTTTTCGAACCTAGTCGAGGTATTAGGCAAGGCGATTCTATATTTCCCTACATTTTTATTCTATGCATGAAAATATTTTCAAGATACATAAACCACCAAGTAGATATACACAATTGGAATCTCATTCAAATAGATAGGAAGAGCCTTCAATTCTCTCATCTCTTCTTTGCTGATGATCTAACACTGATGGCAAAAGTAAACAATTCTTCATGCCAAACCATAAAAATTAGCCTCAAGCTCTTTTGTAATGTTTCCAGCCAAAGTGTAAACACTACCAAGTTACAAATTATCTTCTCAAATAATTGCCACCCTAACATTATTAAGGACATCTCTTCTAGTCTAGGTCTTAAAAAGAGTAACACTTTTGAAACCTATTTAGGTTTCCCAATCCTTACTAAAAATCGTAAACCAAGTGATTATCTCTTCATTCTAGACAAAATGAGAGCTAGATTAGCAAACTGGAAAAGTAGGTTTATAAACATAGCTCGAAGAACTACCCTAGCCCATGCTTGCCTTAATTTAATCCCAAACCACTACATGCAATATACCCTCCTCCCAACGAAAGTCTTAAAAAACATTGACAAACTACAAAGAGACTTCTCATGGGGTACTACGGCTGATAGGAAAAAACTTCACCTAATAAAATAATCTAAAATATCCAAACAAAACCCAACTCCTTGGGCAAGCCTTATCACCTTCACCTATGGCACTAATAAAGCAATAAACAACCACTCTTTTGTTTGGCAAAGTATTTTAAAAAGATAGGTGATTTGCAACAAAGGTATTATTTGATCTCCATACTAAAACTCTAATATGAATATCTGGTCCACAAACTGGATTCCAAATACAACAGACCTTCGTAGCCTAATCGAGGGTCCTCTATTAATCAATGACCAGAACCCAAAAATTAGAGATATCCATAATGATCATAATTGGAATTTCTCAAAATTTTCTATAACAATTTCGGAGGATGTCAGACATCATATCTTGAAGGTTAGAGTTGATATTCCGTGTCAAAAACCAACAAAGGTATTGTTACCACTAAGTCTCGCTATGACTTAATAGAGCCTTGTAAAACAAATAACATTGATTTCGAATGGATATGGAAAAACAAGTGCCCAAACAAAATAAAAAAAATTCTGTGGCAATGTGTCACGCCCCAAATCAAGGGACATGACCGGCGCCTGACCGGGTTGCCCCAGTCAAGCGGACCTGGGTGCCTTTCATTCCCACGCGTTACCCCTGTGTTGATTGTTTCTCATTAACAAAATATCTTACCAATTATAACTGATTTCACAACATACAAACATAACCATGCGAGTGATTCATTAACAAGTTTACAGTTTTTACATCGCCCGACATAATATATACATAAGACTAGAATCCCACAGTTTACCTGTCTACAGAGCCTCTAGGATACAAAAGGGAATACAATACTTGCCGGTAACAAGGCTCCGTCTATACCTTACAAAACCAAAATGAAGTCTAAACAAAAGTGGCGTGAACCACATAGGGCCCCGAGGAAGAAAGGGGCTCACCAAAACGGGCAGTGGAAGATGAAAGATACTACTGCCGATGAGCTGAAGTGCCTGCTACCGATCCACCTACAATCATAACACGAATGTAGCGTCCCCGGCAAAAGGGACGTCAGTACACTTGAATTGTATTGGTATGTAAGGACAAACTTTGTCCCAAGTAAACTCAAGCCGTTAAACAAGAATCATGACGACAAGACAACCAATAAATTACATCAAGGATCAATTAAGCCAGCTAACCATGTCTTCCACATTTTACTCATTTCAGATAAGTCTCAACACAAAGCACGTTTAAGGTCAACAAGTATAACAACAACCAATCAACCACATAAATCACAAGTAGTCAAACAAAGAGGCAATCAGTGCCCCACAAGTTGCAAACTCTCCTAGTGTCTCCTTTCACAATTTTCATATCAAAGATTTTGTATCAATTTCATTAGCGATTTCGATCGTTTCCATCCTTAATTATTACCTCGTCCACCCTTATTACCTCGTCCACCCTTATCACCCCAACCCACACATTATTTCTTCATGTTGCGGTGCGCAACCCGATGCCACCGTACAGTTTCAAACACCACAATCACAAACAACAGATAAGGAACTACACACAATTACAACAAGTTCAAATAAGCAACTTACAAATTGGTTCATGTTCACAATTTCTTCTCAAACCAATGTTACAAGCAAGTTACAATATTTCCAAAATCGAGAATGTTCATACTGTTATGTTCAACAACTTACCACACCTCAAGTGTTTCGTTTCTTTTCCACAAGGTACCATATATGCCATCATAACATTATTCACAATTCATTACCAAATTCAACTCTCATTTGTCTTCCGGTTCATATCCCATACTACATCACTCATAGTTCAACAACAAATTTGAATATCCAACAACAACATCAAGAATTTCACACATTTTATCAAATTAACACGAACCAAACAAATTTCACACATATGGGCGATTTTATAAGAATCAAAATTAGCCATACATACCTGGTATCGAGTTTTCTTCCTTTAACTTCCTACTTTATGCTTACCCAAGCTATCCTAGCTTTGCCGACCTTGTTCCGCAGGTTCTTACGCCTATTCACTTCCTCTTTACTAAAAATCAAGTTCAATAATCATGCATGAGTGTAAAATTCTATTTTCAAAAGCTATTATATGCAACCCTCTCCTTACCCATTTTAAAACTGAAAATTAGAGAAAATAGCTAGGGTTTTTACCTTGAAATGATTTGGGGAAGTTGAATCTTTGCCCTAGAATCATTTGAACTAAGTAGTTGGAACAATCTTTAAAGATGAAAGACTTCTCTCTCTAAAACCCCTCTCTTCTCTCTCTAATTTTGGTAAGAATATATGATAAAATGAAGGAGAAAGGTCTTATATCAAAGAAGAGGTCGGGTTGAATTTTATAAAATTCCTGGGCCGGGTCAATTCTGCGGTCGCAGAATCGACATGCGGTCCGCATAATAACCACGGAATTGCCTCAAAATTTACACAAGTTCTGTTACGGAATGCGACCAAAATGCGGTCCGCATTCTTGATCTGCGGTCGCAGAGTGCACCGCAGGTTTGACACTCAAAAACCTTCGAGAATTTATGCGGTAGATCTGCGGTCCGCAGATCCATTCTGCAATCGCATATCGACCGCATTCTCAACACCAATTTTTACAAACCTACTGTTAAGCTCTGCGGCAAGAATGCGGTCCGCATAGCAGATCTGCGGTCGCATTCTTGACCGCAAAATCGACACTTTTCTGGAAAAATCGATTCTTTACATTTTTGAAACTTAAATCACTACCAAGGGTCTGAACCGCGTACGCATTCCTAACACATTATTCGGACCATAAGACCATAGCTACTAGGTTTTATGCACAAAATTTTTTACGGGGCCTTACACAATACCTCCACAATAGGCTACCATGTAGAGCCTATCTAGCCCATATTACTATAAATATTGATCCAATGTGTCCAATATGTAAAACGGAAGACGAACCTATAATACATATTTTTCAATTGTAAAAGTTCCAAACAATTTTGGGACAGTGTGGGATGGACAACAAAATACAAAGCAGATAACAAACATTGGCTCTTTCAAGTAATTAAGAGACATAAATCCCAAACTTAGAAATAATTATACAGACTGAAATTCTCTTTTTCCCTTCATACTATTGAATACTTGGATAAATAGAAGGCGAAATACATAAATGGCCCCTTCAAGTTGTCCTCAACGACCAGATGAACACCTCAACTGATCCATTTATCATTTAGACACTTTAAGTGACCACTAACCAGATCAAATAAACACCCGGGTACAAAAGATCATACACGTGAATTACACTCGCTGATGAAGTGTCAAATGATCCAATTAATGACTGACACGTATAATTTTAAATAAACATTTGACACATATAATAAATATAAAATGAAAATGCATTTAACAAATTAAAAAATTATTTTTCCTAATTTTGACCAAATAACGTACCCCCACCAAATTCATTTTCTTCACCCCACCAAAACCAGCGCCACCCTCACCCCCCCCCCTCATCATCTTTTTCTTCCGCCCAAAACCAGCGCCACCCCACTCCCTTCATCTTCTTCGTATTCCTTCAAACCAGCACACCCATCTCTCACCGGAAAATTAATCTCCGAGTAAATTTTCGCCGGAAAATGAAATATCATTGCTAGCTAGTTATATAAGTATTGGGATTAGCCTTAGGATTTGATTCAATACTTTTAGTCCTCTGGAGACATGGATTAGTAGTGAGAGGGCATGATAAGATTTCACTTTTACCGATTTTAGTCCTTGTTTTTTGGATAATCAAGAAAGCTTTTTTTTTTTTGCTTTTCTAATCAACAAGTTTCAGGGGTCGTCGGAGAGCAGAATAGTGTCCGGAATTTTGGTCGAAATTTTGTTTGCTTATGAGAAAGAAGAAGCATGAAGGGTGAAAAATGTTAGAGTAAAATATAATGAAATAGTGTGGGATCCATATATAAAAATTAATTTAATTTTGTTTGCTCATGAGAAAGAAGAAGCGTGCAGGGTAAAAAAAGTTAGAGGAGAATATAATAAAATATTATGGGACCCACATATAAAAATCAATTTGTTTGCTTATGAGAAAGAAGTGAAACTATTGGGCGAAAAAAAGGTTAGAGCAAAATATAATAAAATAGTGTGGGACCCACATACAAAAATCAATTTAATTTTGAAAACAGGAGAGATAAAATCTGATAAAACTCCCACGCGCCCAAATGAAACTAAAATACACGTAACTTGCCATGTCAGCGTGAGGTATTTACTTGATACACTTAATAGTCACTTAAAGTGTCTAAATGATAAATGAATCAGTTAAGGTGTTCAGCTGGTCGTTGAGGACAACTTGAATGGGCCATTTATGTATTTCGCCTAAATAGAAATAACAATAATCAAAACAATACCTCCAATCAAATCAATATAAATTTCATCATGCAAACATCAATGGAATGCAAACTCCTAGCGGAAAATGTTCATAGCCCAATAAAAAATGCCTATTAATGTTAGATGGCATAAACCATCAAAAGGATGGTACAAATAAAATATAGATGCAAGTTATAATAAAAGACAAAAGAGTGGCCCGTGAGGTATTTTCAGGAACACAAGTGGAAGTTGGATTGTGGGATTTACAAAAGCCACTTATACAATGGAGCATTGGAACAGGAACTGCTAGCCTCAGTGGCGGAACCAGAACCTTCATGAAGAGTGTTCAAAAAAAAATTATAGCTAATGGGAATTGAACTCATGACCTTTATGTAAATTTTAAACACCATTGACCACTAAACTACACTTTTGGATAGTGTTAAGGGTGTTCAAAACTTAATATATATAGGTAAAAATTAAATTTTACCTTATATATACAGTGTAATTTTTCGGCGAAGCGTGTTCGGATGAACACCCTTGCGCCCCCTAAATCCGCCACTGGCTAGCACTCCTTGAAGGACTCCAAACTGCCCAAGAATGGAAATCGTTCCCTCTAGAGATAGAGACTGATTGTGCTTAGGCAATCCAATGCATACATCAAGAAATTATATTTTTTGACATTGTAAATGCATGCAGATCGTTAATGCGTCGGGAGAAGGAAGTGTTCCCCAGGCACATCTTCAGACAAAGGAATGAAGTGGCAACCTTCTAGCGAAGAATTCTTATGCACAAGCAAGAAAGAATTTTTTTTTTTACGTACAATCTCCTGTTTTTGTGGAATCAATTATGAGAAGGGATCAAACTGACCAACTAATTTTTGTAAAACACTTAAATATTGATGCATGTAATACTCTAGTAAATCTGGGTAACAAATGTGTCGTAAGTGACATAAACAATTATTGTAATGTTTTAAACCCTATTTAGTTATAATATAAGTATCTTTCCTTTGCTAAAAATAAGTGTGGAGTTCAAATCCTATAAAAAAAATCCCCTTGTTTTTATCTTTTCCTTTTTGACTCGTTAGTTGAATTGAGGCGAAGTAGCTTCATCAGCCATTTCATTTACTTGGTAAATTTTTTTTTTGTATGTTTGTAAATACTGTATCATTATTAGTATTTCTGGTCTATAATATGGCAGATAATTAAAAAGAACACGATGCATATTGAACAACATTTGTTTATTTTCTGTTGGGGGTTTGACCAAAGTCCTATATAAAAATAGAAAAGTAAAATAAGCTAATTATAAGTAGTAGGATGATCTTAATGGTATGAGATATTTTGAAAGAAACTATACAGCTTGACCTAAAGCAGATAATATTGTAACATATTTAAAAGTATTTTTGGATCGTTTTAAACCGAATGATAGTTCGACAAAACGAGTATGAAGATGACTGAGTATGGCATAGTACCAGTTTAGTGCCTTTGCCACACATAAACAACATTTGGAGTAACTAGTGGGATCATGTAGGTGGCATACAATTAATATCCAAATTAGCTCATGAATGATGATGTGAAATTTAGTTCAACGGGGAGATTGTTGGTTCTGTGTGAACAAAGTCTCACATAAAAAGTAGAAAAGAAAAATAAACTACATAAGAAGTTGAATATTCTTAGTGGTGTGACGACCTTTTGAAAAAAATCTCATAGACTCTAACAATATCATACTAAGTTAATAGTATCTTTGAGCTGTTTTAGCCCCACATTTCTTATGTACAACAAGCTTGGAATAGCAATAGTTCAGGAAGGTGCATTGCTCTGAACTAGGCGCACCATCTCAAAAGAAAAAAGTAGTGAATAACACACAAATATGACAGGAGAGGGTTACTCAAGTGATAAGTACTCTCCGCCTCTAATTTTTTTAAATAAATTGATCCAACCAAACTTAACAAATATACTAAGGAAGTTAGAAGATGCATCACAAATGTCATCCCAATAGACAAATTTTAAATGGCCCAACTCAAAACGTTACAATAAATTTAAAAAAAAAATCAAATCCACCATTAAATATTTCTAAAAAAAGAGAAGACCAAAAAAGAAAATGTAGGAAAAGTAAGTAGTTGACGAATCGCTTTCAAGAGAAAGAGAAAGAAAAAAGGAAGAGTGACGTGAAACATAGAAGAGAAGCACATGGGATCAGTTTTTAAGCTGAACGCACCAGAACCCCCTTCCTTATATGCTGGCATGTGGATGAGAAGATTCAGCTATTTTTTTAATATTTATTTTTTGTATTTTTCAAAATTTTAATTATATCATATAGATATTAAAATTAATAAAAGTTTCCAAGTATGAACATAGCAGAAACTAAGAACATGGATCCACCCCATTTCCAATGGGACTTGAATTTCCAACTAATAAAGTCATGTGATGCTGTAATTCTGCCTTCTCTTGTCTTTGCCTTATATTCTCTTTAAAACATATAAATAAATAAATAAATAAAAAGTTTGTACATGAAATGGGCCCCCACACCTCACATCATATCCTCATTCTCCATCCCCATCATTTATTTCAGATAGTAGTTGTAGCACATAGGGATGCTAAGGCGCCAACATGAATTATAGTGACGTGGTAAATACTTCTTACTTTAATAAAAGGTTTTGTATTCAAGTTTTGAGTATAAAGTCCTTATTAGAAGCGCTTTACCCTTTCAAAGTCGAAGTTCTTTGAGGAAACTTAAATTTAACCATGCTATAATGTAGGTATCGGACACCAAAAAAGTAAGAAATGCTAAGGCATAGACGACATTAGTTCGATAAGAAGTGTTATCGGATAGTGGAATATAAAATACGTTCTTTATGTATGTAAATTATTTTTATTTTTAAATTTCGAACATATGTAGAAGGAAGACAATACTAAAAAAAAATAATAAGTATCAATTCTAAATAAGAAGTGAGTCTTAAAACTACTATAATCCAAAGTCTAAATTCACTTTATAAATTAAACTGTGACAATAAACGGATATCATTTGCGCAAAATTTTGTGTACATACTGAATGCAACTAATTTTGTAGTTACTCCCACTCCCCCATTCATGAATAAAAGCAGCCAATGATTTCCTCATAATAAAGATACGTTTGACATGCATATATAAATATAATTTATTTATTTTAGTAAAACTAAGTACCACAAAAGCAAAAGGAATCCCATGCATGTAGCTCCCCACCACTCTTCTATTTATAAAAAGAAGCGTACAATAAATATAAAAGAATGAGTTACAAGGCCATTTCTTATTTTCGATGGAATAAAATAGAGTTATTTCGTATATGGTAAAAAAGAATTAGTGTAAAGTCTTATAAAGATAATCAGAGTGTTATTGTATACGGTAGAAATCGAGGCTATCCGATTTTATCCTTTGATGGAAAAAATGATACCACATCGGAAGGCCAGGATGTCGAGTTTGGGGTCAGCGTTCTTTTCCAAGATCGAGACCAGTATCACTTACCGAGGTCAGAAGAGGGTATACGTCGAGATGATACTGATATAGTTCAGTAACGAAAAGAGCGAGATACCGCAACGGACCGAAGATTATGGCGTGAATTTCGGCATAGATTGATCATCGGTGGTTAACTAGTTGTCAAATATGATTTCCTACCATAATTAGAATTATACCTTATTTAGGACTCCCCTATTGTATAAAGAGGGATCCCATTCATTTGTAGGTGTCATTTGTCACGACCCGGATTTCCACCATCGGGAGTCATGATGGCGCCTACTAGTGGAAGCTAGGCAAGCCAAATATTACTTACGTTTCCATTAGTTACCAAACTCTTATTAAGACTTTAAAATTAAGAATATATAAATTACAGCGGAATATTTAAACTTAGCGGAAGACTTAGTCAATCTTATCAAATATGATAAAGAAACCCAAACATGGTACACTACCCAAGACTTGTGTCACAATACTCACGAACTTCTAAGAATAATATACATAATTGTCTGAAAGAAATATAAGCTGTTTATCTCGAATACATGAGATAACGGAATGAAATACATAGATAGAAGAGACAACGGGTCCTGCGGACGCCTGCAAGGCTACCTCGTAGTCTCAGTAGTTGGAATATCCACAATCGTGCTACTGCCGCTGCTGCTGTCCGTAACCTGTATCTGCGCAAAAAGAGCGCAGAGTGTAGTATCAGCACAACCGACCCCATGTGCTGGTAAGTGTCTGGCCTATCCCAGCGAAATAATGACGAGACTAAGGCCAGTCACCCACATAAACCTGTAAAGTTGCAATATATATACATATACAAAATATTTATTAGGAAAGACTCTGTTCTGAAATAACAATCAATAACTCATAATATCCAGAGTAATCTAGTCAACACGATAAATCTTACTTTCATGTCTCAATTCCTTTTTCATTTCATATCTCGTGATAGGCGTACTACCCGCTCCCAACTGTAACAGTAAATTATATCTTGTGGTAGGCGTACCACCCGCTCCCAATTATATCAATAAGTTATATCTTGTGGTAGGCGTACCACCCGCTCCCAATTGTATCAATAAATTATACCTCGTGGTAGGCGTACCACCCGCTCCCAAATATATCAATAGGCTACCGGCAACTATGGCCAATGCCAAGATTTTAAATCACTTTGTGGTCAGCGTGCCACACGATCCCATTATCATATAAGTGGTCGGCGCGCCACACGATCCCAATTCATAAATATATATATTACCGGCAATTAACCAATAATTTCTGCATCAACAATATTTATAATTATCGGTTTTGAACCAATAATTGATAATAATTCAACAATTTATCCCTGTTACCGGTGTGAAACCAATAACTCTTAATCAACAATTCATACACAACTAAATTCCTATTCCTTCAAGCTAGGATAGAACAAACACTTACCTCAAATGTTTACGAATAACTCAATCCGTAGCAATGCCTTTTCCTTTCCGATTTGACTCCAATCCAATCGTATCTATACACAATTGACTTAATATCATCAATTCTACTTAACCATCTAGTTCACATGGCTGAATATAAGTTTTTCAACATTCTGCCCGGAATAGTAAAAATTAACCCCGGGTCCACATGATCGAAACCCGAGTTTCGAACCAAAATAAATTTACCCAATCATCTATGAGTTCAAATATATAATTTGTCCTCAAATCGGACCTCAAATTAAGGTCAAAATCCCAATTTTTATGAAAACCTAAGTTCTACCCAAATCCCCCATTTTTACCCATGAAAAACCTTAAATTGAAGATGAAAACATGATAGATGATGTTAAAGTTTGAAGAAATTGAGTAAAAGTTGACTTACCCAGTGATTTGGAGAAAAGAGAGTTCGTGAAAAATCGCCAATGGATGTTTTGGGTTGTGAAATATGGAAAATGAAGCTGGAAATCGTGATTTACAGATCTCTGTGTTCGCAATTGTGAACCCCGACCAATTTCTGGAGTTTGAAAAATAAGCTAAGGATGGGAAGTTCGCATTTGCAAACTTTTGTTCGCATTTGAAACGCCAAGGCAATTGCTGGGATGTTCGCATTTGCGAACATTTATTCGCATTTGCGAACATGGCTGGATCACTGGGGTTGTCGCAATTCCGACCATAAGTTCGCATTTGCGAACTTGGGTTGATCACTGTCAACTTCGCAATTGCGAAGTATTGTTCGCATTTGCGAACCTATGCCCAACCCTGCCCACTTCGCATTTGCGAACCAGGGCCAGCCTAGGACCTCTCGCAATTGCGAGAAAATCTTCGCAATTGCGAAGACAACAGCTGGGTGAAAAACCAGCAGTGCAGAAATTCAGAAATTGATCCAACGGCCTACCAAATCTTTACCCGAGCCCCCGGGCTCCAAACGAAACATGTACACAACATCAAAAACATATTACGAACTTGTTCGTGCGATCACATCGCCAATCTCACATCGTTTTCATCAAATCAAGCCTCAAGTTCATGATTTTCATACTTTTGGTTTTCAAAACTTTCAAACTTGGAACTCAAGGTCCAAAACATATCAAACGACATCCGAATGTCACCAAACTTTGCATAAAGCACATATATAATATTTAAGACTTGTACCGGGCGTCGGAACCAAAATACGAGCCCGATACCAAGGTCAATTAATTCATTTTCCTTTAACAATTACATCAAAAACAATTTCACAGAAAAATTCATAACTTGGGCTCTAGGCCTCAGAATTCGACTCCGGACGCATGTCCAAGTACCACATTTTCCTACGGACCCTTTCGGGACCATCCAATCTCGGGTCCGGGTCCGTTTACCAAAAATATTGACCGAAGTCAACCATATCAATATTAATAATATTTTTCTCCAAATTTCTCATAGAATTCATATTTTCTATCACAAAAACTTTCCGGCCACATGCCCGGATCGTGCACATAAATCGAGGCAACATAGAATGAGGTTTTCAAGGCCTCAGAAGCTCGAAATGATTAATAAAATAAGTGATGACCCTTTGGGTCGTCACATCATTGTTCACTAATGAGAAAATATATGCTCATTACTTTCTTGCTATTTCACTTACTGTTCATTAGTGTTGCTTCATCATTTGCTATTCTTATTATCACACCTCGAGACTACCATAGGTCGAGGTCGAGATTTGACTTACATACTGGGTAGATTTATTTTATCCTCTAATTTATCTGTTTAATTTGTGTTTATCAATTGGTATTAGATTAAATCACATATCCTTAAAACAATAATATAAGTTTAATTGTTATTCGAAATTTAGGGTAAACAGTTTAGCACCCACCGTGAGGCTAAGGATAATAGTGATTTTTTCAGTGTTGATTCTGATAACACACATTATTTCACACTTCTTGTCAAGTATTTTTGCTCTCAGGTTAAAATATCTCAACTCACAAAATGCAGACGTACATGGTGATGATGGTCTTAGATTTCATGGAGAAAACGATAATGTCATTGCTCCACGAGCCGGGGTGCCACCGGCTAATCTCGGGGGAGCACCGGTTGCCGATCAAGTCTATATTAGTTCACAAGTTGCTTTAAATGCGTACCTAGGCGCGAAGCCCGAAGGGAGTGTACGTAGGGAAGGCAGATCTAATTTTCAAGGTACACAAAACATAGGAGACGGAGGAGTTAGTCTCCAGGTAATATGTTCGAGATGCTACAGGCTTAGCGGGACGCTATTATTCAGTTGCAGAGTCAACATAGGACTCCAAGTGGGGTCAAGCCAGAAATCACTCGTCGTACCAAGCTAGTGCCAGAAAGATCGAATGGTAGCAAATCAGGGATTGATCCTACAATAATGAAAATGCTCGAGGAGCTCACCAAAAGAATTGAGTCAGGAGAGAAGAAAATCAAAGATAATGATAAAAAAGTGGAAACATACAACTCCGGAGTTGAGCAGATACCGATGGCACCCCAAATCCTAAAGGGTTTGGATTCGGAAATGTTCATGCATGAGCCTTTTCCTCAGAGGGCTCCGACGCCCATTCCTAAGAAGTTCCGTATGACGGATATACCTATATACAACAGGTCCACCAATCCTCATGAACATATCACTTCGTACACGTGCAGAATAAAGGGAAATGACTTAGAAGATGATGAGATTGAGTCTATTTTGTTGAAAAATTTTAAGGTAACTTTATCAAAGGGAGCAATGATTTGGTATAACAACCCGCCACCATATTCCATCGACTCATTTGCCATGTTAGCAAATTCTTTTGTGAAGGCACATATTAGGGCCATAAAGGTCGCAAGAAGAAAATCGGACCTTTTTTAAGATAAGACAAAGGGATAACGAGATGTTGAGGAAGTTCGTATTTCGATTTCAAATGGAATGCATGGAGTTGCCACTGCCACAAATGATTGGGCCGTTCAAGCTTTCAACCAAGGGTTGAACGAGCAGAGTTCGATAGCATCACAATAACTAAAATAAAATTTGGTCAAGTATCCAGCTGTAACTTGGGCAGATGTGCACAATCGATATCAATCAAAGATCAGGGTCGAGGATGACAAATTAGGAGCCCCTTCTGATATAGTACATCCATACAGGTCGGCAGTTAAAACCTAGAGGGACGTCGATGGGGAGCCAAGGTCGAACAGAGAACGATATCGACCATATATCGCATATCGAAGGAACAATGGTTCAAGGCACCATTTCGCACGAAATGATCAAAGAAGTGATCAAGGACATAATTCTCGAAGTTTTTTGAGAAAAAGTGGTTTCAGAATATAACTTTAATGTCGACGCGTCGAGCATTGTATCGACAGTCGGAAAGATCAAAGATACTAGATGTCCCAGACCCATACAGACTGATTCTTCCCAAAGAAATCCAAATTTGATGTGCAGGTATATGGCACGCATGGTCATAATGCTAAAGATTGTAGCCAACAGGAAAATTAATAGGAGGAACCCCAGCATGTCATTCATATGATCGTAGTTGGGGTCAACATTCCATAAGGAGCCATATTCGAACGAACGAAGGTATCAATCACCGGGGAGAAACGAATTCGAGATTATGTGCCCAAAGGCTCCTTATCGTCCAACGACTAAGAAGCAGAAGTCATGTCATGACCCCAGTTTGCCCTCCATAAACTATTATGATGGCACCTAGTCCCTACGGCTAGCTAATCCCAACAAGTGCAAAAAAAAAAAAAAAAAACCTTGCAAAAATTATAACTTAAAACCAAGATTTAACAAAATGGAAATGAAACTTAACATGCCACTCAGCACCTACAACATAATATCTCAAACTTTTACAATACTATTCCAAAAACCGAAAACTCACGGGAACCAAGCTGTGAGAAATATAGTAAAATTCTCTAACTCCAGAATGTCTACATCAAGAGTATGATAGAAGGGCTAATATTACAAGATAGAATAAAGATGGAGACTCTTCGGTCTGCGGATGCGGAAGATATACCTCGAAGTCTCCAAAACCTCTCCATCCTCAAGGATGGTAGGCCTATGCAGCAGTACTAGGATCTGCACATGAAAAACATGTGCATAAAGGGCATAAGTACACCAGAGCGGTACTCAGTAAGCACCAAGCCTAACCTCAATTGGGCAGTGACGAGGAAGGTCAGGTCCCTACTGAGGTTAAATAAGAAACAAGTTTAATAGTGTGAAATGACAGTGTAAATAAATAACACAAGATATAAAAGACAACAACAACTATTACAAAGGCAAGTAAAAGACATAACTCAATCCTGAGATAACAATCGGGAAACTCCCATGATACCTTCATGTAGTACCCAAATATAAATACCATATAAAATGGATCTCCCAGATGCAGTCTCGTAGTCCAACTCATAATTGTGCAGGGGTTCTCCCAGAATATAATTCTGTAGTCCCAAAGTTAACATACAGGGGAGCTCCCAGCTTACCATCCGGTAGTCCCAAAATAAAGTGCAGGAGGATCTCCCAAAATACCGTTCCGTAGTCCCAAAGTAAATACAGAACAACAATGAGAATTCAATCCAATTAATTTCATATCAAAGTGAAACAAGTAACCCTAACCTAGTATGATTCCCGTTGTACAATTAAGGCAGTTAAAACAGAAATAGCAATTTAGTCAAGTAGACATATTTCTCTAAGCTACAACATGTTTAATATCCAAATAGTGTAAGCAAGGAAAAGAGGAACACAATTCAAGGCTATATTTAAAGAAAAATTGGATTTCAACAATTAGCACAAGTACGCGCTCGTCACCTCACGTACGAGGCATTTCAATTACCACAATATAAATCCTAAGGGGAAAAGTTCCCCACACAAGATTAGATAAGCTACTTACCTCGAACCGACTCAAAATCAACTAGAAACCACGCTCTTACCACGAGTATCCGACTCCAAATGGCCCAAGTCTATTCAATTCCATTTCATAATGTAAATAATACTTTAGAAAGCTGAATCTACAATTAAATTCTAATCTAATACGCGAAATTATGTAAAATGATCAAAATGTCCCTCGGGCCCACGTCTCGGAATCAGGTGAAATTTATATTTTCAAACTCCTTACACTCACACAAGTCTATTCATATAATAATATCTCAAATCGAATGCCAACAACCCAATCAAAACCCAACAATTCGGTCTATGAAATGTTTCCCATTTTTCGCAATTTTTTCTAACAAATTCGAAATTTAATGGCTAGATTCAAGTTAGGAATCATTGAAATTAATCTAATTTGGATAGAGATCACTTACCCAAGTTGCCTAGTTGGTCTTCAGAAACCGCCCCTCCCGAGCTCCCAAATTTGGAATTTGAATATAAGCTCAAACCCTCCATTTTGGCTTTTAAATCCTCTATCCAGATATTTGCTCATCGCAATCGCGAGAAAAGGAACACGATCGCAGAGAAGAAAAAATGAAGGGCCCTAGAAAGGCCTATGCGAACGCGGCCAGAACCATGAGATCGCACAAGAGGAGAAATGCGGCTTATGCGTTCGCGATCTAGCCTATGTGAACACGAAGAGGGAAAAAAGGACCATTGAGCCACCGACTGAGTTTGTTCTATGCGAACGCATGAAAGGGATTGCGAATGCAAAGAAGGAATAGGTAGCACTATGCGATCGCGGCCCAAGTAACACGATCGCAAAGAAGGAATCAATCCCTCCGGAATTACATTATGCGATTGCAAGAAGAAGGCCGCGATCGCGATGAAGAAAGGTTTGCAACACCTGAACCAGGATTTTCTGCAACTTTTAAACAACTCAAAATGACCCGTTGAGTATCCGAAAAACACCCGAGGCCCTCGGGACCTCAACCAAACCTACGGACATATCTCATAATATCATTCAAACTCGTTCCAACCTTCAAAACGCTCAAAACAACATCAAAACACCTATTTTTCACGAATTCAAGCCTAAATTTTCAAAAACTCTGTAAAAAATACACGTTTGATCAAAAAGTCTATCAAACCTCGTCCGAATTACCTGAAATTTTGTACACACGTCCCAAATGACATAACAGAACTACTAAAGTTCTCGAAATTCCATTCCGGCCCTCAGATCAAAATCTCACTATCGAACCAGAAACTTCCAAAATTCAACCTTTCACATTTCAAGCCTAAATTAGCTACGGACCCCCGAAACAAAATTTGACCACACCCTTAAACACGAAATTACCTAACGGATCTAACAAAAGTATCAGATTTCCATGCTGAGGTCGTCTTCACATTGTTCTGACTACGACTGATTTTCCAATACTTAAGCTCTTATTTAGGGACTAAGTGTCCCGAAACTCTCCGAAACTCAAAACCGAATATCCCGACAAATTAAAATAGCAGAAATAACTTGGGGGAAGCAGTTAATAGGGGATTGGGGTGTAAATACTAAAAACAATTGGCTCGGGTTATTACACGGCATTTCTCAGCCTGCAATGACGCTCTGGTAATTTCTATCTTATTAAATAAAGTTCAAGTTAAGCGTGTTTTAGTGGATCTAGATTACTCAGTGAATATCATCCGATCAAGGGTTGTGGAGTAGCTTGGACTACAAGATCAAATCATGCCCGCAGCTCAAGTATTAAATGGATTTAATATGGCTAGTGAAACAACTAAAGGGAAGATTATTTGCCAGTGAACGTGGCTGGAACCATTTAAGATACTAAATTCCACGTGATTGAGGGAGTCATGAGGTATAATGCCCTACTTTAAAGGCCTTGTATCAACAACATGAGGCAGTCCCCTCGACTCTCCATCAAATGATGAAATTTCCGACGACGGATGGTGTAAATATAGTATACGGGGAGCAGCATGCTGCAAAGGAAATATTTGTGGTTATTGAGGTAACGCTGATATTTATGTTATCAACCTCTGGTAGGTTGATCATCAAAGGTAAACAAGAAGGCAAATAGCAATCACAACCACCAACCCCGACCGAATCAAAGAAGCATGGGATAGAAGAAGAAAATGATGATGATGAGTTTCTAACTCCTCAAAATTTTATCGTCTCCAAAGATTCAGACGCCACCAAATTGTCACGACCCCAAACCCGGTCGTGATGGCGCCAAGCACATTGCTAGGCCAGTCTGACCATACTCTCACAATACCGAGCTATCAGCTCATACTTTACTTTAAAAGCAATATTTCACAGTAAAAGAAGTACAATACTTTAGCATAAATTGCAAAATAAACCCAACAAAGTATAATGTCTCCCACTGATCTGGAGTCATAAGACATGAGTCTCTACCAAAAATATTGCAGTAATACTCAGAATAACTGTATCTGACAAAATATAGAAAAGTCTAATACAACTGAAGATAGAAGCAAATGTCAGGTCCGGCGAACGCTACCAGCTACCTCAACAATCCGGAATGATCACTGAATCAGCTGGGGAATGAGCCCTGCTGCGATGTACTTGGATCTGCACACAAGGTGCAGGGAGTAGTGTGAGTACTTCCAACTCAGTGGTAATAAGTACGGGTGAGACAGCGAAGGTAAGAACACCCAATAATGCACTAAGAAAGGCTATATAATAATCTATTTTACCATTTTTAACATTTAACAGTCTCAAAATCAGCAATATCAGCTAAACGGTACAACAGGTATATCTAAATGCAATGCAGATACATGAACATGACCGCTACGGCGCGTAGCCCGATCAAATTTGGGTACACGCGCTCACTGTGAGGGTTCAGACTCCGGAGGGGCTCCTATAACCCAAGCGCAATATCAATGATATGCTGCAGCGCGCAACCTGATCCACTATCAGTCCAGCTACATGCAATGCAAGCGTCACAAGCACAGAAATATCATTTGAAATCTTTTTTTATCAATAACAGTAGAAAATAGTGTTTCAGAAATACCAGAGTTTGGAAAACCATTTCGGACAGTGCTTAGCTCATGACTGATATCAGAATAACATGCTATAGTAACAAAAGCTATGATAACAATCCTCACGGGATCCATATAACTGGCTCACAGCCCAATGATATCCACAACCATCCAAGTAAGAGGTTTACCAGCTCAATAATAGCCAACAACAGAGTATAATATTACACAGTCGGACTAAGCCATAGTCCCCAATCACAATCGACCCCGCACTCACAGTAGAGTACGTGTATCGCCTCAATACAGCGTCACATAGTTATACCGGGGTTTCGAACCCTCAGTTCATCACCCATACTCATTACTCACCTCGACTTGGCTCGAAAACTAGCATGCAATGCCCTTGCCATGAGAATTGGCCTCCACAGGTGCAGAATTTAATCAAAACCAATAGAAATACATCAAAATAAGCTAAAGGAACATAACCCAATCAAAATAACTCGAATTACACCAAAAATCACAAAGTTGCCAAAACCCGACCAATGGGCCCGCTTCTCGAAAAATTACAAAAGTTACATTTTCAGAATCCTTATCTCGCCACGAGTCCATACATATAAAGTTTATCAAAATCGGACTCTATTTGCCTATTCAAATCAGTGATTTTCAATAATCCGGGCTTAGAGCAAAAATCTCCCATTGATACACCTTAATTCTTCAAATTCCAGAGGTTAACTCCATAATTTATCAATATATTAACATAAATTGAGTCCATGATTTCTTACCTGATGAATTCCCTCAATTTCCTCCTCAAAATCGCCAATATCGCCTCTTAGTTCGAAACCCCAAATGTGTTAAATGTTCTGAAATTTCGAACCCTTATTGTTCATTAATCCGTGACATATTTTCGCTTCTGCAACACAAGCCTCGCTTCTTCGAGACCGTCTGCGGTTAATTGGTCGTTTCTGCGACCCATGATATAGCCCAAGACCGATTCTACAATAAAATAATACTCATGTGAGTCCGCTTAAGCGGAGTTCCCTCTGCTTCTGCCAGCTTACCCAACATGCTCATTTCCGCTTCTACGGAACATCTCATGCTTTTGTGCTTCCGCCCCTGCGACCAAATCGTCCGCTTCTATAGAAATCCACTAACTGGCCCTAGATCGCATATGCGATCATTTTTTCGCTTCTACAGAGCAGCTTCTGCGGTCCCCCATCCGCAGAAGCGAAAACCACTGCTGCAATAGATATCAGCAGTTACAAACTCCAAAATTCATCCGTTTCACCCTCCGAAAACATCCCGAGGCCTCCGAGACCTCAACCAAAAATACAAATCCACTCTAAATCATCACACGAACTTGTTCCAATTATAAAAACACACCCTCAAACACATGAATCATCAAATTAGGGCTGGTTCAAGCCTAAGATTCAACCAAAACTTCTGAAACCTACATTCTATCAAAAACCCGACCAAACGATGTCCGAATGACCTAAAAATTTGCAGACATATCCAAAATCCCCTAACAAAGCTACTGCAACTATTGGAATTCCATTCCGAGTCCCGGATCAAAATATCGCCTATCGATCGGATTCCTCCAAAATTCCAACTTAGCGAATTCAAGCCTATTTCTACCCCGGACCTCCAAATTCAATTCGGATCGCTCCCCTAAGTCACAGTTCACCTCCCGAAGCTAACCAAATCATGAGAATTCGATTTCGAGCCCTCTAACCACATAGTGAACTTCAGGTTGACTTTTCTGAAACAAGCTTCACTCTAAAAGGCTATATGCCTTATTTTCAACCAGAATTAATCCCAATTCAATTGATAGACTCTAACACAGATATAGAAACATGAAACAATATATTAAGGTGACAAAGGGGCGGTAACTCTAGTGACGACGGGCCGGGTCATCACATTCTCCCCAACTTAAGCAAATACTCATCCTCGAGCGGGTCAAGAAACATACCTGGAGACTCAAATAAGTGAGGATATTTGCTCCGCATCTCCCGCTCGATCTCCCAAGTGGCCTCCTCCATGGGCCGACCTCTCCACTGAACCTTTACTGATGCAATGTCCTTGGACCTCAATCTCCTCACCTGACGACCCAATATAGTTATAGGCTCCACATCATAGGTCAAGTCATCATCAAAATGAATAGTACTGAAATCCACCACATGCGATGGGTCGCCAACATAATTCTGGAGCATAGATACGTAAAACACTGGATGAACTCCCAATAGACTGAGTGGCAAAGCAAGCATATAGGCCACCTCTCCAATCCTCCTGAGAGTCTCAAAATGGCCAATAAATCTCGGACTGAGCTTTCCTTTCTTCCCAAATCTCATGACACCTTTCATAGGCGAAACCTTCAGTAAGACCTTCTCACCTACGGAATAAGACACATCCCGAACATTCCGATCCGCATAACTCTTTTGGTATGACTGGGATGTGCGAAGTCTCTCCTGAATCACCTTCACCTTGTCCAAAGCATCCTGGACCAACTCTGTCCCCAACAACCTAGCCTCGCCGGGCTTGAACCAACCAACTGAAGATCTATACCGTCTCCCATACAAAGCCTCATACGGTGCCATCTGATTACTAGATTGGTAGCTGTTGTTATAGGCAAACTTTGTGAGAGGCAAATAATCAACCCATGAACCACCAAAATCAATAACACAAACGCACAACATATCCTCCAAGATCTGAATAGTATGCTCAGACTTTCCGTCCATCTGAGGATGAAATGTAGTACTCAACTCAACCTGTAAGCCCAACTCACGCTGAAATGTCCTCCAAAACTGCAAAGTAAACTGAGTACCTCTGTTTGATATGATAGAAATTGGAACTCCATGGAATCTCACAATCTCACGAATGAATATCTCAGCTAATAGCTCCGAGGAGTATGTAGTACACACAGGAATAAAGTGAGCTGACTTGATCAGCTTATCCACATTCACCTAAACTGAATCAAACTTCCTCAATGTCCGAGGGAGCTACTAACAAAGTCCATAGTGATCCTTTCCCACTTCCACTCAGGAATATCAATATGCTGAAACACGCCACCAGGCCTCTGATGCTCATAGTTGACCTGCTGACAGTTGAGGCACCGTGCTACATGACTCACAAATATCTATCTTTGTCTTTCTCCACCAGTAATGCTGTTTCAAGTCCTGGTACATCTTCGCGACACCTGGATGGATAGAATACCGCGAACTATGAGCCTCCTCCAATATCAATTCACGAAGGCCATCAACATTGGGCACGTATATCCGGCCCTGTATCCGCAATACACCATCACTATCAATAGTGATATCTCTGGCATCATCATGCTGAACTCAGTCCGTAAGGACAAGAAAGTGTGGATCATCATACTGGAGCTCATGAATGCAATCATATAAGGAAGACCGAGAAACAACGCAAGCGAACACCTTACTGGGCTCAGAAATATCAAACCTCACTAGCCGATTTGCCAACGCCTGAACATCATATGCAAATGGTCTCTTCCCAACTGGAATATACGCCAAGCTGTCCATACTAACCGCCTTCCAGCTCAAAGCATCGGCCACCACATTGGCCTTCCCCGGATGATATAGAATAGTAATATCATAATCTTTGAGCAACTCAATCCATCTCCGCTGCCTCAAATTAAGATCCTTCTGTCTGAACAAATGCTGGAGACTACGATGATCAGTATACACCTCACAGGACACGCCGTACAAATAGTGCCTCCAAATCTTCAAGGCATGAACTATGGCGGCTAACTCCAAATCATGAACAGGGTAGTTCTTCTCATAAGGCTTCAACTGACGAGAAGCATAAGAAAGAACTCTACCCTCCTGCATCAATACACAACCTATCCCCAATTTCGAGGCATCACTATACACGGTATATGAGCCTAAAGCTGATGGAAAGACTAACGCTGGAGTTGTGGTCCAAGCTGTCTTGAGCCTCTGAAAGCTCTCCTCACACTCATCCGACCACACGAATGGTGCACCCTTCTGTGTCAACCTGGTCAAAGAAGAAGCAATGGATGAAAATCATTGAACAAACCGGCGACAATACCCCGCCAAACCAAGGAAACTCGTAATCTCCATAGCTGAGGATGGTCTAGGACAACTCTGCACTACCTCTATCTTCTTTGGGTCAACCTGAATATCATCATGAGCCACTACATAACCCATAAAATCTACTGACTCGAGCCAAAACTCACACTTGGAGAACTTAGCATACAATTTCTCCTCCATTAACCTCAGTAACACAATGCTCAAATGCTGAGCATGCTCCTCCTGGCTACGAGAGTATACCAGAATGTCATCAAGGAACACGATCACGAAAGAATCCACATATGGCCGGAACACACTGTTCATCGGATGCATGAACGCGGCTGGGGCATTGGTCAGCCCAAAAGACATCACAAGAAACTCATAGTGCCCATATCTCATCCTGAATGCAGTCTTCATAATATCAAAGTCTCGAATCTTCAGCTGATGATAGCCTGAACGAAGATCAATTTTTTGAGAACACCCTCGCTTCCTGGAGCTGATCAAATAAATCATCAATGTGCGGTAGATGATACTTGTTCTTCACTGTTACCTTGTTTAGCTGTCTATAATCCATGCACATCCGCATAGAACCATCTTTCTTCTTAACAAATAGCACTGGTGCACCCCACGGTGACACACTAGGGCGAATGAACCCCTTTTCTAAAAGCTCCTAAAGCTGTTCTTTCAATTCCTTCAGCTCAGCTGGGGCCATCCGGTAAGGAGGAATAGAAATGGGCTGGGTGCCCGGCACCAAGTCAATACCAAAATCGATATCCCTGTCCGGCGGCATGCCCGACAGGTCTGATGGGAACACATCTAGAAAGTCCCTCACAACGGGCACAGAATCAATACTAGGAGTCTCAGCTTCCACATCTCTCACAAATGCTAGATACGACAAACACCCTTTTTCAACCATACTTTGAGCCTTTAAGAATGAAATAACACGGCTAGGGATATAATCAGTCGAACCCCGCCACTCAATCTGAGAAATACCAGGAATAGCCAATGTAACAGTCTTGGCATGATAGTCCAATATAGCATGGCACGGGGACAGCCAATCCATGCCCAAAATCACATCAAAATCCACCACACCTAATAATAACAGATACACTCAGGTCTCTAGACCCCCAATAGAAATAGCACAGGATCGATAGACGTGATCCACAATAATCGTATTACCCACCGGGTTGGATACATGAACAGGCAAATCAAGAATACCACGGGTCGCACCCAAATGATGTGCAAAATAAGAATACACGTACAAATATGTGGACACGGGATCAAACAAAATAGAGGCATCTCTGTGACAAACTGAAATGATACATGTAATCACTGCATCCGAGGCAACAACATCACGCATATCAAAATGTGCATAAAAATGTGCCTGACCACCACTCGATCGCTCCTCACCTCTGGGGCGACCTCTAGAAGACCGACCTCCACCTCTACTAGTCTGAAATGATGTGGAAGAGGAGGACTGATCCCTCTACTGAGACCTATCCCTGTGAAGTCGAGGGCACTGCCTCCTAATGTGGCCAAACTCGCCACACTCAAAACAACTGCCTGGCGCTGGAGAAGGGGACTAAAGGGAACCCCTCGCCGTAGATGAACCTTGGGCCGAAGAAGTAGGTGCTGAACTCTGAGCTGGGAGGGAACTGAGTGAAGACTGGCCCTACTGAAAACCCTGGCGGCCACGGCTAGAAGAAGCTTCACTATGCTCCAGGCGACCTGACTGAGAAGGTCTAGATGATCGAACTCTGCGCTGATGAAACTGCCCCTAGATGGAGCACCACTAAAACTGCCAGAACCTCAAGACCTCTTGGCCTCCCTCTTCTCTTGCTCACAGCGACAATCCGTCTCACTATAGCGTGCCATATCAACAACCTGCTCAAAAGATGTTGCCAATACTCTCTCACTGGTCATCAAGATATGAATAGAGTAGTTGAGGCCATCAATGAACCTCTTGATCCTCTCCTGATCTGTTGGGATCATCCAAATAGCATGCCTAGTCAACTGAGTATACCTCAACTCATACTGAGTCACCGTCATGTCACCCTGCACTAGCCACTCAAACTGGCGATGTAGCTCCTCTCGACGGGACTGTGGCACATATTTCTCTAAAAAGAGAGTGGAAAAATTCTTCCAAGTAAGGGGTGCTGCCCCTGCAGGCCTACGCCTCTCAAACTCCTCCCACCAAATGAATGTTGGACCAGAAAACTGGAATGTAGTAAATGAAGCACCACCGCACTCAAGAATCCCCGATATGCGTAACATCCTCTAACACTTGCCTAAGAATCCCCGGGCATCCTCGCCCTCAGTACCACTGAATGAAGGTGGCTGAAATCTACCAAATCTCTCCAATCGATGATGCTCGTCGTCAGGCATCACCGGTACAACATACTCTGGAGCTGGCGCAACTGGCGCAACTGGAACAGCCGGTGCAACTACCTGATCTGGGACTGCCTCTAGCATCTAAAGTCCTTGCACAACCTGCTCTGGTGTGCGAGCTGCGCGGGGTCAGATGACCACCCCCGGTCTAAGATGTCGCTGCTGTAGTAGTAGCTGAAACTACCTCAGCCAACCTAGTACAAACTGATAATATCTGGGCCAATGTCTTCTGAAGGCCAGGAATAACAATAGGTGTGAGCACGTGATTTTTGCCCTAAGCAATTAAATTCCAAAATATATAAAAAATATAATACAAAAATGATTTTTATTTGCAATTGTGTGATTTATACCAGTGTTTGTCAATTGTTTGAAATAAAATTGAAATGAAAATACAAAAAGGAATTAATTAGAAAAATATCACAAAAATTGTAGAACAAATGCTAGAAATTAGAAAATTAAACAAAAATACAAAAAATATCGGAAAATTAAGAAAAAACACAAAAAAATGGAAAATAAAGGAAATATAGTAGTTGTAAAATAAATACAAAGAAAAAAAATACAAAATACAAAAAGAAAAAACAAGAAAATTAAATAAAATACAAGTCATAAAATAATAAAAATACAAAAATACAATATAATGGTAATTTGGGCTAAACACATAATACACCTAGCCCAAGATATAACACATTAACCAGGCCCAAACGAAACAAGCCTGGTTTGCCCAGTCTATTGACCAAACGACACCGTATAGGTATTTAAATCCAAGCCGTTGATTGCAATTGATCAACGGACCTAGTGAGGTGGTTCCCTCACAAATGAAACGACGTCGTATGAACAACCAATCTCAGCCATCCAATGCAAATAATCGGACGAACAAGGCTAATAAGCCAATTAAACAAAATGACATAGTTTAAGGAAATTGATCTCAGCCATTAAACAATTTAATCTAACAGACCAAAGGAAGCATTTCATTAAAACAAACGACGACGTTTAAGATACAAATGATCCTGGCCGTTCATCTCAACTGATCCAATGGCCAGGAATCAATAATACATGATTGATATATGTCTCCCTTCCCCCGTTCAACCCCTCATTATACATACACACACACATATTATATCAAACCCTAGCCACCTAAGCCTCCTTCATCCTCCTCTCCCACTGTCTCCCATGGAGATCACCGGAGACCGCCTTAGCCTCCGTCTCCGGCCCAAGCCAAGCCACCAAACACCCTTCCTCACCTCTAAACCACCATAAAACCCCATTAACCCCGACCTAAAAAACCAATAGTCCCTTGTTCTTGAAATTCCGGACGCCGGAACCCTAGTCGGCGACCACCCAAAGTATGAATCAGACCCCCAAAATAACACCCCTTGACCGTCTTTAGACGATCTATCACCCCACCTAGGTTGTTTCTCTCGAATCTTCCCAAACTTGTCGAATAATCAAAAAACACTCGCCGGAACCTTACTCCGGCGAGCACCCAAAAACCACCTCACTCTCAAAACTTTATCCCAATGCTTCAAACACCACTCTCAAACATTCAAATCAAACCCCCAAAAGCCTCGTTCAAAAATCTAACACCCAGAGACCAACAGTCTCTGAAGATCGAGAAAAAAATGAAAAGAATGAAGAAGAAATAAAGAAGAAAATAAAGAAAGAAAAAGAAAAAAAAAGAAAGGAAAAGCCTGAAAAAACTAATTACCCTACCCTATTTTTTGGTTGTTGATTTTGACATGTTCACTCATTCTGAAAAACTGATTCTTTTTGTTTTGAACTTGTTCTGTTAACTACTTATCATGTTTCTCTGTTTAGAACTTAAAGAAACCCTATGTATGTCTTAAATCGTGACTCTATCTCTATTTTGTATCTTGATTCATACTTGTGCGTACTAGCCATGAACTATATTTCATATGTGCCTGAAATCATTTAGGTGTTCTTAGGTTCTGATATTAGCTACTTGTGAATCATATGCTATTAGCCAGTTTTATGTGATTGTTCATTATATTTTGTCTCGATTGGATTTTAGTTAGTTGGAATTCAACCAGTATCAAATTTTTCCTCTGAGTTCTGATTAATTGGATGTTAATTCGTGATTAGGGTTATTTGTGCAACACAACATGAATCTGGTTATATTTGCAATTTGATTTGTATGTTAGTTTCTTCTGAACTTCTGAGTACTTACATGTACTTAGGTTATAGGTGTAAATGTTTTTGTGGCTATGTTTGCAAATTAAGAATGAATTCTGATTAATGGATATTTGTGTAAAAGTGGCTAATGTTGAAAAGATTTATAGTTTGAAACTGGTTAGTTCTTAAAGACATGGTTTAGGTTGGCTATTTGTTAAATAAGTGTTACCCTAGTTCTGCCAGACCTAAGGCAGGTCGGGTAATAAAAATTAAATACAGAGGGGGGAAGGGTAAATGGCATTATTGTGGATTAAATAAAGCCTATAGGGACAAAAGTAACTTTAATGCTTGGTATTTCTGAAATTACTTAGATAATAAAGGATATACTAGGCAGAGATAAAAGGTATTTATGTAATAAACCTTAGCAAGTGGGGGTAGTTGGGTAAAACATGCCTAATAGAACCTAATAGAACTGCCCAAAACCTTCTAGCAGGGGTTCTAGGGCATTTCGATACATTTTTAATGGACTATTTTGTAATTAATTGAAAATAAGAAGGGGAGGAAAATAGAATTAACTTATGTGAAATTACCCCTAAAATGCCTCTATAAATAGGCTTCTAATAAGCCTGAAAAGGGGGTTCCAAACATTAAAGTTCAGAAATTTTAGGTTCTAGTTCTGATTATAAGGTCCAGATTTTGAAATAAAAAAGGTACACTGAAATACACTAATACTGCTACTGTTTCATTGCTGCTGGTTTAAGTGATATTTTGGACTTCTGTTCGTTGTTCTTCATCTGTTTGGTTGAATTCACTGGGTCTTCTACTTGTTTGGTTGAATTCGTTGGGTTTTCTACTTTGAAATCGCACATGTTGTTGTGTTAATCTACCTTCATTGTTGTTGATACTTGGTTGCTGTCTATCGCTGATTCTCTTCTCCTCCACTACCCTAGAACTTATTGTTGTATCTCAATTTGATCAGGTACACTACTACATCTCAAGGATGTAACTGAAGTGCTTTGCAGGAATGAAATGCATGTTAATTTCCACTTGTATTTGTATTTCTATTTTGTCATAGCTGTAGATACTTAGAGTTCATATGATTCATTAGGACTTCTGGCTGTAATAAGGACTGTACGAACTTAAATTCAGATTTATAGTAGTAGTAGATAGTAATATAGGAAATATACTAAAATAGATTAGTTAAAATGATCATTTAACTAAAATTGAAACTGGCTAAAACCTACTCAACTCACTTGTAGATTTATAACTATTCTGAAATCAGAAGTGTATTACAAAAGTTCCTAGATATTTCGTTAATTGAATTCTGGATCAGTAGATGTTAATTTAAAAAATATGAATTAGTTAAAATTTGAATCGCATTAAGGGATTAGCATCATTCAAACCTGTTTCGTTACAAAATTTGTGTTAAAACTTAGTAGTATGATGTAAAACATGGATTTAGATATGAATGAGATCCAGATTAAAATTCGAATGTGTTTTAGTTGAAGACTTAGGTTAATGCTTCTAGTTAAACAAAAACAATAAGTCAACTCTACAAACAGTGTCTCGACTGATACATGATATGTAGATCAGACTTAGTTAATTCGAGCAATTAAACAATAGTATTCAAATATAAATTAGTATTAATATGCCTAGTTAATTTCTGATACTGAACTTAGAAACATTTTCTAACATCTCTGTTAGTTTGTTAAAATGTTTGAACTTGCGTTAGATATTAATGATCTGGGCCTAGTCGTAAATATAGGCCCAAATCCAATTGATATGACATTCATGCCTGTGAGAACAGATACGGAAATGTTGACTGGGCTTCAAGTAGCACATTGCACCTTGGCGCAGTTTTGTTAAGTTAGCCCAGATTCCAGGCCCAATAATAAATAATGGCCTGGATTCCGAACATTAAAGCTTCGAAAAATAATACAAAAAGAAATATAAATTAGGAAGAAAAAACAAAAAAAAATAACATAGTATATGAATAGGTTTGAACCTTAAAAATAAGGGATGAGCCTCGTTCCGAAAAATGAAAATACTCGGGGCCCCCAAACGGATTTCAATTTAAAATGCTAGACTCAGAAGGACTGTTTAGAGAATTTCACGGTCTTTCTCAAAGCTAATAAGACATATATATTATAGGCACGATAAATAAAATCACATTCCTAATACGGGTGCACATCTTATGTGACCCAAATCTCAAATCCGGACGAAGCTGAAATGCACTAAAGTCACAGGTGTACTGGTTACGGTGTGACTCGAAATGCATTTTTGTGACGTCGCAAGTCTTTTAAAAATAAAAACGAGGAACATTAATGGCATTTTTCAAAAATCGAAGCATATAAGCAAATCAAATAAAAACAAATACGGCAGTTGAGCGACCGTGCTAGAACCACAGAATCCAGGAGTGCCTAATACCTTCTCCCTGGTTAACACAATTCCTTATTCAGATTTCCAATTTTGCGGACTGTTAAATAGAGTCATAATTTCCTCGGTTCGGGATTAAACCGGTAACTTGGGACACCATTATTTTCCCAAGTGGCGACTCTAAAAACTAATAAATAAATCCCATTTTGAATGTCCTTTAATTGGAAAAACTCCTTCCCTACTATTATTATATCCCTTCCCGGGGTGTAGTAGTAAATTGTTGGGACGCGAAAAAGGAGGTGTGACAATAGGCACTTCCGGTGCCTGAGCGGTTACTACTGGAGCCTCAACCAGTGGGGGCTGATCCTGGATAGGGGCAACATGTGGGTCTACTGGCACTGCCCCTGCCACTCTACCACGGCCACAACCACTGCCTCGATCACGGCCTCTACCTGGTGGCAATAGTGTTCGTCCACCTTGTCCTTAGTACGAGTCCTCGCCATCTGTGATAGAATGGAATACAGAAGTTCAGTTCTCAGAACAACAAAACCGCATGACAGAGTTCAAGAAATGTGAAGTGTTTCCTAAAAGGTCTGCAGCTTCTCGAGGATAAATACAGACGTCTCCGTACCGATCCGCAAGACACTACTAACCGGCTCAAGACTCATGAGGCCTAGTAACCTAGGCTCTGATACCAACTTGTCACGACCCCAAACTCGGTCGTGATGGCGCCCAGCACATTGCTAGGCCAGCCTGACCATACTCGTACAATACCGAGCTATCAGCACATACTTTACTTTAAAAGCAATATTTCACAGTAAAAGAAGTACAGTACTTTTGCATAAATTGCAAAATAAACCAAACAAAGTATAATGTCTCCCACTGATCTGGAGTCATAAGCCATGAGCCTCTACCGAAAACATAATAGTAATACTGAGAATAACTGTATCTGACAAAATATAGAAAAGTCTAATACAACTGAAGATAGAAGGAAATGTCAGGTCCTGCGGACGCTAGCAGCTACTTCAACAATCCAGAATGATCACTGAACCAGCTGTAGAGTCAGCTCTGCTGTGATGTACCTGGATCTGCACACAAGGTGTAGGGAGTAGTGTGAGTACTTCCAACTCAGTGGTAATAAGTACGGGTAAGACAGCGAAGGTAAGAACACCCAATAATGCACTAAGTAAGGCTATATAATAATCTCTTTTACCATTTTTTACATTTAATAATCTTAGAATCAGCAATATAAGCTAAACGGTACAATAGGTATATCTAAATGCAATGCAGATACATGAACATGAACGTTACGACGTGTAGCCCGATCCATTTGGGTACCCGCGCTCACTGTGAGGGTTCAGACTCCAGAGGGGCTCCTACAGCCCAAGTGCAATATCAACGATATGCTGCGACACGTAGCTCGATCCACTATCTGTCCAGCTACATGCAATGCAAGCCTCACAGGCACAAAAATATCATTTTAAATCTTTTTTTATCAATAACAATAGAAAATAGTGTTTCAAAAATACCAGAATTTGGAAAACCATTTCGGACAGTGCTTAGCTCAGGACTGATATCAGAATAACATGCTATAATCACAAAAGCTATGATAACGATCCTCACCGGATCCAAATAACTGGCTCACAGCCCAAAGATATCCACAACCATCCAAGTAGGAGGTTTACCGGCTCAACAATAGCCAACAACACAGTATAATATTACACGGTCGAACTAATCCATAGTCCCCAATCACAATTGACCCCGCACTCATTGTAGAGTACGTGTCTCGCCTCAATACAACATCACATAGTGATATACCTGGGTTTCGAACCCTCAGGACATCACTCATACCCATTACTCACCTCGACTAGGCTCGAAAACTAGCCCGCAATGCCCTTGCCACGAGAATCGGCCTCCACGGGTGTAGAATCTCATCAAAACCAATAGGAATACATCAAAATAGGCTAAAGGAATATAACCCAATCAAAATAACTCGAATTACACCAAAAATCACGAAGTTGCCAAAACTCGACCCCCGGGGCCGCTTCTTGAAAAATTATAAAAGTTACATTTTCAGAATCCTTATCTCTCCACGATTCCATACATATAAAGTTTATCAAAATCGGACTCCGTTTGCCCATTCAAATCAGTGATTTTCAATAACCCAAGCTTAGAGCAAAAATCCCCCATTGATACACCTTAATTCTTCCAATTCCAGAGGTTAAATCCATAATTTATCAATATATTAACATAAATTGAGTCCATAATTTCTTACCTGATGAATTCCCTCGATTTCCTCCTCAAAATCGCCAATATTGCCTCTTAGTTCGAAGCCCCAAATGTGTTAAATGTTCTGAAATTTCGAACCCTTACTGTTCATTAATCCCTGACATATTTTCGCTTCTACGACACAAGCCTCGCTTTCGCGAGACCGCTTCTACGCTTGATTGGCCGCTTCTGCGACCCATGCTATAGCCCAAGACCGCTTCTGCGATAAAAATAACGCTCCTGCGAGTCCGCTTAAGCGGATTTCCCTCCGCTTCTGCGAGCCTACCCAACAAGCTAATTTCCACTTTTGCGGAACATCTCACGCGTTTGCGCTTCCGCCTCTGCGACCAGATCGTCCGCTTCTGCGAAAATCCACTAATCGGCCATGGATCGCATCTGCGATCATTTTGTCGCTTCTGTGGTCCCCCATCCGCAGAAGCGAAAACCACTACTGAAATAGATATCAGCAGTTACAAACTCTAAAATTCAACTATTTCACCCTCCGAAAACATCCTGAGGCCCCGGGACCTCAACCAAAAATACAAATCCTCTCTAAATCATCACACAAACTGGTTCCAATCATAAAAACACACCCTCAAACACATGAATCATCAAATTAATGCCGGTTCAAGCCTAAGATTCAACCAAAACTTCCGAAACCTACATTCTATCAAAAACCCGACCAAACGATGTCCGAATGACCTGAACATTTGCAGACATATCCAAAATTACCTAACGAAGCTACTACAACTATCGGAATTCCATTCCGACTCCCGAATCAAAATCTCGCCTATCGATTGGATTCCGCCAAAATTCCAACTTAGCCAATTCAAGCCTAATTCTATACCGGACCTCCAAATTTAATTCCGGTCGCTCCCCTAAGTCACAATTCACCTCCCAATGCTAACCAAATCATGAGAATTTGATTCCGAGCCCTCTAACCATATAGTCAACCTTAGGTTGACTTTTCAGAAACAAGCTTCATTCTAATAGTCTATATGCCTTATTTTCAACCAGAATTAATCCCAATTCACCCGATGGACTCTAACACAGATATAGAAATATGAAACAAAATACTAAGGGGATAATTGGGCGGTAACTCTCGTGACGACGGGTTGGATCGTCACACAAATCAATAATCGAAGATCTGGAACAGGTTATATTGATCGAGTACCTCACCTAGCAAAAGGTATAGCTTGGAACGGGATTAACCCCCAAACTCAGGAAAAAGATTATTCAATTTCATATTGATAGCATAGATTGCTTTGCTTGGTCCCATTTAAGCATGACAGGGATCCCACCGGAGATAACGACCCATTGGCTAAGACTTGACCCTAGGTTCAAACCGGTGAAACAAAAGAGAAGACCCCAGTCCGAGGTAAATAACATATTTATAAAGGAAAAGGTAACTAAACTTCTCGAATTAGGATCCATTCGGGAGGTAAAATATCTCGAATGGTTAGCCAATGTAGTTGTGGACCCTATAAAAGGGAACAAACTTAGAATGTGTGTAGATTATAAATATTTAAACAAGTCATGCCCCAAAGATTCTTTTCCACTATGTAATATCGATCGCGTGATCGACGCCACAGCTGGCCATGTGATCCTTACCTTTCTCAGTGCCTACTCCAGGTATAATCAAATTCAAATGAACCATTTAGACAAAAAAAAAAACTTCATTTATCACCAAGTATGGAACGTATTGTTATAATGTAATGCCTTTTGGGCTAAAAAAGGCTGGAGCTACTTATCAACGCCTAGTAAATAAAATATTTGAAGAAAAAATAGGAAATTCAATGGAGGTTTATATCGATGACATGCTAGTTAAGTCCCCCTGTAGGGGACCATTTGGCTCATTTGCAGGAAACATTTAAGATTTTGAGGAAATATAACATGAAGCTCAACCCCGAGAAATGTGCTTTTGACGTCGGTTCAGGCAAATTCTTGGGCTTCGTGGTGTCGAATCGGGGGATCGAGACCAGCCCCAATAAAATCAAGGCTATCAAAAGACATCACCATCATAGACAGTGTAAAAACCGTGTAGAGGCTAATTGGACGATAGTGCTTTAGGCCGATTCATCTCAAGGTCGTCGGAACGAAGCCACCGCTTCTCTCTCTCAAAAAGAAGAATTTTCACCTGGACCACGAAATGCCAGCTGGAATTAGAGGAACTAAAGCGATACCTATCAAGCCCACCACTACTTCACACTCCAAAAGCAGATGAGAAAGTTTACTTATTCTTGGCAGTATCAGAAATCGCGGTAAGTGGTGTCCTATTTCGAGAAGAGCAAGGTACGCAATTTCCCATTTATTATGTAAGTCGAACCTCAGGAGAAGCAGAAACTAGATATCCACACTTATAGAAATTGGCACTTGCATCGGTAAACACCTATAGAAAGTTAAATCATACATTCAATGTCACTCCATATGCATGTTAACCACTTACCCACTTCGTAATATTTGCATAAGCCCGAAATATCAGTTCGATTAACCAAATGGGCCATCAAACTCAGTGGGTACGATATCAAATATCAACCCCGAAGGGCCATCATGTCTCAAATTTTGGCGGATTTCATAACCTATTTCACGCCAACCCTTGTACCTGAAGTTAAAAAATAAATTTTGTTAAAACCAGGCACATCATCGGGGGTATGGACCCTTTTCGTGGATGGTGCTTCGAATGTGAAGGGATATAGGCTAGGCATCATTTTGTAGTCGCCCACGGGGGGCACTATTAGGTAGTCTATCAAAGCTTCTATGTTAACTAACGATGAGGCCGAGTACGAGGTCATGATTGGAGGTCTCGGGCTAGCTAAAAGCTTGGGAGCAGAAGTCATTGAAGTCAAGTGTGACTCTTTGCTGGTGGTGAACCAAGTAACCTTCGGAGTTTGAGAAGATAGAATGCAAATGTATTTGGACAAGCTGCATGTGAATGTACACCATTTCAGGGAATAGACTTTACAACATGTACCTTTAGAGTAAAACAGTAAGGTCGATGCAATTATGGATCTGGGGTCATCGGTCGAGGAAGATGAGATTAGTTCGGGAACTGTTATTCAACACTCAAGATAGGACCCTAAATAGTCGAGGGCCCTACGAACCAAAGTTGCTCGATTCACATTGGATGAAGATGGAATATTATACAGAAGGACATTCGATAGACCATAGGCAGTATGTTTAAGGCCAAAAGACACCGATTATATTTTACGAGAGGTCCATGAAAACACTTGTGGGAACCACTCTGTGCCGAATCATTGATTCAAAAAATCATTATAGCAGGATACTACTGGGATAACATGGAAAATGACACTAAGGAGTTTGTTCGAAAATGTGATAAATGTCAACGTTTGCACCGATGATCCATCAGCTTGGAGAAAAACTTCATTCAGTGGTATCACCATGGCCATTCATGAAATGGGGGATGGATATCATCGGCCCATTGCCAATGGCCCTAGGTAAAGCAAAGTTAATTCTATTTATGACTAACAATTCTCTAAATGGGTTGAAGCACAGTTGTTCGAGAAAGTGAGAGAGAAAGCGGTTATAGACTTCATCTGGCATCACATCATATGTCGATTCGGGATACCCACCAAAATAATTGTGCGACAATTGAAAATAATTTATCGATAGCAAGGTAATCAAATTCCTCGAGGATTACAAAATAAAAAGGATATTATCAACATCGTATCATCCTAGTGGAAACGGACAGGCCGAATCGATGAACAAGACTATCGTTCAAAATTTAAAGAAGATGTTGAATAATGCTAATGCAAAGTGGAGACAAATTTTACTCGAAGTCCTTTGGGCATATCAAACAATATCAAAGTCCAGTATGGGGGTAACCGCATTTTCCTTAGTATATGGATCTGAGGCCTTGATTTCGGTCAAAGTCAGAGAACCGAGCTGCAGATTTTGACACACAACAGAAGAATTAAATCACGAGGCTATGAATACTAGCCTCAAACTATTGGATGAAAAACAGCAAGCTGCACTTGTTCAGATGGCTGCACAAAAGCACGAGAGATATTATAATTGAAGAACTAACCTTCTCCACTTCGAAATCGGGAACTTGCGTTTTAGGAAAGTCGCCCTCAATACCCAAGACCCGAGCAAAGGGAAACTGGGCCCAAATTGGGAAGGACCAAATCGAGTTCTCGGTGTAGTCAGAAAGGGATTTTACAAACTTGGCACAATGAAGCTAGGCAAACAATTGCCAAACAATTGGAATATATCACTCCTCAAACGGTATTATTGCTAAGGTACGACTTTCCCCCTTTCCATTTATATTTGATACTAACTTATTGTAGGTGTTGGATCAAAGACGTCGAGAAACTCTTCAACACGAGGACCCTAGGTTTTAAAGCACCTATTGCATGTGCTTTGATAAAAATTGGGGCTACTCGATTTTGTCCTTGATGGAAAAAGTGATACCACGTCGGAAGGCCAGGATGTCGAGTTCGGGGTCGGTGTTCCTTTCTAGTATCGAGGTCGGTATCACTTACTGAGGTCAGAAGATGGCATACTTTGAGAGATACCGGGTATATTTCAATAACGGGAGAGCGAGATACCCACAACAAACCGAAGCATGGCGTGAATTTCGGTATGGATTGATCCTCAGCAGTTAGCCAGTTATCAAATATAATTTCCTACTATAATTAGAAGTGTAACTTACTTAGGACTCCCTATTGTATAAAGAGGGTTCCCATTCATTTGTAGGCATCATTGTTCACTGACGAGAAAATGTACGCTAATTACTTTCTTGTTATTTCACTTACTGTTCATCAGAGTTACTTGATCATTTGCTTTTCCTATTATCACACCTCGAGACTACCATAGGTCAAGGTTGAGATTTGTCTTGCATAGTGGTTTGATTTATTTTATCCTCTAATTTATCTATTTAATTCCTTGTTTATCAATTGATATTGGATTAAATCACATATCCTTAATACCACAGTATAAGTTTAATTGTTACTTGAAATTTAGGGTAAACAATTACTAATAGAGAAAAGTACCACATGAAAAATAAATATTCTATTTATTAAATACTCCTATTTGAGATATGGAAATTACACCTGAATTCAAATAGATGTTACAATCAATTTGATAGACTGATGGAAATGGCCGAATCGTTAAATCACCAACTAATTTCTGGCAGCATGTGTTTGTGGCCAATTTTGGCACAAATTAAAGGAAGGGACACCCTTTGCTGTATTCGAATATTATTCAATTTCCTATGGGTCCTAATGTCCCATATCTTCTATATCTTCTAGGTTAGAGTATCTAAATACCTTAGAATGGAAAAATAATATTTCAAATTGGGTGAACAGAGTTACTGGCTAGTGGTTACAGCTTAATCACAACTTCACCCTGTTGCATGTGTATCCTATTAGGCGGAAGCGAATCCAGAATTTTAAACTTATAGATTCTTATAACAATCTTAAGTTAATCTACATGATAATTGGACTAACGAACTGGGTCCTAAGCGAAATATTCTTATATTTGTAATAAATGTTTTGGTACAAATACAGAGTCTATGCAAAGTTATTGGGTTAACAGAAGTCATTATCCTTTGCTTTAGATCCGCCCCTGCTATCCGAGAGTTTCACTTTAAAAAAAATAGGAATTAGCATGAAATTCGTCGCATGTAGCGATCAGAGGCGAAGCCAGAATTTCAAGCTTATTGGTTCGGAATTCTAATTGTTTGAAGTTATTGGATTCTAAACTAATAATATATACGTATCAATAAAAATTTTAAGATAAATACGGGGTTCGAACCAAAGCTAATGAATTCGGACGAATCTTTTCTGATCACTCTAGCTCAGCCCCTGTAGCGAACAACATATATTGATAATCCATCGCTATTTTGGATTAGCGATAAATTTTTGCTGTTTAATTAGTGACCGAAGTGATCTATTGTTAATTCCTATTTTTTTTAATTTGTAGTAGATTCCCTGGGCCCACCTTTCTTTCAAAATGTAAACAAGGAAATATATTCCAAGTTAAACAATGACAATTTTAAGAAAATGGAAATTTAAGGTAGAGAAAGAATAGAAATGTGAAAGGTGAAGAATTTTCAAAGAATGAGAATGGATTTTATATTCAAAAAAGAAAAATAAGTTGAGGTGTGAAAACTTTAAGCAAAAGAAAAAAGTTTGGGGTGATGATTTAGACCTACAACCTCCACTCCTTAGTTTCAATGGTAAATTGTACACATCAATTAACCAGTTTAAGTAATTGTAAGGACATCAATAATTTACTTGTGCTTACACTATTGTGTAACCTAGCTCATGGGCATGCATGCATGGAACCCTAGTTTGTTCTTGAGCATTACAAGACATAGGATATTTAGTCCTAATCTTGCTATTTTTGGTTATGACAATTCTTCCATCCACATGACCAATATGGTCAGAATTTTCTATGATTATGAATGTTCTATTTATGTTCAATCAGCAATGTAAAAAAAATTATATCCAGGGTAATTCATGCCATTAGTTAATTAGTACTTACCACTTACCATTGAATGATAAAATGGTAAAACTGTCTCTATGTGACCTACAGGTCACAGATTCAAAACATGAAAGTATGTAATTACTATTGCTTGTATTAGAGTAATTAATCCGTCTACATCATTTCCCTTAGACTATGGCCCTTCTCGCAACCCTGTATAAATACGGAATACTTCGGCCATCAGACTACCTTTCTCACCATTGAATGTTCAAAGTTCTAGTATATTGCATATGAGGTTTGTTGTACCAGCGAATGTTATTTTATGTGAATCTTTCTGGTTCTTGATTCTAAGAATTGGTTAATAGCTAGGTTTAGTTCACATGTCATTTTATGTGCTTCTGACATCGTATTAGTATAATTTGAATAGAGTGAATTTTTAGCTTATGTATACTTAGGACAACCATGAAAAGGTGCAATCCCACCAACACCAAGAATTGCATTAAGGAAAACCTAAACTCTTAAATGACATTTGGTTCAAAAAAATAAATAAATTTGTGCAAAATTTGTTTTTGTGCAAAAATTGTTTGTCAACCAAATATCAAGGAAGAAAAATTTCTCTACAGAAGTTATTCTATCTTGACATTTCTTTGAAAATATAGTTTGCAAAAATAAATTATTTTAAAAAATTGAACCAAAGGCATGATGGTCATTTATTTTATTTATAAATTTAAGTTATATACATTGACAACGTGATAGCAAATTAATTAAAAATTTACTTATAATTTATTTAATAAAGTGGTATATTTGTGTGAATATTCTTTATTTTGTCACTGCAAAGAAACTAAACTCAATACATATTTAATTTATTGTGACTTGGACAATTGATGGAGAAATAAAAAGAGAAAGAAGGAAGGAGGGAGGAAAGAGGGGAGAGGAAAGGACATGTCTATACTCTATAGATAAAGCCATTTCAAAATTTTTGGAGGGATTTTGTCACAAGGAGAAGTGAAGATAAAGATGGACATTTGGAACTATATTGGAGGGGCACAAAACCAAAAAAAAAATGAACAACATTGGTAGGGTTATTTGAAAATAAGAAAAGAGGGTAGGGTTTTTTATTGATTGTTTTTGTACTTGTGCTATTTCAAGAATTCTCTTCTACTATTCTTCTTTGATGATCACCTACCTTTCCTTTTTTTTCATATATCTCAAATTCCATAGGCTATAACTTTGATGAAATTTTCTTGAATTTTGATGGGGAGAGAAAAGGATAATATAGGGATTTACTGAGATTTTTATAAGCAGTGTCGAAATTTATAAAAGAACTAGAATATAATTTCATTTATCATACTTTAAAAGAAGAAATAACGCTAGTCTATTGGTTTCATTTATCAAGCACTGTCATTTTTTTCTAATTAACTATTTTCGTATAGTATTAATATATATATTTAATAAATTTTTACGGTGAAGCAGTATTGCATGACATCACTTAGTGTAACCTTGCGTCCGCTGGGCCTAGTCCTAATGCACGATAGCTGTTGGTAGGTTAGGCGGCAAACCCTGCCCCCTCTCTAGGACCCATCCCAGATTCTTCCCTCTTCTCTTTATTTATAACCCCCCACAAACCCACAACACCACAAAAAAAACTAAAGAAACTAGAAGAGAATATATATATATATATGTGTGTGTATGTGCGCGCATGTGAGTGTGTGCGCGCCTAATCATATATAATAATAGTGTAAACAAAATTTATATTGTCAATGTATGTCATTATTATTTGACGATAATTATCTGTAATTATTTTTTAAGTGATACAATAGTGTAAAAAGTATATATATAAAAATTGAACTCAAAAAATTAGTATGACAGAAAAATATATAGCCAACTCATTTCTCCCATTCCTTGAGAAATCTCTTTTGACAATAATAAAGCAGCACAAACTACTTACTCCATAATACATGCAAGACTTTTTTCTTGAAGTTCCATCGTATAAATAATGAGTTTAAGAATTACTATTGCTAATATTTTTTTCCTCACCCACTATGCTTCTAAAACTATATAATATGCATCCCATTTTCTTTCATTTAGCAGAGAATCAGTTGCCCTCCAAATTTAAATTCATCAAGGACAACTGTCATTACAGAAAGATACATACTGCCCACTTTTGTCACTTAACAGGCCAAATAAATTAAAAAATAATAATGATCAATGAGAAAAAATAACTTGATCATGTTGAAAGTTAACTTGAGTAATTACATGATAAAAAGTTTAAAAAGAAAAATACAGTCAGATATATCTCTCTATAACAACAAGCTTGTTTGTTTCGATATTTTTTGAGTTCTATAATAAAGTGAAGTTATTGAACATATATTATAACATAATATAAGAAAAATGGTTCCAAGATGACTATTATAGAGAGATCTGACAGTAGTAATTAAAAATACATCCAACATTTTCTCTACCATGCATACATACAACAAGGAGTGGCAAACGAGGGGTCGGATCGGGTCGGATATGGTTCGGGTTGAAAACGGATAGTGAAAAAAATGAATCAATTATTCGATCCGACCCATATTTAATAAGGATAAAAAATAAATTAACCAGCGGACCCATATTATCCATGACTTCTTGTATATGATCACTTTTGAGAGAATTTTTAGTCTCCTTAACTTGAGCAACCCCGAATTCGAGGCTTTATAAATATAAAAGTTAGACTTATCAGTTATCCATTGGTTACTCATTGGTTAAATGGATAATATGGTTCTTATCCATATTTGACCCGTTTTAAAAAAGTTTATTATCCAACCCATATTTTAGTGGATATTAACTGTTTTCTTTGAACCATTTTGTATACGGCAAACCACAACTAGATAAAATATAGCAAAATGGTTCTCTTGAAGCTGATAAGGTATATAAGCCATCCCTTCATCATAAGAATAGAATGCATCTCCTCCTTAACCAACAATCCCTTATTTATTTTTCTAAAAAACCTCTCTCCCCCTCACACTAAAGGACATATATACTTAACATTTTCACCAATTCTTGATACAGAAATTTGATCTCTCTTTTTCTATATTTTGCTCCTATCAAAGTATGGATCATAACCATACATATTTGGATTTGTGCGAAAAATATACTAGGTTATGACTTGCACTAATGAGATGGATTTTTTCCCAGCTAATTTCATGCTACAGACTTCTCATGAAGATGAACATCAACCTTCAACTTCTCTCACTCCCATTCTTCCTTCATGTTCACCTCAAGATTTCCATGGTTTAATTTCTTCTCTTTTCTCTCTTTTTTACATTATCTTCAACTTAATTTCCTTCTTCTTGTTGTTTGGACATATACTTATTATTTGCAAATCAATGTTTGTTTTAAAAGTTTGTCTATCATTTTCATCTTCAACTTTAAATAGAAATTTCTAAGTTGTAAAACTGATCTGAGTAATATATATCTCAAGTGAAATGATGGTTTTCACTCATAAAACTTCAGTTTGTTTTCAAGTGAAATTCATGTTTAAATACAATTTCAACTTCGAATACTCATTTTTCAAACTTCAACCAAAAAAAAATTATTAGGGTATATTAGAAATAGTCTCCTTCCAGGTACATGGGTAAGGTTGCGCATATCTTACCCTCCTCAGACCTCACTTGTGAAAATACACTGTGTTCTTGTTATTTTTGTAACAAAAAATAATGTCTAATATTTTTTTGGTGTAGGTATTGCTTCATTTCTAGGAAAAAGATCCATGTCATTTTCTGGGATGGAAGCAAATAATAATAATTGTGAGGAAAATCATAATGGAGAGGATGATTTATCAGATGATGGTTCACAAGCAGGAGAAAAGAAAAGAAGACTTAATATGGAACAAGTAAAAACTCTTGAGAAGAATTTTGAGTTAGGAAACAAACTTGAACCTGAGAGAAAAATGCAACTGGCTAGAGCTCTAGGCTTACAACCAAGACAAATTGCAATTTGGTTCCAAAATAGAAGAGCAAGATGGAAAACAAAACAATTGGAGAAAGATTATGAAATTCTTAAAAGACAATTTGAAGCTATTAAAGCTGAAAATGATGCTCTCCAATCTCAGAACCAAAAACTTCATGCAGAGGTATGATATTAAAAAAAAAATCAAATATGGTACTAATTATTTAATTATAAGTTTTTCTTGTTATGTAGGAAATAAAATAGTGTTGCACTTTAATGATGTCTCTTTCTTCTTTTGGTTGTAAAAAATTCAAGAAGAATATGCTATTTTGGTGAAATTAAATAGTAGACCTTTCTTCTCTGCTAGTTGTATTTTCAAAACCATGATATGTATTTGGTGCATGATTTTCAACAAAGGATATTTCTCTTTTGATTGATTGACTTGTAATAATGACTTGAAAGTGTAGCAGAAAACTCTGAAAAAGAGGAGACAAATGTTGATAAATTATTAGTCTACTTGCTACTACTAGGACTATAGTAGTACCTCCAATCACAAATATTATTATTATTATTAACCCTTTTTCTTTTGATCTATTAATGTGCTAGTAGCACAATTATTATGCCAATCTATTAGCTAAAATATTTTTTTGAACAATTTAAGTTATATGCATCAATAACATAAAAAATATTACACTTCTAAGGTAGTTCAACCTATTATAACAGATAAATTATCATTTTTATCATGTTATAAATTAATTTTTGTGCTTATCATATACATTTATATGTAATTGCTTTATAGTAGTAACTGATTTGAAGTGTGTATATTTTGATTACAATGTTAGTGCCTAGTAGAGATCAAGTTGTCTCTGCGTAACGTATATGTTACGGATTTGAACTGTGGATTCAGCCACTAATACTTGCGTTAAGGCAGGCTACGTACATGACTACATCACAACCTCTTAGGTTGCGTCCCTCCCGGGACCCTACATCAATGCGGAATACTTTATATAACAGGTTGTCCTTTAACGTTGGTGCTTCGAATTTGAACTCTTTCTTTATATTGTGTGCAGGTAATGGCACTAAAGAATAGAGATCAACCAACAGAATCAATCAATTTGAACAAAGAAACAGAAGGATCATGCAGTAATAGAAGTGAAAACAGCTCAGAAATCAAGCTAGATATATCAAGAACACCAGCCATTGACAGCCCATTATCAACTCATCATCCAATTACAAGCAGACCCTTTTTTCCACCCTCAATTAGACCTAATAATAATGGGGTTGCTCAACTTTTCAACATGAACCCTAATTCAATTTCAAGACCAGATCTGAAATTAATGGACCAAAATAATACTGTCAAAGAAGAAAGCAGCTTATCCAACATGTTTTGTGGAATTGATGATCAAACAGCTTTTTGGCCATGGCTTGACCAACAACATTTTAATTAACTTTTTAAAGGATCAAAAGTTTACTTTACCAAAAGTTGTTGAGTTGAAAGAGGATATTTTACTACATTTCTTTTGCGTTCATGATGATAAGTAAAAAAGGTTATTATTATTTCGGGTGCAGTAGAAATTATTGTATAAAGTAACCAAAGTACATTTCAAGTACTTAAGGAAGAGCCTTTTGCAGATCTTTATGGGAAAAAATAATAAGATATGTCTCTTTAATTTTCCTTATTTCTGTTACCCTTTAATCTTTATCTGTTGTCTCATTACTATTATTATCAATACGTATAAATTAGCATTCTTTATATTCTAATTAACTTCTACTATTTCATGTCTTTCACCTATTTTCTTGCTTTGGAATCATGATTCTTATACTATTGCACACTGGGCTAGAAGGTGAAGTCGGCTAAAAATTCAATAGTTTTTAGTTCAAATTTTATATTTGTACTAAAAATTTTATTAAATACATATACAATCAATAATGCGTGATGTCGCTATCCTAGAAGTTCAAATCATATGGCTTCGCCTCTCACTGCACATAAATATTCAAAGACTAGTTTCTTTCAGAAGAGAAGCTTTAGAACAACAGTAAAATTGTTTATGTGTAACTTATAGCTATAAGTTCGAACAATAAAAACGGTCACTTATACTTGTTTTAATGTAGGCTGTCTACGTAGTACGATCTATTAGCCCTTGTCCATACCCTACGTAAATATGAAATGTCTTATACACGGAGCTACCTCTTTTTATTTAACCACTGACTCTCATATTTTGTGCTAAAAGAAACCAATGAGGAAAAAGGGTGAAGAAATTGTAGCAGAAGTTAGTGGAACAGTAGATGAAAATTGAAAAGAGAGAAATGGAATCAAGCACACATTCCAAGGGAGGAAAGAAGACAAACAGATGGAAGAGTAGAAGAAAACAAGGAGAGTTGGAAATGGTCATTCTCGTGAAGAGGACGTTAGCAAACTTATGCTGACAATTGATAATGAAAGGGGTATGGTATCTATCAAAATTAAATATTGTAAACAATTTACCACAAAAAAAAAAAAAAACAGAGAAGAAAGATGAAAAACAATAATTTAGAAAAAGAAAACAAGGCTATTTTAGTATTTTAGAACTTTGATATATCCCATTCAAGCTCATCTTTGTATAAATTATCCGGTCTAAAATTTCATATATATTCTTAAATTGTCGTAAAATTATATCCTAATTGCTTATACCGAAAATGAAATGTCAATCAAACAGTATAAACTTATCCTAAATTTAATATCGAAATTATTTTTTTTAATCCAGAAACCAAAGGATCTTGTGTTTTGTGTGCACCCATCACTAGTTTTGGGGTACTTCATTTTCCGGGCTCTAGTGATCAATGAAGCAGTGTAGAATCATAAGATCTCAAATATTAGTTTCAGTCGATATGAAAATATTAGGTGATTTTTTTTTATTTTTCTAAATTTTGGTAGGTAAAATTATCCGATATAAATGCTTATGATTAGTAGGTACTCAATGAAAGAGGCTAAATGCGAACAAATCCAAACACCACCGCTATTTAAAAGAAAAGATATTTCATTTTCTTACATCAATTCCGTGGAATCAATCATTAATACTTGCATCATGATAGACTACATACATCACATCCCTTAGAGGTGTGATCCTTCCCCGAGCCTTACGTTAATGCAAAATACCAGTGATCCTTCGCCGAACCTTACGTTAATGCAAAATACTTTGTGCAGCGCGCTGATTTATTTTATTTTTTTCGAAAACAAAAAAAAATTCCTTTTACTTTCACTTTTTTTTTTTTAGTTTACTGCAGTATATGTATAGTCCTTTTAGCTTTGATGGATAGATAATAGTCAAGAAAGTAAGGATTCATGTGACCTACTGTCACCTGGCCACTCTCCCTAACATCAAACACAAACCTCTCTTTTTATTTCCAATTTTAATTTTTTTCAAATTTATTGTACTATTATGAGTCACCTAGACCTGTATAATTATTCCTTACTTGACCCTACATTTTTTTTATCACGTGTATATCTATTTTTTGCCCATCATTCTCTCTCTCTTTCAATATCACTTTCACCTGCTTCAATATTTGAGTGTTGACTTCAATTATGTTTATAACATGTGTTTGGTAATACATTTGTTAAAAAAAATACAGATAAATCATATATGTAAGCCTTTTTTCCAAAGACTTTGAGATAATTTCTTAGATCTAAATCTCCAATCCATTTTTTTATTTATAAAAGAGAGTAACAATTTATTTAAAGAGATATATATTTACTCATGCAATTATGAACATATTTACTTTTTCTTATTTTTCACTCGTTTTTTGGTACCAGCTTATAGCGTTGGCTAATTCGCGTTACATAAGATCCATTGATAAGGAATGCTTTCAATATCAAGATTTTTTCCATTCGCAAAACACGATCAAACACATTACTCAAACTCTTTAAACAAGTTTGCGGAATAAAAACCAATCGACTATATTATACTGAATATTTATATTATTAAAAGATTTTAATTTGTTAAATTTTTTATAATTATCTTTTAAATAATTTTGGTAATGATAAAATATTTCAAACAATCCATATATATAAATTAAACTCATTCAATAACTGATAAAAGAAGAGGCATAAGCTGGAATGGCCCCAGGGTAGATTTCCAAAATTCTAGGGGACCTACGTTTAAAAAGTCTATGATATTAATTTTCACAAAATGTGCTATAACCACTTTCCAGAAGCAACCTCGAAGTTAGATCCAAATGTCTGTTCCATCAGTTTTTAATTACTGTAGACTATAGCTTAATTAATTACTTTCTCTTATCCAAAATAATTTTTTTAAATTTCAAGAATGATAATTACTTTGTTCCTACATTGTTCTTGAAGTAAATAGTATTGGAATATATATTAGGAGTGTTTATGTGAGATAGTAAAGGATAATATGGTCTATTCTATTGCAAATTAATACTAAAAAGTAGATTTCTTAATCTGTGTGAAAACATACAAAAAATTACTTATTTTGGACCGGAGTGAGTACTAACTTTTTCTTTCTGGCAAAAACAATATTTAAGACTAATAAACAAACCGTTACCACCAACTGTTTGTGGCGAGATAAATAAGATTCATCTATTCTTTTTCAGATTCTTTTGATTTGAGTTTTGTGAATGAAAAAAAATCAGAATGCATTTTCCTTTCATGAGTTTTGCGCGATACGAATTCATAGTAGTCGAGATTCCAATGCGAATACATGGAGAACAAAATATTATGTAAAACAAGCCGTTGACACAAGGCAAGCATTTCAGAGATTAGCATTTAATTAATTGCAATAATTCCATGTTATGTGGCTAGCACATGTTACCTTATAATTATAATCCTCCATATCCACAACAAGGCTATAATTCTGATATTATTCCAATATTAATATAATCCAATATGTCTTAGCTTCAGAATCCACCATTAAGCCACTTCATAGTGTCTTAACCAAATATTCTTAAAATTTTCCACTTACATTTCTTTAATATTGCGAAATAAATATTGCAATATTCAGAACTGTTATAAAATGACAAATTTCCAACCATAATGCCAGAGATAATTTATTAATTCTTCACATGATCCCATAAAAAGAATTCACGAATTACTAACTTGATCTTCCTCTAACTTTCTTCTAATTATAAAATAAATAGAAAGAGATAATCCACTAGGGTTTTTCCATGCAGATTTGTCACATGCTTGCCTATCGAATCTAGTGTTCATATATATTGATAGAAACAACTATACAAAATTTATCTAAACAGTTAGATCCCATCCAATCAATTTATGTATAATATTACTGTAAGGTCTGTGATTCTTGATTTGATTTTTCTACCCTTTCCTACCTTTTTTATTTTATTATTTCCTGTCCTTAGTACAGTCACCTGTACAGAAGTTCTTTATTGTTAGATTATTCTTTTTTACCCATCTAGTTTTGTGCCAAATCTAGCTTTCAATGGCATTACTATAAAGGGGTGAAGTTGAATTAAATCAGCTACGGGTTCGACGAACTCAATAACTTTTGCTCAAATAATATATTTATGTTTAAAATTTATATTATATGCACAAATATTAGATTTAAAACTAAGTTATTAGTACTTAAAGTCGTCGTTCTAAAATCTAAACCCCATAAAATTGAATTCATAGCCCCGCACCTTAGTTACTACTCCCTCCGGTCCAAAATAAGTGATTTTTTGGTTGTTTTTATACATATTAAGAAATTTACCTTTTAAGATTAATTAGCAATGAAATTGACCATATTAACGCTTACTATCTTTTCACATAAACACTCCTAACACATACTCCAACATTATTTACTTCAAGGACAATGTATGAAAAAAATAATTAATTCATTTTTGAAATCTGAAAAAATCACTTATTTTGGACCACAAAAAATAGGTCAAAGAATCACTTATTTTGGACAGAAGGAAGTATATTAAACTACATATATATTTAACCAAGTATATATTTATTATTACATTTTTCTGAGTTAAGCAATTAAATTTACACTTTTTAAAACTTTGCCACCTATATTTAGAAAATAAAAATATTGTGTTTTGTCTTAACCTATATTATTTCATTGGATACTGCTCACTAGAGCTGTCAATATGTGACGGGTCGGGCTAGCCCGGCATAGCTCATGTGGACTTTAGCAATTAACGAGGTGGGCTGGGCTAGCCCATTATTTTGATGGGCCTTATAATGGTCAACTCACCCGAGCCCCTGTGGGTTACGGACCCTCACGGGCCGACCCATTATTTTTAAAAATATAATTTTATATTTTTCTTTAAGTTTTAATCTAAAAAAAGATAATTATTTAAAAGTTAAAAAATATCTTGTTGGAAAAAATTCGTAAAACTTAATAGCTTTTTATATTGTTCCAGTATCTCACAATAAATTATGTAAATGACTAGACTATATTTCATTCAGTAAAGGTCAAAACTTTAGACAAACTATTCCGGCCAACATTCATGATACTTATGAGATATCCAACACATTATCTTCATCAAACACATTTGAATCCGCTTGTGACAAGGTTGTCTTAACATCTTCACTTTCATCTACAATTCATATGTAATATTTAATAATTAAACATTAAAAATATTTAAATTCACATAAAAAAAATATTACCAGTTTGAGTTTGGAAAAACATGTGCAGCCAATTTCGAGTAGTAACAGGTATTTGGACATTTTCATAATAAATGCAACTTCTATACTTTTTAAGAACACGCCATGAATGCTAAATGTTGATTCAGATGCTATAATAGTAATAAGAATACTAAGTACATCACTCACCATCATTGAAAGATTTGGATATTTTCTATAATGGTCCTTCCAATACATGACAACATCCATCTCTTGAAACTTCTCAAGGTCATGTTTTGGTTCCTCTTAGTAAAGATCCAATTCCGACTTTCCATTTCTAACGGCAGTATACCTTTTATTTTTTATATATTTTAAATAAATACTTTATTAGGCCCACGGGCCGGCCCGACCCAACCTTAGGCAAGCCTCACGAGCCACGGACTTACTCGGGCTGGGCTTAAAAGACTTATTTTAAATAGGCTCCAAATATTTTAGCTCAATGCTAAATTATGGGGTGGGCTGAATTGGCCCAACGGGCCAAGCCAATATTGACGGCTCCTGCTGACGGCAGTTGCTATACAAATTATGCACTTTGCCCGTTTTGCTCTTATTTGGAATATTAATATAATTTTCGAATAGTTTATTAAGAAAATAGTTGTAGAAATTGGATATAAGAATCATTCTCTGGTTAACAAAACTTACCCCAAACACATATTTGATAATTTCAATTCTATCTTTTGGAATAGTGCCTAAATCTAATCATTTACCGAATGTCTAAGGAGTACACCTGTATAATACTGTCGATTGGATTGGTTGTCGTTCAAATTGATATTTTTTGTTTTTAAAAAAAAGATTGTATTACATTGAAGGAAAGAGACTGGAGAAGAAAATAGTGGAATTGTACCCATTGTTTACAGAAATATAAGCAAAATGTTGTAGCACGAAACGATGCTAAAGTAAGAATAACATTCTTGAATTGTCCAATAAATTTTATAGTTCATAAAGGTAGTAATTCAAATAAACTTCACATCAATAATAATGCTAACTAAGAAAAAGATGCTAAAGAATATGTATCAGTCTGGCCTTGTGACTTGTCCGAGTTCGGCTATAAAACTGGTAGAAATATACCATGTATATGCTTTTTGGTAGGGGTGTACAAAGAAAACCGACAAACCGCACCAAACCGGTAATCCGAATCAAACCGAAAAAAAACCCGATCATGGGTTGGTTTGACTTGGTTTGGTGTTAGAAAAATAACCCGACCATAATTGGTTTGGTTTGGTTTTAACTAAAAAAAGTCAAACCGAAACCAAACCAACCCGATATTACATTTATTCAATTTTTACAAATACTTTATACATATAAATATTTATTTTTAATACAATTCATAAATATTTCTTAAATGTTTTCACAGTTTTATCTTTAAACATATTGTTTCAAGTTTAGAATAACATTCTTGAATGGTCAAATAAATTTTATAATTCATAAAGGTAGTAATTCAAATAAACTTCACATCAATACTAATGCTAACTAAGAAAATTAAATTCAACATTAGAAATGACAATAGTGTGGATATCTATTTTTTTTGTTTTGCATTGTTTATATTGAAAATGCATAACTTAGTTTATCTTTTTCTTTAGTTAGTTGTGTAACTAATATACCTATAGTTGTACTTAATTAAGCATGACTATATAGTACTTTTAGATTATGTTAATATTTATTATGGCTTATTACTTAGTAATATTTTTTTTATGGATTTTAGTATTTTTTGTTATTGAATATTTTAGTACAATGCTATGACTCATTTCATATTATTGTATTATTTTCTTGAAAAATACATTATATAGTTGTATCCTTGTAGGATGGAGAAGTATGTGGAGGGCAAGTTATATATTTGTGCTATGAAGACTTATCGGGAAAAAAAACCCGAAAAAACCCAAAAAACCCGAGAAAACCCAAAATTGAAAAACCCCATTTTGTTGGTTTGGTTTATAGATATAAAAATCCGACACCACTGGTTTGGGTTGGTAATTGAAAAATCCGAACCAACCCGGACTATATACACCCCTACTTTTCGGTCTGCTAATTGATATATAAAATTTTCCGAGAGTTCGAAGTGAAACTCTAGGATAGTATTGTGGAATTCATGTTATTATATTTGTATGAATAAAATCAAAGACTAGAATCTACCAGTATACCTTTCTCTGCTTAAACACTAAATTTAATTCGCATTATGTAGGAATTGAACCTTGGTCACAAATCCTTCAACCTTTGCCACTTGAACTAAGCCTTAGGCACGTTTCATTCTTATATTTTGTACAAGAAATATTTGAAGAAAATTTATTTAAGAAGAAGAAGAAGATCCGTGGAGGACCATTATGGCATATGTTGTTGATGTGTGACAATCGGCAGCACGGAAAATGAAATTTATATATATGATATTTGCGAGTTTGAACGACTAGCTTGCTAATCATTTAGAGAACCTCTCAATACTCTACACATGCTACAAGTTTAGGACATGATTTCCACGCTCAACTTGAGGAAAATGCTGATTCAAATTAGTAAATTATATAAGGAGTCACTTGGCATAATTAGTGTAGTATAATTTTCAAGTCACTTATTAAGTTATTTTTTGAACCATACTATACCATGGGCCATGGCATTCAGTCGTGGTGAATGTGTCCTTTATAGACAGATCATAGAAAAAAATTAGAATGAGCAGACTTAAGAACCAAACTACACATATAAACGCTTCCACAGGCGCGATGAAATGGGATTCTTTCCTTCAACGTCGTATGTATATATCGACTTGGCTTCTTCCCTAGTACATCTAAGAGTGATAGGTCTCCAAAACATCTCTAGATTGTAGAAAGATTGATTGCGACAAATTACTAAGGTATCTAGATATTCACATGTACGAATCAACACTCCTTCCTCATTATAGATGACAATTTACATTATACAAGAATGTCAAAAATTGGAGAAAAATGAATTGAATATGAGTGGAAGTTTCAGATATCTGTCACAACTATACTATGCTTTTTGTTGATTCGGTAACATGCCCTACGTGTAATGAGTATAATGAACTAATTTACTCAACCAAAGTGGAAGCCAGTTGATGTATAATTACTTGATAAATTTGGTAGTCTGAGCATTGCGAAAATGCCAGCAGCAAGTGCAGATAAAGATGCCAAGACAAATGCCGGTATGTTCCCTCCACCAAATAAAGCATCCCATGGACCGGCACCAAGTGATACAATCATCTAAGTAAATAGAACAACATGTCAACCTTAACGTAAATTAAAAAATACAAACAAACTTAATTACATCCTGGCATAAAAATATTGCCCACACAATGGAGATGTATAGCAATAATGGGATAGAAAGGCAAAGTTACCTGAGGTACAACGATTGCAAGATTTAGGACTCCTATTGCCAACCCTGCAAAAAGCGTACCAGTTTCAAATAATAAAATATAAGGCCTTATCGACTTAGACATGATAATATTTGTAATAGATTGAACAAATACCTTGACCACCACCAGCATCAGCTGTCAACTCTGCTGTGATAGAGAAAGGAACACTGTAAGTGACCTGCAGGCATGTAAAGCAAAATGCATGAAAGGATGAACATGCACCCAAAAGTATCAACCTCCACTGAAATACAAGTCATATCTACTGTATGATCAGCTAACAGGTACAAAAACATAATTAAAACTTACAGCAAGAGGAATGCCAAGAAGCGAGAAAACAACCAAAGAAGCAATTTTCGTTGATTGAGTAGCTTCAATCACATGTTGGACTCCTCGTGAATGTGCACTGATAGAAACCAGGCTAATGATAGCGGTGCTGGCCATGCAGGCAAAAACAATGAGGTTGCTCACAGCCCAAACAAGTCTGGAACCAATCCACTTGCACATTGGCTCAATTAAAAAGGAGGTAATGCCAAGAACAACCTGCTCAGGGAGATACATGACAATAACTTAAGACGTTCAAAATACTGGGGCAGTTATGAGAGAGAGAAACATAAATAAGCTCTCGATTGATCATTACTTCTAGTTAAGCTGCAAAACACCTATTATTAGATCTAAATAACGGATAACTAGTGATTCTCAATTCTGAGTTCTTACAGAATTCAATAGCAAACCAAATGCACCTTCTCTGACACCTTGGTTATATGCTTTTACTTCAGCTGCTTCACCTTTCGGGTCCCCGTGATAGACTTCTCTCCCCATCCAATCCGTGTCAAAGAGGAAAAAAGGAAACCAGGACAACTGGTTGAAAGAACACAAAGATATTTAATTAGCGGATCATGAGAAAAACAAAGAATAAAACTCATAGAGTACAGCGAAATGGTAGTTAAAAGCTTAAATCAGAAAAAACAGAAAGTTACTCACCCAAGTCAGAGCCATGACAATGAGAACCGAATGCATTGCAGGAGGCAAATGTCGTAAGCTGGTCAATAGATTGACCAAAACCGCTCCAGGGCTATCAGTGAAGCCATCACCTTGATCCTGCTCATGTCTCTGGTCTTCATTCTTTGGACTATTAATGGTTACATGACCCACCTCAGATTCATTATTGGTCACATTATTTACAGATTGCGACTCCGTTTTTGATTGAGAAAGGTCAAAGCTAGTATTCTGAGGACTATCCAACAGAGGAGCAGAATCTGATAAGCGATTGGTTTGCTTGAGTGACAGCGGGACTTCTTTGGCAAAGTGGAGAGTTACCAACGTGCATAGAGTCAAAAAGACCTGTTCACAGTCCAGAAAAAACTTTGAATTACATAGTACGAACATGGGTACTAGATCACGCTAGTAACAATACCACAGAAGGTTTCATTTGTACTATGTTCAAGCTTAACCATAGTACTAATTCTTCACAGTCGTAACTCATAACACCTAATAATTAGTATATCATAAATAGAAAAATTGTCTCCCTTGATTAGCTGATTGCGTTTAGAAATGTTAGCCAACAAAATGACTTCTGCGAGTTACATAGTATGACTTAAAGCTCTTTAACAAATATTTTACGACTAAAGACAAACAGCAGGAAAGAGACAGTCAACGTATTTGATGAACCCTTGATTCCAGGTGCTGGAATTCACAAGAAATGTAACTAAATGATGAGATATACACTGTTCAAAGGGAAACTCATAAGGTTATATTTCCTCCATTTTTTCTCTTTTTTTTTTTTTACCATCTCTTAAAGCAAGAATTAAAGAATTGACCCTTTCTAACTGAAAACACGTTCAGTTTCACTGTATGATGCATGAATTTCTTTGAAGTGCATCATTTCACCCATGAAGTAATAAACCCGCCTCACATGACGTCATCACTTTAAGCAACGGCGCAATGGCTTTTCACAGCACTTGTTCAATTTTAGATGAAACAGATCCACATGAAGTGGAATGAATAATGAGAATTCATATAATGTAGCACGGCAGTACTTTTATGTACTTACACCATTTAACAAGACTAGTGGGATCTAAGAAAAGTTGACCAAATTAAACAGAGGATTGACAGGGATTTGATCACGTTTAGCCAAGATGTTGACTTGGTTGAGACCAGTGTTGTAAATAGCGCTCGCTACAGCGCTAAAGGCGTGTAGCGACGCGAGGCGAGCAGGTAGCGCCACACAGGCCCTGTTGCGTTGCGATCCAGAATAGCGAGCGCCTCCGCCTCTGTTGCGAGAGGCGAGGCTAGGCGAGTGGCGAGGCGAGGCGTTGCTATTTTGTTTATAAGTCAAAAATTAAAAAGCTAGCGTGATTTATACTAAACAAATTAGGGCTTGGGTATCTGTACGACAACAATACCCTTTTTCTCCTCTTCTTCTTCCAATGATCAACAAATTAGGGCTTAGGTTCTGCGGTTCTGCCTCCTCTTCTTCTTCCAGCGACGACACCAGGTATGTTTCTTCTTCTCCTTTCTTTCTTATTTCTTATTTCTTTCTTCTTTCTTCTTTCTTCTTTCTGCCTAGCGACCAGCTCTGTTTTTCTTTCTTCTTTGCTCTGTTTTTCTTTCTTCTCTTTGCTCTGTTTTTCTTCTTCTTTCTCTGTTTTTCCAATTTCTTCTTTCTGCCTAGCAACCAGGATATGTCAATTTTTTTTTCCAATATCCAAAACCAAGCAGAGGCTAAGTTTTGTGTCTCTGTTTTTTCAATTTTTCCAATTTCTCAGTTTTCCAATTTCCAGTAACTTCTGTTCTGTCTCTGTTTTCTTTATTTTTCTCTGTTCTTTTTACTTTTTTGCTTAAATTATTTTTATATTGATTTGTTGCTCTATTTTTCTATAAAACAGCGTTGAGTGATATATTTATTAAGTATCTATTGAGTCTTTAATTTTTGAATGATATATTTATTAATATATTATTATTATTGAGCTTTTAGTTATATGTATATAGTATTTTATATTTTTGTATAAATTGTCGCCTCACATCAAAAAGGCGAGCGCTACGCTGCGCGCCTCTCGCCTCAGTGAAGCGGGCCCTCGTCGCTATTTGTCGCCGCGCGCTGTCCAAAACACTGTGGTTGACTAGCATTTGGACTTCTGGAAATGTCATTCTCATGACCGAATCACTTGTGGGCCACATCTCCACCCCACTTGGGCCACACGGCCTACCTAGCTTTTTCTTTTTTGTTTAGTGGAGAGCACTAAATATTTACAGGTGAACAAAACCAAATAAGGAACCCTTTTCCAGTCTTTCAAGGATTCTAGGAGGCAAAGTAAAGATTCGGCTTCATTAACAAACTCCTCGTAACACCAAAAGGCAAACAAAAGTGACCATTAAACTTAATCTGATGGGCCTAGGCCATTAGCTTAGCGTATAAATAGGAAGTGTTAGGGTTGAGACCAAGAATTCTCTTGTGAGAAAACCCTTTTGTGGGATTGACATTCACCTCTTCTTGAACCTCATCTTGATCCCTCTTAGTAGGTATTTGTAGGAGTTCAATTCTCCTCTTCCTTGGATAAACCTTAGGGGTCATTTGGTACGCAGACTAAATTATCCTGGGATTGTAATCCCTAGACTACTTTATTTCACCTGAGAGGTGGGATAAAATATTACCAAGTTTGATGGGGTAAGGCGGGATAAGATGGGATATCTAGGATTAAGTCTGCTACAAAGTTTATACTATGTTTGGTTGACGGTATAAATTTATTCGCCGTCAACCAAACATAAGTATAAATTCAATACCATATTTTATCCCACGTACCAAACGACCCCTTATAGCTGAATTGCTAATTAGTTAGTTAAAGATATATTTTTCTTGTGTTGACTAATTGCTTCTTCTATTTGAATCTATCTTTTTTTTCTTCTAATTCTATCATGGTTTGGGCTAATTGATAGTGTTAGCAAGGATTCAAGCTATCTATTGCTTGATTTTGTGTTAACCTAGTTAATTAGTTCAACTCCGCCCTATCCTTTATGTTTATGTTATTCATCTTCTCTTTAGCGTTGTTGGGTTTTTCATCAATTTACTTGAATTTTCTGGGGTTTTCTTGTAGTCATTGGCCGACCATAACTAGCTTGGGATTCAGGAGTATATGTTGTCATTGTACTTTATCCAATTTCAGAAAGCCAACTTTATACAATAGTATATCAGAGACAAGATGCATAAGAGGACGTGATTAATACTTTAAGACATTGTTTAAAAGAAGCTTGAGGAAAATCTTTATTACCTAAGGATGCAGGATGTGACGAGTAGATCCAAAAACTCCCTTTTATGTTCTTTTAGCAATATTTTTTGTCAATGTACATCCAATAAAAAATGTATAATAAAACATGTCGAACTAAAGTAGAAGATCCCATAAATCAAGATTCAAAAATAGAAATTACTATATCTATGCAAGGACTCTATCAAGGACAATTAACTCACCACTGCAACTAAGAAGGCTGCTTTGAGATTTCCACATGGCTCACAACAAGCTCTATTTGTCAAAAAGGGAAACCATCTGCCCAGACACAAAGTTTTGTCAAAGACTACTTTAAGCCTGTATTGTTTTATGAACCAAATCTTAATTAAGACAATTTTTGCCACTAAAAGAGGAACAAATTTCAAAGTGTTGACCCTCAAGAAGAATGCTGAACAAGTGTTATTGGTCAAGCAGGATGCGGACTATCTTTTCACATAAGCATATACATATATAACATCACCATGTCACTTCAGATACGCAATAAAAAACCAACCTGTGCCAACCTCCACTGGCTCCAGCAGAAAATCCAAGAATGTTTCCAACAGCCATCCAGGAGCAGAACACAGCATTTGCAGTATTTCTTTGATCAGGACCTACAATCAAGTTACAAAGACATCTGCATAACTCGCAACAAAAGGAGAACTGTATCAATAAATGAAAAGGCAATTCTCCCTTCCATCTAATGTCGCTTTTACCTGACAAATCTGCCAAAAGAGCTCGAGCTGGACCCTGCCAACATAAAACAATTACGGTACGATCTATTAGAATCATCTAATTTCCTAGCAATAGTATTAAACTTTCAGATGCTAACCTGCACAGTATTATTAGCAAGATCGAGCATCCAAAACCCAACAACGAAGACAATAGCCGCTCTAGAGCGAGTGCCTTTGAAAGTGCTGTATTTTCACACATTAATCAAAGACTTCACAGCTTATTCAGATAATAACAAAATTACAGGACCAAGAGGAAGAAAGAACCTGCAATGCTCTTTTGTGTCCCCCAATAAGTATCCTATGTCTGCAGAAAACCCGATAATTATCACCTAAATGACAAGATTAAGTTCAGCCGATTTAACTGGAACCAATTAATTCAATATAGGATAAACATAACTTCTAAATGCTTACAGCAATAGATATCATGACAGCTCCAACAAAAATGAAAGGCCTTCTTCTGCCATATTTCGAATGACATTTATCACTCCATATACCTACACAAGGTTGTACCTGAAAGAATGTCCAAGAAGAAAAGCTTCTAAGTTGAACAATCAATGGAGCTGCAGCAAAACTTCTCCAGATATTTTGTTTATAGCATATATCTGGGATCTGGCGACATTAATTTACGGAACAAAGGACAGAAAGATCTAATTCTAGGAACAGCTAACAATTTTGCAGAGCTCCAAAAGAAAAAAGTTGTAATAATTCAGCAAGACATATGAAGGGGAGCCTTGGCGTAACTGGTAAAGTTGTTGTCGTGTGACTTGGAGGTCACGGGTTAAAGCCGTGGAAACATCATCTTGCAGAAATGCAGGGTAAGGCTGCGTACTATAGCTTGTGGTCCAGCCCTTCCCGGTATAGCGGGAGCTTAGTGCACCGGGCTGCCCTTTTTTTTTTAGTTTAGCAAGCCATATATGCAAGGTTAAGTACCCAGGCTGAAGTCTAAAAATTTTTTGTTTAAGAGTATTTCAAAGTGTTGTAGCTTTTATGTAGTTGGCTCTGCAGGTGCAAAGGTTATCCCTATTTTATATCTTCAGGAATTTCTCTCAGTAGAGTTGTTCTCACAACTCTGAATCCTAATTACTGCCATTCATTGTTTTAGATGGACATTTTACCAAGTAATCTGCAATAAAATGCCATGATATTTGATATGAAGTTGATTGTGACACCTACCACAAGGCCTGTAATAGGACCGCAAAGCCAAATAAAAGAAGAGAAGGCATGCTCTATGCCAAGTGTCTGCAAAACACAAAAAAGAAGAATTATAGGCAAAGAAAAAGCTCAAAACGAGAAATAGGCAAAATAAAGCCACTGAAAAGATAGAAAATTATAAGAACTCATTGCTCGAGGCTAGCGGAAAACAGCTATGGCTTTTAAAGACCATTTCTGCACATCTTCGGATCAATATTATTGCAACTAACTAAGATTACTGAAAAACCAAACCTTCTTATTTTTGGCATGAGCAAATTCAATCCCAGCCGTAACGACATGAACATGATTTTGCTTTCTGTTTCTCTTATTTACTTAAAAACAAAGTATAAACTATCAAAGGCCACGATATCAAATGCAAGTTAAGCTATTAAAGAGTGCTATTTGCTGAAATATTCTGTGTGACCTTTTATAGACTAAAATTATTCCCTAATAGAAATCGAATTTTGGTACAGAAAGAAACTGTTATCGAATGTACAACTTTTTACCAAAAACAGAAAATGAATTCTAAGCTTTGATATAATGTCACCTCCATTGAACGAACTTTTCAATTGTGACTCAAACGGTACCAGTATTATAAATGCATATGTCAAATTAACATCTGTAACTCCATATCCAATCAAACAAATCAAAACGAAACAGGTAGACAAGTCAAATTAACATACTACGGAGTATTAAACTTCAGTCCAACACTATCATATATAAAATGGATCAGAGAGAGTCGTAGCGTAGAAATCAGTGCACCTGAATGTAAGGAGTGAGGAGAGAGAGTTGCAAGGCCCAACCGAACTGAACACCAGCGGCGACGGTGCAACTGAGAATTAAAGTGAGTAAACTGTTCCGTATAGGCGGCGGCTGAGGAGGAGAATGCGCATCGCGTGATTCGCCATTGGAAACCCTAGGAGGAGAAGATGAATCACTGTGGATCTCCAAATGAGTAAACCGAGATGATTCATCAACGTTAACTAATTCCACTTCCTGCTTTAAATTCTTGTACGGTACTCTTATCGACACCGCATCCATAATTTTTTAGATCTGCTTCAGTTACAATTACAGCTAAACTTAAATTGATTATTTTTTCGGTATCACATTCGATCTGGAAAATGGAAATGCGTTAGCTAAGATATCAAAATTGAAGCTCAGCTGTGAAGGAGTGAAAATACGTGAAATATTTTTAAAATTTTACAGGGAAACGGCGTCGGATTGTTGATTCGGTACGCGTTTGGATTCAAAGAAGGGTGCTTGACTTTTTCATAAAGCCAAAGAAAGAAACGTAAGACCACCGACGGCGATGGGTTGGGAAAGAGGGTGGGGGTGGGGGTGGAGTCGAGTTTAAGAAAAGTCTAATGCAAGAATTTCACTTTCCTTACTATGTCATTTTGTAATTGTGGCATGACACGAGAGTCCTGTGTGACATAGCAACATCAACAGGTTCCTATAAAATTGAAAATTTGCTAATATTATTTCAATAACAAAGACATTCTACTAGGGGATCATCTATAATTTTCATATACTTACTACTTTCTTATTTTATGCTTCTGAATAGTGGATAATCTTCTACTGAGAGTAATGTTTATCTATAACGGAGTACCGCATGGATAAGTTCATTGTACCTAGCATGGATAATCTTCTACTAGGGGTAATGATTATCCATAATGGAGTATTGAAAGAATAAGCTTATTATACCCGGTATGAACAATCTTCTACCGGGGGTAATGTATATCCATAACCGGATACTGAAAGGAGAAGCTTATTATACCCGGTAAGGATAATCTTCTACCGAGAGTAATATTTATCCATAACCGGATACTAAAAGGATAAGCTTATTATACCCTGTATGGATAATCTTCTACCGAGAGTAATATTTATCCATAACAGGATTCTGAAAGGATAAGCTTATTATACCCAGTATGGATAATCTTCTGCCGGGATAATATTTATCTGTAACCGGGTACCGAAACGATAAGCTTCTTTAGGAAACTTATTTTCAATAGAGTACTAAATAGATACATATTTTACGGCGAAGTCTCATATGGATAAGCTTCTTCAGGAAGCTTATTTACAACGGAGTATGAACATACATAATATAATATATTTATAACACTCCCCCTTGGATGTTCATTAAAAGATAGTGTGCCTCATTAAAACCTTACTAGGAAAAACCTTGTGGAAAAAAATTCTAGTGAAGGGAAAAGAGTGCACAAATTTAGTAATACGCATTGCTAGGTGCCTCATTAAAAACCTTATAAGGAAAACCCTGTGGGTAAAAATCTTAGTAAGGAAAAAAGAGTGCATCGCGTATTTACTCCCCCTGAAGAAAACCTTGTTTCAAATATTTGAGTCTCTGCATTCTAACCTTGTATCTGCATAACCAATACGATATGTACCACATTTGTTAGCATTAGCAAGATACATAAGTGCATAGCAATTGCACTGAGATCGAGTATTTCAGGACCAAGGAGTTCCTCATCCTCTTCTGGAGGTCAGAACGGATCCTTATTCACTTCAAGTGATCGAATACTCATTAATGTACTTAATGGGTGCGCTTGTCCATGTAAAAGCATTTAAAGACCCTTTCTGTATAGGCAAATTGATGGATAAAGATCTCGTCTGCTAAATATTTAAGTTGCAGACCAAGATAAATTTTATTTTTCCAAGATCTTTCATCTAAAATTCTTTCTTAAGATATTCAATTGCCTTTGGAGCTCTTCTGGAGTTCCAACAAGATTTATGTCATCAACATAAATAGCAACTGTAACAAATTTTGATGACATTTTCTTTACATGAACAAATAACATTATTTATGTAACTCTCTTTCAGCAAATATTCACTAATGCGATTAAATCACTTGCATCCAGATTGATTTAAACCGTACAAGATCTTTATAATTTGATCGAGTACATTTCCCGAGACTTTGAACTTATATGCTTCAGGCATTTTAAATCCTTCGGGGATCTATATAGAGATTTAATCGAATGAGTCATATAGGTCATGACTCGCATTTAAATGGCATGACATCTTGAGGTGTCTGGACTATTGGTCCGATCCTCATAATATTTACCAATATTGTGCGCTATATTGTATCAAATATATCGTCGACGATCATTTTGTATCGGTTCCTAAGCGACATAACTTGTTGAGATCTCATCACTTTCTTTATTTTCAGGTACCTCAACTTCTTCTGGAGTTTCATGAAATGTTATGTCGTGGGCTCTTTTAGAGCTTATTTCCTCCTCATTATGATCATTTTGATCATTAGCTCCTTATCATTTTTCAATGATTGTTACCTTTGAAACTGATTTGTCTACCACGCTTCATGCGTACAGTAAACTCTATCCTCCAGGGATTTTAAATTTTAATAGGAGCATTTACAGCTGAAATATGGTATTTGATTTTGGATCAGCAAACGCTTCTGGCATTTGACTTGAATTATCTTCTAAGTGAGGATCATGATAATTCCATTCATATATCATATTTTTCAGCTATTTATTCCATTCCCCAGATGTTAGAAAAACTAACATATATCCCCAATCTTCTTTGGGAAACATGTCTTTGTGCATTGTGGTAGAGAAATTAATCATATACCACACATCAAAAGATAGTAAAATATTTGATTTCTGATCCTAAACTAATTATGAGGGGAGGACTTATCATATATTGTTGGTCTGATGCATACAAGTGCTGCTATATGTAATTTAGAAAATCTTAGACCATCACATGAAGCTTTGTTCTCATAAACAATAGTTTAGCCATTAATAGGAGGTATTCACTGCTAAACTAGCTTGTATATAAACCAGCATTGTCAAGATGAACTGTCTTGATTTCATAATGAGAAATTTATGCTCTTAAGTGAGAAAAGCAATCAAATGCCAAACTGCAGGTTGACAATAAACATACATGTAATCATCTTATATATGAATCTATAAGTGGTTCACATGATAGGTGAATGAGCCCATATTCACCTTTTATACATTTCAGAATCAGGGGTCTTAGTCTCAACTTTAGCTGGTATAATCAATTTATTATGAGAACAAGCAACTCAAGAGAATTCTTGAAGAATCTTATAGTTCTTCAGTATATGCTTATCTAAATTCACAAATAGCTCATTTAAAAATGGCAAATGAAAACTTCAAGTTTATCATGACATGTGTTATCTCTTAGTAAACTTCTGGTTTACTATGGCATAAATTTTTACATTAGTAAACTTCTGATTTACTGTGATTGCTTTTGCATTAGTACACTTCTGGTTTACTCTGATACATAATATAGTACAAAACTGAAGAATAAGGCGGGTAACTTCATACATATTATTTTACCCTCTATGATTGTGGAAACACGAAGATTTTCAATCTTCCAATCAATTATAGTCTCAATATGATAGCCATTTATTTTAGTAAACTTCAGGTTTACTACAACCTACGTTTTGACGACAATCATATAATATGAATGACATATTTATAAATAATCTCTTCGAGAGCCTTTAATTATTATCCACAATCTAATATTTATCGGACACTACTGGTGTCACGTGTCTTCTAGGCAAACAGTTAGCTCTTCAGGAGTTGTTGATACATTTTTTACTATCAAATATTGCTCAGATACTTCTGGTATTATAAGAGAAAATCACAATCAAATAAATAATTGTTTAAGCACAAGAAAACTCCTCTTCATAATATTTTCCTACTGCATGAGGCAATTCCAATTGTATTACTTTTTCAGGAGCAAATTCAAAATACGAAATATTGAGCATATATTCTCTCAATTATAATACCTCTTCCGGAGGTAAATATATTTACATCAAAAGCGCGTTCATATTTACCAGATTTATTAATATTGTCATATTCACTTCAGGGAATGGATTATTATTATCAAAATTTCTCATCCTTCAGGAAAATCGAACAAGATTTTCTGAATGCGCATTAATCACAACAACTTGTGATGCCTCAACCTCTTTAAAAATATTTACTATTTCAGGAGCAAATCGAGGCGTGCATTTAATATAGAGAATATTTATGTATCTTATCTTCAATTGTAACCATAGAAAGTTCAAATTATCACTTCTGGTGATCATATGTATATACCAGTTCTGGTGGTTAACAAAATATAATTACAATGAGATATACGAAAATAACTATTTCTGGTAGTTGTATATTTCTTGCAAACTCTGCTAGAGTTTAAGTTGATCTAATAATAATATCCATATTCTTCAAAATGACATAAATAAGACATATTATAGTAAACATCATTATCAAATCATAACTTTTATTTATGTACAATTACATAACCATACTACTTATTACAAAAAATAAAAATTAAAATATTTATATTTCTATAGATTCACTACTGATTACATGACTTGTTTCTCCTACTGGGAGTGCAAAGTAATCAGCTACATCTAAATGCACGAAGTCAAAATTATCTTCAGAGATAAAATTTGCTTCAGCATTTTTCTCTATCTTTTTCAAGGAGGCTTGATAAAGCTCAACCAGGTGCTTTGGCGTACGACAGGTACGTGACCAGTGCTCTTTTCCTCCACATCTGCAACATGCACTTTCTGCATTTGGTGTTTGCACCGCTTCATGCTTTTGTTCCTTCCTTTTCCACTGCTGGTGGCGAGGAGGGTTCTTTGGTGCATTATTATTACCATGATTGGGATTTCTTCCCCGACCACGGCCATGACCACGACTGGGGCCACGACCTCTTCCACGTTTGGCTTGGTGGAAGTTTGTCTCATTCACTTCAGGGAATGGACAAGAACCAGTAGGTCGACTTTCATGGTTTTTCATTAATAGACCATTATGTTGCTCAGCTATAAGAAGATGTGAGATAAGTTCAGAATATCTTTTAAATCCCATCTCTCGATATTGTTGTTGCAGGAGCATATTCGAGGCATGAAAAGTGGTGAAAGTTTTCTCCAACATATCGTAATCAGTAATATTATCACCACAGAGTTTTAATTGGGAAATAATTCTGAACATAGCAGAATTATACTCACTGATAGATTTAAAATCTTGTAGCCTTAGATGAGTCCAATCATATCGTGCCCGTGGAAGAACGACCATCTTCAGGTGGTCATATCTATCTTTCAAATTATTCCATAGTATGACTGGATCTTTAATAGTAAGCTATTCCATTTTTTAGGCCTTCATCAAGTTGATGGCGTTGGAATATCATTGCTTTGGCACGGTCTTGTTTTGATGCCTGATTTTTATCACTGATGGTGTATGCCAGACCCATCGCATCAAGATGAATTTCAGCATCAAGCACCCAAGACATATAGCTTTTGCCCGATATATCCAGGGCTACAAATTCAAGTTTAGAAAGATTTGACATTATTTAAGAAAAGAAAGTTCTTACCTCGGATACTTTCAAAATATTTGCTCGAGATGGAAGAGTCTCGTGCTGATAACGTGTTATAAAATAAAGACTGTAAAGTAAAGACAAGTATAGAGAGAAACTGATATATTATTCAAATTCAAACTGATGTACATAATGAACTGAAAACCCTTTTATTTATAGAAGGAATGAAGCTGATGTGTAAGCTGCTACTGCAAGCTGCTGTGTAAGCTGCTACAATACCAAATATGATAATCTTCTACTGAGAGTAATGTGTATCTATAACGGAGTACCGAATGGATAAGTTCATTGTACCCAATATGGATAATCTTCTACTAGGGGTAATGATTATCCATAATGGAGTATTGAAAGAATAAGCTTATTATACCCAGTATGAATAATCTTTTACCGGGGGTAATGTTTATCCATAACCGGATACGGAAAGGATAAGCTTATTATACCCGATATGAATAATCTTCTACCGAGAGTAATATTTATCCATAACCGGATACTGAAAGGATAAGCTTATTATACCATGTATGGATAATCTTCTACCGAGAGTAATATTTATCCATAACCGGATTCTGAAAGGATAAGCTTATTATACCCAGTATGGATAATCTTCTACCGGGGTAAATATTTATCTGTAACCGGGTACCGAAAAGATAAGCTTCTTCAGGAAACTTATTTCCAATAGAGTACTAAATAGATAAACATATTTTACGGCGGAGTCCCATATAGATAAGCTTCTTCAGGAAGCTTATTTACAACGGAGTATGAACATCCATAATATAATATATTTATAACAATATGCATATTTTGCTTCGAGGCTAATTATATAGGAAAAGCTTTTTCACAGAGATCATTTTACGGGTGTCTAACGGGCCGGGTCAGCCTGTTTTCGGCCCGACCAAGACCGGTTAAAATTGGAACAGGCCCGGACCGGTAAAAGGGGGCCGAATAGGGCTGGGTTAAAGGGGTAGGGGGTTGGTCCATCTACTTAATTCCTACCGGTTAATTTTTCTTGTTTTTCTTTTTTTTTTTTAATAATGGGGCCTTTAAATTTACTCTTTTCTCATTAATTTACTTGTTGTTAAATGTAAACCTCTCAATTTGTAAGTTTTGAATTTTGAAATAAATGTAGCACTTATAATTTATAAGTGCAATTTTTTCTCATCTTCATTATTGTATTCTTTATATATTTACTTTATATTAATATAACTTACAATAGTTATACAAAAAAATTACACTAACCCGGCCCCACCCCTTGTACCCATAACCCTTACAGTTTATTTTTTGGGATTTTTACCTATGTATACCATATAGCAAACCTTATTACCTCTCATGTATAAGGTTTGTGTTTATTACATTTAAGCATAGCAACTTTCAATTTATGACCATAATTCAAATTAAGGGTATAATTAATGCTTCATATTGTAGGCGTGATTTTAGGACTTTATTTTCACTTTATTTTGTTTACCCGCCTCTCTCTCCTCCCACCCCCCATGATTTACCTACAGTTAATCACCCCACCCCACGATTTTCTTTTAGTTTTTCCCCCATTCTCGTACAATCTCTTCATGCACGCCTCTCACTCACGTTCTTCTTCAATTAATCACGATTCTCCAATTTTCTTCTTCAAATGATTTCACAAAATCATATTCCAAGTTTGATATTTTGTTTTAAGTCCCATATCATGAAAAAAATCAATACTCCAAAAAACAAATCTTCAAAAGCTACATTTGCTGTTATTGTATATAAATTTTATAGATTTTTATCATAATTTTTAGATGTTTACCTCCAAGTTCTATGTAATATTTGTATATATGTCACGACCCGGATTTTGCCCCGTCATCGGGATCGTGATGGCGCCTACTCATGGTAGCTAGGCAAGCCAATTCATTCAACATTTTCCTGTTCATACCATTATTTTGAACTCATACTTAATAATAATAAAAATAGTTACTCAATTTAATAAATTGGGAAGTCTTTCTAAATAGAGATAAATGGTAATAAGGTAAAACACTGATAAGATCCTCTACCCAATATATGGAGTCACCAACTCACGAACTATTAAAGAATACTACACACAATGGTCTGAAAGAAAATAATAAATATCTGTCTATCTCGGACAACGAGACCACAGCAAATAACATAAGTAAATAGAAGAGACGTCGGGCCTGCGGACGCCTGCAAGCTACCTCGGCCTCGAAATGCTCAAAACTCCCACGAGTACCCTACCGCTGCTGCTACTGCTCCTGATCGAAACCTGGACCTGTGCAAAAATGCATAGAAGTGCAGTACCAGCACAATCCGACCCCACATGCTGGTAAGTGCATGGCCTATCCCGGCGAAGTAGTGACAAGCCTAGGACCAGACACTCACATAAACCTGTGCAGTTCTATATATGTACATACTACAAAACAAAGGAATATCAAGTAACAAAGTGAACCAAGAAGTATCACACTGGGGAAAACACAATCAGCAACATGTATTAAATCAGCAAGAAAAATCAAAGTATAAATAAAACAGCTATCATCAAACAAGAAAATATCAATAGTTGCACGGCATCACCCTTCATGCTATTACTCTCATCCTCACATCCATGGCACGGCATGATCCTTCGTGCATGGTTCAAATAACAACGGCATGGAATGTTCTTTTGTACATAATCAATATCACAAGGCAAGATATGATCCTTCGTGCATAATCAATAACAAGGCACGACATTACCCTTCGTGCATAATCAATAATATAAGGCACGGCATGATCCTTCGTGCATAATCAATAATATAAGGCACGGCATGATCCTTCGTGCATAATCAATAATATAAGGCACGGCATGATCCTTCGTGCATAATCAATAATATAAGGCACGGCATGATCCTTCGTGCATAATCAATAAAACAAGGCATGGCATCACCCTTCGCGCATAATCAATAAACAAGGCACGGCATCACCATTCGTGCATTATCGCTCTTTCTCACCCAAATAACAATCACAGTTAAGGGAAAAAAAGAGAAAAAAACAATAATCATGAACCGTCCCGGCAAAGGACACAATACTCATCACAATAAAATCCCTACAAAGGAAAACAATGATCAATTTCACAACCCGGCAAGGGTTTAAGGTTATATCTTAAAAACATCCCATAATAGATATCAACAAACGACTCACGATCATGCTAGACACGAGTGTATGGATGCTCGTCACCACAGCCCATACACCGCACTCGATCACATAGCAAATAGCACATTAATCATATTCCCTCAAGCTAGGATAGATCAAACACTTACCTCTAAGCCTTGAAGTCCAAATTATCCTTCAACTATAGCTTTACCTCGAATTTCAGCTTTCAACTTGCTCGAATCTAATCACAATTAATTCAATTACATTGGTTTGGATGCTTAAAAATGGTTTTCTCAAAGTTTACCCCAAAATTTCCCAAAATGCCCCTAGTCCCACGTGGTCGAAACTCGGGGTTCGGACCAAAATCTGGTTATCCATTCCCTCACGAGTTCAAATATATGATTTGTTTCAAAATCGGACCTCAAATCGAGGTCCAATTCCCCAATTCATGAAAAACCTAGGTTCAACCCAAAAACAAGGATTTCTACCATCAAAACCTTTGATTTCTCTTGAAAAACATATTTAATAATGTTAGGAATTGAAAGAATTAAGTAAAAAGTGACTTACAAGTGTTATTGAGTGATTTTGCTCTTGGAGAATCGTGTGTGGTGTGTTGGTTTTGAAAGAATAAAGAAAAAATAATTATCAGATTGCACAGCTGCAGTTATGGGAATTGCGAACGTTTGTTTGCAATTGCGAACATAGCAGGTTTGGGGACTGTCGCTCTTGCATTTGCGAGAAAAAGTTCGCATTTGCGAACTCTGGACCAAGCTGTCAGTCTCGCATTTGCGAGATATTTTTCGCATTTGCGAAAGTGAGGCTTCCCCGCGCAGGATCGCATTTGCGACCCTTTGTTCGCATTTGCGAACCCAGGCCATCTGAGGGCCTTTTCATATTTGCGACTAATTGTTCGCTTTTGCGAACTTAGCATGATCCTGGAACACTTCGCAATTGCGAGTATTTCTTCGCAATTGCGAAGATACGAGCTGGGTGAAAATACCAGCTGTGTTATATTTTTGAAATCTGCTCCAACGGCCTATCAAATCTTTACCAGAGCCCTCGGGCTCCAAACCAAACATGCACACAACTTCCAAAACATATTACAAACTTTCTCGTGCGATCAAATTGCCAATATAACATCGTTTTCATCAAATCAAGCCTCAAGTTCATGATTATATTTCTTTAATTCCATAACTTTCAAATTTGGAACTCAAGGTTTAAAACACATCAAATGACATTTAAATGCCGTCAAACTTTGGAGAAAGCACTCATATAATATTTAAGGCTCGTATCGGGTGTCGGAACCAAAATACGAGCCCGATACGATGGTCGTTTAATCCATTCTCATTTAATAATTTCAGTAAAAATAATTTAACAGAAAAATTTATATCTTGGGCTCTAGGACTCAAAATTCGACTCCAGACACATGCCTGAGTCCCATATTTTCCTACGGACCTTCCGGGACTGTCCGATCTCTGGTCCGGGTCCGTTTACTAAAAATGTTGACCGAAGTCAACTATATCAATATTAATATCAATTTTCTTCAAATTTTTCATAGAATTCACATATTCTAGCACAAAATCTTTCCGGCTACCTACCCGAACTATGCACGTAAATCAAGGCCTCGAGAGTGTGGGGAAAATGAGGAAAACAGGTGATGACCCTTTGGGTCTTCACATCCTTCACCTCTAAAACAACCGTTCGTCCTCGAACGGACAAGAGAAGGAAGTACCCGAGTCGGGGAACAAATGTGGGTAACGGCTCCGCATATCAGACTCGGACTCCCAGGTTGATGCCTTGGGAGGCTGACCTCTCCACTGAGCACGCACAGAAGGAAAACTCTTCGACCTCAACTGTCAAACCTGCCGGTCTAGAATGGCCACCGGCTCCTCATCGTAGGATAAATCATTGTCCAATTGGACAGTACTGAAGTCTAACACATGTGTGGGATCGCCGTGGTACCTCCGAGGCATAGATACATGAAAAACTAGATGCACGACTGATAAGCTAGGTGGTAGAGCTAGTCAGTAAGCCATCTCTCCCACTCGGTTCAGAATCTCAAATGAACAAATATACCTATGGCTGAGCTTGCCCTTCTTTCCGAACCTCATCACACCCTTCATAGGCGATACCCGGAGCAATACCCGCTCACCAACCATGAAATCTACATCTCGGACCTTACGATCCGCATAAGTCTTCTGTCTGGACTGGGCTGAACGCAATCTCTCCTGGATAGTCTTGACCTTGTCCAAGGCCTCCTGAACTAAGTCGGTACCCAACAACCGAGCCTCTCCCGGCTCAAACCATCCGATTGGAGACCGATATCGCCAACCATAAAGCGCCTCATACGGGGCTATCTAAATGCTAGACTGGTAGCTGTTGTTGTAGGCGAACTCTGCTAATGGCAGAAACTGGTCCCACGAGCCTCCAAAATCAATGACACAAGCTCGGAGCATGTCCTCTAGGATCTGAATAGTCCTCTCGGACTGACCGTCCGTCTGAGGATGAAAAGCTGTACTCAACTGAACTTGGGTGCCTAACTCCTGTTGGACCGCTCTCCAAAAACGCGAGGTAAACCACATACCCCGATCTGAGATAATAGACACCGGCACCCCATGAAGGTGAACAATCTCCGTGATGTAAATCTCCGCTAGCTTCTCCGATGAGTAAGAGAGAGATACTGGAATGAAGTGTGCTGACTTGGTCAGCCTATCAACAATGACCCAAATAGCATCAAATTCCCTCCGAATCAAAGGAAGTCCAGTAACGAATTCCATTGTAATCCGCTCCCATTTCCACTCAGGGATTTCAATTCTCTGGAATACACCACCAGGCCTCTGGTGCTCATATTTCACCTGTTGATAGTTCAGACACCGAGCAACATACGCAACGATATCCTTCTTCATCCTACTCCACCAATAGTGCTGTCGTAAGTCCTGATACATCTTCGCAGCGCCTGGGTGAATAAAATACCATGAACTGTGGGCTTCCGCTAAGATTAACTCTCGAATCCCCTCTACATTGGGCACACAAATACGCCCATGCAATCTCAATACTCCGTCATCATCTAGAGTTACCTTCGTAGCACCTCCCCACTGTACAGTGTCTCTCAAGTCACGCAAATGAGGATCATCAAATTGCCTCTCACGGATACGCTCTAATAGTGAAGAACGAGCGACCGTGCAAGATACCACCTTGCTAGGCTCAGAAATGTCTAGTCTTACGAACTGGTTGGCTAAGGCCTGGACATCTAGAACCCATGCTAGCAGACTTTCTACTCAATGCATCGGCCACCACATTGGCCTTACCTTGGTGATATAGGATAGTAACATCATAGTCCTTCAGCAACTCTAACCATCTCCTCTGTCGCAAATTCAACTCCTTTTGCTTGAATAAGTACTGTAGGCTTTTGTGATCCGTGTATACCTCGCACGCCACACCATATAGATAATGCCTCTAGATTTTTAAGGCATGAACCACTGCAGCCAACTCAAGATCATGAACCGGATAATTCTTCTCATAGATTTTCAACTATCTCGAAGCGTAAGCAATAACCTTACCATCCTGCATCAATACTGCTCCAAGCCCCGTACGGGATGCATCACAGTAAACTATGTAAGGCCCTACACCCGTAGGTAATATCAGCACTGGTGCTGTAGTCAAAGCTGTCTTGAGCTTCTAAAAGATCGCCTTACACTCATCTGACCACTTGAACTGGGCACCCTTCTGGGTCAACCTGGTCATCGGGGCTGCAATAGAAGAGAACCCCTCCACAAATCGATGGTAGTAACCTGCTAACCCCAAGAAACTCCGAATCTCGGTCACCGAAGCTGGTCGAGGCCAATTCTGGACTGCCTCAATCTTCTTTGGGTCCACCTGAATACCCTCTACTGATACGATGTGACCCAGAAATGCTACCGAACTCAACCAGAACTCACATTTCGAAAATTTGGCATATAGCCGATTATCCTTCAGAGTTTGAAGAACCACTCTGAGGTGTTGCTCGTGCTCTTCCTTTCTACGGGAGTATACCAGGAATTCATCTATAAAGACTATCACGAACAGATTCAGATAAGGCCTGAACACCCGATTCATCAACTCCATAAATGCTACTGGAGCATTGGTCAACCCGAAAAACATGACCAAGAATCCATAGTGCCTGTACCTAGTGCGAAATGTTGTCTTAGGAATGTCAACCGCCCTGATCTTCAGCTGATGGTAGCCCGACCTCAAGTCTATTTTTGAGAACACCCTCGCTCCTTGGAGCTAGTCAAATAAATCATCAATCCTTGGCAGTGGATACTTGTTCTTTATCGTCACTTTGTTTAATTGCCGATAATCAATACACATCCGCATCGAGCCATCCTTCTTCTTCACAAATAACACAGGTGCACCCCGGGAGAAACACTGGGCCTGATAAAGCCCTTTTCTAGAAGGTCTTGCAACTCATCTTTTAACTCCTTTAACTCCGGTGGGGCCATACGATAGGGTGGAATAGAGATGGGCTGAGTGCCCGGTGCTAGATCGATAAAGAAATCAATATCCTTCTCGGGTGGCATGCCCGGCAAGTTTGAAGGGAAAACCTCGAGAAACTCCCGTACAATAGGAACTGAATCAATAGAAGGAATTTTCGCGCTGGAATCACAAACATATGCCAAATAAGCTAGACACCCCTTCTCGACCATGCGTCGAGCCTTAACATAGGAAATAACTCCACTCTAGTCGGGGTGATTCTGGCAAAGCCAAGGTCACTGTCTTGGCATGACAGTCTAAGATAGCATGATACGGGGACAACCAGTCCATCCCCAATATGACATCGAAATCCACCATGTCTAATAGCAATAAATCAACACGGGTCTCAAGAACCCCAAATATAACTACGCACAAATGATGCATCCGGTCGACTACTATAGAGTCACCCACTAGTGTAGATACATAAACTGGGATATCCAGGGCATAGCTAGGCATGACCAGATATGGTGCAAAGTAGAAAGACATATATGAATATGTAGACCCAGGGTCAAATAATACTGAAGCACCTCTGTCACAAACAAGAATGGTACCTGTAATCACAACAGCTGATGCCTCTGCCTCTGGCATAGCTGGTAAAGCATAAAATCGGGGATCAACACCTCCCCTTTGAGCTACATCTCTGGGACGGTCATCCCCTGGCTGACCTCTACCTCTGGCTGGACGCTCTCCACCTCTACGGTCTCGACCTCCACCTCTATGATCCCTACCCCCGCCTCTGGCTAGCTAGGCAGGTTGTGGGTCAGTTGGGGCCTGAATCATGGGACGAGGACCCCACTGCTGAGTGTTGCCCGTCACTCGAGGGCAAAACCTGACAAGATAACCTGGCTCACCACAACCGTAACAACATTTAGGTTGATGGGGCTGCTGGCCCTGACGACCTGAATGGCCCCCACAAACACTCTGAAGAGGCTGAGCACTGATGGGAGGCTGATCCGAATACTGCTCACAAAACCCACGATCACCTGGACCACCCTGCAAAGCCTGGAGGGCTGACTGAAAAGGCTTGGAAGACTGGCCCATATCAAAAGATTCTATGCCTCCAGAAGAAGAACCACTAAATCGGCCGGAATGACGAGGCCTCTTATCTGAAGGATAACCACCTCCCCGAGCAAGAGCCATCTCAACTTTATGAGCTGCATTAGCTGCCTCCTCAAAAGATATATCATTCCCAACTCCCATAGCCATCTGAAGTCTAATCGGCTGATTTAGTCCATCTATAAACCTGTGGACCCTCTCTCGATCCATGGGGAGTATCACAACCGCATGACGCACCAAATCAACAAACCTCATCTCATACTGGGTGACAGTCATAGTACCCTGCTGGAGGCGCTCAAACTGCCTCCGAAGTGCCTCCCGCTGAGTAACAGGGAGAAACTTCTCCAGAAATAACTCTGCAAACTGGTCCCATGTTAAAGCCGGGGACCCTGCTGGTCGAGTCAAACAGTAATCTCTCCACCAAGTCTTGGCGGATCCTGAAAGCCTGAATGTGCAGAAGTCAACTCCATTGGATTCCACTATTCCCATAGTCTTGAGAATCTCATGGAAACTGAATAAGAAGTCCCGGGATCCTCTGATGTGGCTCCGTTAAAAGTAGTGGTAAACAACTTGGAGAACCGATCAAGTCTCCATAGAGAATCAGAAGTCATGGCCACTCCATCTCCGGCCTGAGCTGTGGTACCTGACTGAGTGGCCACAGCTGGCTGAACCACTGGTGCCTAAGATTGGGGAGCTACTAGCTCCGAAGTACGTGTAATAGGAGTCTGGGCCCCTCCTCTAGCCTGAGAAGCGGCTGGTGCAGCTGGTAATAAGCCTACTCTGGCAACACTGTCCATAAAACCCGCTATTCTGACCAGAGCCTCCCAAAGATCCGTGGTAAATAAGACCTCCACTGGGACCTGAGCTGGACCCACTGGAGCTTCTGGGAGTGGAACCTCCTCACCAATCGCAACACGAGGCTCCACCTCTGGAATCACTGCCCGGGGCTGAGTTCTGCTCCTACCACGGCCTCTGATACAGCCTCGGCCCCTGCCTCTCAAGGGAGCTGCCTGGGGCTCAGACTGCTGAGTAGCGGATGAAGAAGCGCGTGTCCTCACCATCTACAAAAGGACAGAGTAGAAATTCAATTAGTTTTTGAGGAACAAATCGCATGAAAAGAAGGAACAAATGAAAGACTCTTTCCAAACTCAATAGACTCTGGAGGACAAGTATAGACGTCTCCGTACCTACCCCTAAAACTCTACTAAGCTTGTTCGTGAGTGGTGAGACCTATGTAACCTAGAGCTCTGATACCAACTTATCACGACCTGGATTTTCCCCCGTCATCGGGGTCGTGATGGCGTCTACTCGTGGTAGCTAGGCAAGCCAATTCATTCAACCCTTTCCTGTCCATACCATCATTTTTGTACTCATATTTAATAATAATAAAAATAGTTACTCAATTTAATAAATGTGGAAGTCTTTCTAAATAGAGATAAATGGTAATAAGGTAAAACACTGACAAGATCCTCTACCCAAGATGTGGAGTCACCAACTCACGAACTACTAAATAATACTACACACAATGGTCTGAAAGAAAATAATAAATATCTGTCTGTCTCGGAACAATGAGACCACAGCAAATAACATAAGTAAATAAAAGAGACGCCGGGCCTGTGGACGCCTGCAAGCTACCTCGGTCTCGAAATGCTCAAAACTTCCACGAGTACCCTACTGCTACTGCTGCTCCTACTCAAGACCTGGACCTGTGCAAAAAGCACAGAAGTGCAGTATCAGCATAATCCGACCCCATGTGCTGGTAAGTGCCTGGCCTATCCCGGCGAAGTAGTGACAAGCCTAAGACCAGACACTCACATAAACCTGTGCAGTTCTATATATGTACATACTACAAAACAAAGGATTATCAAGTAACAAAGTGAACCAAGAAGTATCACACTGGGGAAAACACAATCATCAACATGTATTAAATTAGCAAGGAAAATCAGAGTAAAAATAAAACAGCTATCATAGTTACACGGCATCACCCTTCGTGCTTTTACTCTCATCCTCACATCCATGGCACGGCATGATCCTTCGTGCATGGTTCAAATAACAACGGCACGGAATGTTCCTTCGTGCATAATCATTATCACAAGGCACGGAATTACCCTTCGTTCATAATCAATAATATAAGGCACGACATGATCCTTCGTGCATAATCAATTATATAAGGCACGGCATGATCCTTCGTGCATAATCAATAAAACAAGGCACAACATCACACTTCGTGCATAATCAATAAACAAGGTACGACATCACCCTTCGTACATTATCACTCTTCCTCACCCAAAATAACAATCACAGTTAAGGGCAAAGGAGAGAAAAACAATAATCATGAACCGTCCCGGCAAGGGACACAATACTCATCACAATAAAGTCCGGCAAGGGAAAACAATGATCAATTTCACAACCCGGCAAGGGTTCAAGGTTATATCTTAAAAACATCCCACAATAGATATCAACAAACGACTCACTGTCATGCTAGACGCCAGTGTATGGATGCTCGTCACCAATGCCCATACACCGCACTCGATCACATAGCAAATAGCACATTAATCCTATTCCCTCAAGATAGGATAGATCAAACACTTACCTCTAAGCCTTGAAGTCCAAATTATCCTTCAACTATAGCTTTACCTCGAATTTCAGCTTTCAACTTGCTCGAATCTAATCACAATTGATTCAATTACATTAATAAATACTATATAACTTGGTTTGGATGCTTAAAAATGGTTTTCTCAAAGTTTACACCAAAATTTCCTAAAATACCCCTGGTCCCACGTGGTCGGAACTCGAGGTTCAGACCAAAATCCGGTTACCCATTCCCTCACGAGTTCAAATATATGATTTGTTTTAAAATCGGACCTCACATCGAGGTCCAATTCCCCAATTCATGAAAAACCTAGGTTCTACCCAAAAACAAGGATTTCTACCATGAAAACCTTTGATTTCTCTTGAAAACATGTTTATTGATGTTAGGAATTGAAAGAATTAAGTAAAAAGTGACTTACAAGTGTTTTGGAGTGATTTTGCTCTTGGAGAATCGTGTGTGGTGTGTTGGGTTTTGAAAGAATGAAGAAAAGAGATGTAAAATTCGTTTAAGTATCTGATTGCACAGCTTCGGTTATGGGAATTGCGAATGTTTGTTCGCAATTGCGAACATAGCAGGTTTAGGGACTGTCTCTCTCGCATTTGCGAGAAAACATTCACATTTGCGAGCTCTGGCCCAAGCTGCCAGTCTCGCATTTGTGAGATGTTTTTCACATTTGCGAAAGTGAGGCTTCCGTGCGCAGGATCGCATTTGCGACCCTTTGTTCGCATTTGCGAACCCAGGCCATCTGAGGGCCTTTTCGCATTTGCGACTAATTGTTCGCTTTTGCGAACTTAGCATGATCCTGGAACACTTCGGAATTGCGAGTATTTCTTCGCAATTGCGAAGATACCAGCTGGGTGAAAATACCAACTGTGTTATTTTTTCAAAATCTGCTCCAACGGCCTATGAAATCTTTACCCGAGCCCTCGGGCTCCAAACCAAACATCCACACAACTTCAAAAACATATTACAAACTTGCTCATGGGATCAAATCGCCAATATAACATCGTTTCATCAAATCAAGCCTCAAGTTCATGATTATCTTTCTTTAATTCCATAACTTTCAAATTTGGAACTCAAGGTTCAAAACACATCAAACGACATCCAAATGTCGTCAAACTTTGCAGAAAGCACTCATATAATATTTAAGACTCGTACGGGGCATCGGAACCAAAATACGATCCCGATACCATGATCGTTTAATCCATTCTCATTTAATAATTTCAGCAAAAATAATTGAACAGAAAAATTCATATCTTGGGCTCTAGGCCTCAGAATTCGACTCCGGACACATGCTCGAGTCCCATATTTTTGTACGGACCTTCTGGGACCGTCCGATCTCGGGTCCGGATCCGTTTATAAAAATGTTGACCGAAATCAACTATATCAGTATTAATATCAATTTTCTTCAAATTTTTCATAGAATTCATATATTCTAGCACAAAATCTTACCGGCTACCTGCCCGGACTATGCACGTAAATCGAGGCAATATAAAATTAGGTTTTCAAGGCCTCGAGAGTGCGGGGCAAATGAGGAAAACAGGGGATGACCCTTTGGGTCGTCACAATATAACTATTAGTTGAATATAAATTACACAATAAAAATAAGAAATAAATACTCCAATCGTAGCAACGTATTATCCACAATTAATTTGCAACTCTTCTACAAAATTCAACAAAAACTACAAATTAAATACATTTAACCTACATTATAACTACAATCTGGAAACAATTTACACATGGAAGTTTTTCAAGCTGAAATTGGCCACAACTACATTTCTTGTTTTCTAAACACACAATCTACCGCTTCACACCATCCAATATAGTATGTATATGATCTGTTGAAGCCCTCACCTACATTTTCAGAACAAACACAAAGAAAAAAAATTACAATATTAAAAATAAAGCATCTATAAAATATCTACATTTTATCTATAATTTATCTACAAATTAACTACAAACTACAAGTAAACTACAATTTGCCTACAATTTATCTACAATCTGGAAATACTGTATATTAAAATACTTTTTTTCCTGCATCAAATAAAAAACCTTGCAGTCAAATTGTAGATATATGTAGTAAATTTATAGATAATATCATAAAACTAAAATTCTAAGCATTTTCGAACTACACAAACCTGCATTCTCATCCACCACAATGGCATCAACTTCAAAGTCTCTAAATCTGCCATAGTTATCCCAATTACCATTCGATTTTAGCATTATTGAGATTTTTGACATGATTTTGTGTAGTTGAAAAAATAAAAGACGAAGAACAGATATAGTTTCTACAATTTAAGTATTGATGTTGACGAAGAATAATTTTGTATTCTACAATTTGTATTGCGTTGTAGAATTAGTAAAAACAATTTGATTACTGGAGCTCTAGTAGCTTGTATTTTTTTTAGAATTATAGTTGAGTGAGAGAAGAGAGATCTTTCCGTTGAGGAATGAGAGAATTATGCATCAATGAGATCTCCTTCCATTTTAAAATTCGTCTTTAATGTAGACAGAATCACACCCCAGATCTTGTGCCTTCATTTTAGCGCGTCATTTATGGCAAAATCTATCTATTTTTGGATTGATATATATTTTGTTATAAAAATATGAACTACACGGGTAAATAACAAACTATGAACATTTTTGGTAATTAGGTTTGCTATATGGTATAGATATGAAAAATCCCTTATTTTTTACCCAAATAAACCCGAACACGTTAAACCCGATAAGCCCCAACCCATAGCCGGCCCGGACCGCAACCCGTATAGTTCCTAAATTTTTCTACCCAGCCCAGCCCGACCCACCCGTTAGACACCCTTAGATGAGTTGCACTGACTACCCCAAAAATTGGGAAAATTTCAAAATAGCCAAATTTACAACTGGTCGTTCAAAAATAGCTCAATTTCAAAAGTAATAGAAATTTAGCCACTTTTTATATAAAGATAAATCTGAGCGAAAACATTGTTCAAAATTCGGAAAATACTCCAGTATATTATGCTGGAGTTCCAGCATAAGTAACTTGAACTCCAGCATATTATATTGGAGTTCCATGATAGTATTCTGGAACTCCAGCATAATATGATGGAGTTTCAGCATAAATACACTAGAACTCCGGCATAATATACTGGAGTTCCAGCAAGTATATTGGTCCAGTATAATATACTGGAGGATGGAGCACCACTGCTCCAAACTCCAGTATATTATACTAGAACCAGCAAATTATATCAGACCAGCATAATATGCTGGAGTTCATACACAAGTGCACCGAACTCCAGTATATTATGCTATATACATGTCTCTATTGTAGCAAAATAGTAGCTATTTTTCATTGACTTGGTAAACGCTGGCTATTTTTGATTGGTCGGTCCGAAAAATTGGCTATACCGTGCTATTTTTACTCAAAAATAATATATAAAAGAAAGTTCAACTTCAATAACCTTTTTATGAAAATAACAAATAAACTCAGTATATTCTCACAAGTAAGAGTTCGGAAGATAATAGGTGCATATGCATTATTCCTACCTTGTGAAAATAGAGAAGTTATTTCCGATAAACCTTCGGCTCAAGAAACAGCAAAAACAACAACAAGGATAGGTAGAGGTGTTAGTAAAAACCCGAAAAACCAACCAAACCAAACCAATCAAAAAAACCAATACTTTTTGGTTTTGTTTGGTTTTGGTTTCAATCAGAAAAAAATCGAACCACACCAACTATAAGAGTAGCTATAGTTATTTTTAACACAAAAATCGAACAATATATATATATATATATATATATATATATATATATATATATATATATATATATATATATGTTATACAAAGTTTTAAAAAAATTATGGTGAATGTTAATAGTTTGCACTTTTAATATAGTTCTTTACCTTTACATTCTAGTTTGATCCGTAGTTTTTTTTTGTTTAGTGTAAGAACCCATTTTGTGTTAAAAATAACATATTTTTGAGTCCTTAAATTATTCATTACTATTTGATTCAATTATCTTCAATATATTTTGGTAAATAATAGATTTCTCAAAGGGCAATTGATTTTATAATGTTACATTAAAAATGTGATAGCCGGAATATTTTTTTGGTAGTGTATATCTTATATCAAAGAAAAAACCGACAACTAACCGAAAAAACAAAAAATTCAACATAAACCGAATCGAGAAAAACCGTTTGGTTCTAATATTTGAAAAAACGACTTACTTTGTTTGATTTTTTTATAGGAAAAAACCGATTCAAACCGAACAATGAACACCCCTAGTTATAGGTTAACGAATGCGAACAATATAATGTGTTATAATAAAGATTTACGTATATTATCCAAAAAGCAGCACGATGGACAAAACATCTCGCATTCACACAGGGTCCAGAAAAGGACCGCACCCTACGGGGGTGAAAGTCAACAGCCTATCTTAATACAAACATTCGTGGCTGATTCCAGGACTCAAACGCATAATCTATAGATTACACAAAAACAACTTAACCGTTGCTCAAATATTGTCCAAACACCTACTGAATTTCGTGGATCTTTTATTTTTCTTAGTGTACCCACGTCCAAAAGATATGATATTGGTGTGAGTACTCCATCCAAATTCTTCTTCTTATTTTCCACAGATGCAAATTCTTCTTTTTATGTTCCACTGATGTAAATTCTTTTTAATGCAATAAAACTTAGCAATAAACAAAACTTACACAATACATTTATGGACACCATACCCAGTTGGCAACCGAGTCCAGTTTACAGACAGACAAATGTTTATCAGTTATCGAAGGCGGCCTCCTAAAGCTAATCATAAAATTTATATCTCGAGAGCAGCTTCTAACTGAAGAATTTTACAAAGAATTTTAGCACAACTGCATTTTGTAAGACCAGTAAATCTCCAAAACTGAAGAAATTTCTACTCAAACACGTATTATGTATGTCCTTTACAACATCGACCTGATATCCCAACAAAAGTGGAAAGAAACACCAGTCTAATTTCAGCTGAATCAATATCATCCCAATCAATTCAAATCATAACTCTAGCCCACACAACCCAGAGGACTAATATCAGTGCCAATGAAAAGGATACAGCATGCGACAGGTATACAATAATATACAGTAGAAAACTACATCAACTACCACCATTCTCATATAGAAGAATCTAAGCTGCATGGCAGTTGCTCTGAATCTACTCATTTGTTAATGCCTCGGCTACCCAAATCAGCGGCAGCTTTAGCCGCTTTACTTAGAGCACCAGACATCCAAAGAGCTCCTTGAGAAAAGTAGCTACTATTGACAACAGCACTTGCAGCAGAGACAGCAGTTCTACCTGTAGCTGACACAGCTGATCTGGTGGTGTCCGATATGTGATACCTCTGATCCACAGATCTGGCCACTTCAACCCCAGCACAGAACTTGTCGGTGAGGCCGATTCTCTCACTTAAATCAGCAACCTTGGAGACTGCAGTTGCTGACAGCCCATGAGATTCGTCAAAAGCTTTGGCTTTTCCCAGTGCCCCTTTTCCAAGAACATACCCTTTAGATAGCATGGTTTTAACCACATCTTGAGCCAATGTCACAGCTTCCCCAGCAGAAGAAACAAAATGGTGTCCCTGGGGGCCCTGCTGGAATTATAAATACACTCATTAGAAATACACACCTCACCATTCATAGAGAAACGATTACCATACAGATTGGAAAGCAGGAGGCTGAAGAACATACACTTGAATGACTTTCCTCTTGAGGTCTCCATGATGAATGATCCCAATAGGCAAATTCATCTTGGTAGTGACCCCAGCTGGTTATGCACACCCGTTGATCCAAAATGGTAGCCCCCTGAGAGAAGTTAGTTATAAATGAGAACTATTCAACCAATATATACATCTTAAGGAAAAATTAGTTTGGTACAACAAAAAAAGTACATCTATCAGCAATAAATTACATCCAAGTGCACAGAGATGGTACGCAGAATCAAAATAATACTAAGGGGTTACATATTGGTCATTGTTTCGATTTTGAGACCAAGCAAATTCATGAGAAGCGTTACAGGAGAATAGGACATCCATTTACATAAAGAAAATGAGCACTTTGACCAACTATAACTGGAGATAAAATAAAACAATACCTTGTCGAGCAACACCAACATTACTTTAAGCTCTACAAAAACAGCTCGAGGAAAAAAGAAAGGCTTTGCATTGTTGTGACAGATGGAAGGGTTTCAAATTATTGGTCCAACAATATTTATATTGAACTCAAACACCAATATTGAGGTCTTCCCCTCACTCTCAAAGCACATACCCTTTGTTTATGTCCAGTAGATGAACTATTTTACATTCAAACACACAGGTAAAAAAAAATTAGGAAAGTGACACATAATCCATTCAGTTAACACCACATGGAACCAGAATTAGCAACTGTCAAATCGTAAACATAATGCAATTCTAGACCTGCTTATTCAGAGACCTAACAAAACCAATAAACCATCTGAAGGAACTTACACTCAGTAAGATAGCCGTTTCCAAGGCATGAGGATTTCTAAATGTCACATAGGCTGTACTTGCATGTTCACCAGCTCTGCATTCTCAACCACAAGCATACACTCAATCAGCGACCAAAAATTTTTATACAGTAACTGATGGAAAAAGCAGTAATGAAACACATGTTGTGTGTTATGAGACCAACTTGGCATAAAGTTCCTCGATTACATGATTGATTTTCACAAAAATCACAACTAAAGTAGTAACATTGAAGCCTAGTGTGATTTGTAAACAGTTGGGCTGACTAAAAGCTCCTGTGATGCTATAAGACTTCAATGGTGCTCAACATTTCTTCAAATTAAATAAAAATAGGTATCAATAACTAAAAGTGCAAACACTACACTACACAAATATCGTACTTTGGAAGGGTAAAAAGGAAGTAAAAAATAAGTACCATAAGTAAATTTTTCCTACTTTTCATTTGCTAAAGAACATAGCGACAATTCTGGGTTCTCAGAACAAACAATGAGACACAAAGATACAGTTTTGCCAAATAATCAACTAATTATGTCACAGACAAGACCAAATTATAAACAGATATAGATGCATATCCCCAAACACCAAAACCCTTTTGTTTTGCTCAACCTACAGATGGCAGACTTGCTCTATCCTGATATAAACATTTCAGAAATCAAAAGCTTTCAAGATTAGAAAAGAAAACAAGATAATAATCCAAGAAACAATAGCGAGCTACAAAACTTGTTTATCATACATATATCAAGCTAAGTGAATTAGAAAAGATGACAAAAGATGATCTTACATTGTATGTACAATATAATTAACGGGTGGGTTTGAACCTTGAGAAATTTGAATAAATTGAAACAAAAGAAAAACAAAGCAAAATACACTTGTGAGTTAAATATATAGCTCTACTCATAATTTCCCTTTCAATTCGTTACTTTTCATCCTAAACCATCGACACAAAAAAAATAGGGTATGAATGATAAAATTGTAAATGCACTCCTAAATATTAAACTCACCTGACAATCTCAACATGTTCAATTGCCCCACAGAAACCAAAGAAATCATGAACATCCTTTTCAGTAGCATCAGGGGAAAGACCTGTAACTTCTGCTGTATAACCCCCAGGATTCATACCTGCTGATTTAACTCAATTTTACTGAGATCAAAGAAATTAGGCATCAGATAAACTTAACTTTATACAACTTAGGCCATTAGAAATACCGTATCCACCTATCAGGCCCAAATATTATTTGTGATATATGCACGATAAGAAAATAACCATAAGCATCAGCAACAAAAGCAAAAACTCATAGCATAAGTGATGTGCGCCTAACCCACACATTATCCTGCGCTCTTACTAATAAACCAACACCCTGGAGGACAAACCCAGAAGTGATGTGAGATCATTTCTGATATCCAATTAAGGGCTTTATTACCAAATCTCCAACTTCAATGCTTATAAACATATACAACTGACTAAAGAGAAAACAAATGGTACTAGGGCCGAGCAGTGCAAAAAGAGCCCAAATGGAGAAAGTACAACATATTATTAACCAGTCAACATTATATTCCAACAAATTGATTAAAAAACAAAGAGTGCCCAATCTAGCTATCAGTAAATCGACTTACAGCAGGTACAAGAAAACAAACAAACCATCCCCTCCCATAACCCCCACCTCCCACCCCCAAAAAAATATCAACCATAGTTCTGTTTCATAAAATTAACACTAAAATTAGCAAGAACAGCTTTAAAACCTAACTATAAAACCAACAAAGATCTCTGTATGTTTTTTTTCTTAATACCGAACAACGATAATGCTCAAATTATCAACAATTCCAACCGTAATTTCGAATTATCCAAGCGTAAATGATATAAACAACATCAGTGTAATCATAATGTGCAATTACCGCACAAATTCAACCTACAAGTACTCCAATTTTAAATTTATTTTTTGCAAAGAAGAAAAAGACCAGAGAATAGCTAAAAATCTAATTTGATAAAGCTGATGAATAAATCTATAATTTAAAACTAAGACATACCCTTCACTGGGTTTAGGTGGAAGAGGGAAAGAAAAGAGTCGGTGTGAAAGTGGAGTTTTCCAATATTCAGTAGCGTATTTATGTTGTTGTTGTTGTTGTTAAGTTGGTATATAGGAAAAATGTTAGGATTATAATATAAGTAACTCCTGAATTATTTAGTACTGTTATTTTAGTTTTACTTTGTAATTAAAAATATTAGTATATAATCTAAGATATGCTTTCCGTTCAAAATTTGATAGATTTGGATTAAAAAAATTGTTTCAATTTTGGTCTTGGATATTCTAGAAATGATAATGACATTGACTTTTGACCTTAGATATTCTAGTGATGATAAACCAAACAGTAGGTATACATATTCCTAAATCTTATATCGAGAGTAGAATTTTAATCACGATAATCCAACCCCTAGAGTATAACTCTTCTCAACCTAAAAAGGAACAATTGCATCAAATAATTTTGGTACTTTAAATATTTTGACTATAAACATCTGTATCATTTTAGAGCCGTTTGATTGTTAGATGAATGGGTTCAATCACCACATTAAACTCCCCACAATTATAGACATTATTTAGTTTGCTTCATTTATTTTCTATTAAAATAATATCAGCTAAGATTCGGATTATGACAATAGGAGGCGACTCTAGCAGTTTTCGGTTGTTATGGGGTTACATCCGTTCTTATTTTCTCTAGTGATGGACACATTAACACACCACGTTCAAGGGGAGGTGCCACGGTGTATATTATTTGCCGATTACATAGTTCTGATTGATGTGTCGAGAAACAGTGTTAACGGGAGGTTGGAAGTGTGGAGACAGGCTCTTGAATCTAAGGGTTTCAAGCTGAGTAGGATGAAGACGAAATACCTTGAGTGTAAGTTCAGCACTGAGCCGAAGGAAGTGAGCGTGAAAGTGAGGCTTGAATCAAAGGGCATCCCAAGTTGTGGTAATTTCAAGTACCTTGGGTCGGTCATCCAGAGGGGAGAGGAGGGGAGATCGACAAGGATATCACATACCGTATTGGGGTAGGGTGGATGAAGTGGAGGTTGGCATATGGAGTCCTGTGAGATAAGAGAGTGCCACTGATGCTCAAAGTTAAGTTTTACAAAGCAGTGGTTAGACCGGCCAGGATGTATGGGGCTGAGTGTTGGCCTATTAAGACCTCACATATCCAGAAGATGAAAGTAGCAGAAATGAGGATATTGAGGTGGATGTGTAGGCACACTAGGATGGATAAGATAAGGAATGTAGATATTCGGGAGAAGGTAGGCGTGGCTCCATTGATGATAATATGCAGAAAATGAGTCTCATATGGTTAGGAAACATACAAAGGAGAAGCCCGGATGCTCCGATAAGGAGGTGTGAGTGGCTGGCTTTGGAGGGCACGAGAAGAGGTAGAGGGCAGCCTAAGAAGTATTTGGGGAGAGGTGATCAGGCAGGACATGACTATGCTTCAGATTTTTTAGGACATGACCCTTGATAGGAAGTTGTGGAGGTTGAGTATTAAGGTTGTATGTTAGGAGGAAGTTGAGTCTTTTCTTATGCCGTACCTCGGTGAGGCTAGTCCGGTAGGGTTTTTTGTCGAAGTCAGTTAGTGGCAATGTTGCATCTTACTACTCTTTCATTTTCCATAATGACATGTCTATGTATTATCTATCGCTTTTGCTTTGCATCTACTTTCTCATTTTCATGATGCTATTTTTCTTATGGTTTCCATTGTTATACCCCATTTTAACACGGGTCAAACTAGAGTATAACATATTGGTTAATTCTGAAGGTTTAATTAGTTAAAAGAGAGTCGCCACCTAATTATTTTAACGGTGAATTAGGACACCAATTTTAGCTAAGTAGTGCTTAAAATTAACTCTGTTTTATGGTCTACTTAACCTTTAAGACTATGGGTAAGGGTTCTAATTAATCCTATAGCGAAGGTTATTAAAGCACCTTATATGATCCGTTAATTACGATTAACCGGCCAAACTTAGATTAATTGAGTTTTAAAGAAAATTAAATAGCAACATATGTGTGTATTAAAAAAGGTTTATCAATTGAATTAAAAGAATATACCTATGTAGTAACGTATGCTGAAGAAAATGAGTCCTTCCCTAATTGTATTGTATACATTCATAATTGATAAAGAAAAACTACTTTCATGCATTGCAACTCCAACAATAAACAGTTTGGACTTAACTTTTAGGAAAAAAACATTTAAACCCCACTATACCTTGACTTACGAAAATGTGCTTTTAGAAATCATTCCACGGGACATAAATATTTTGTGTTTACGGAAACTTTAGCACAGAGCCATTAGAAAATAATTTGATGAAAAAGTTTTGAAGCGTCACTTTAAAAACTGATTCTAAGTTCTTATATTACAAGCTACATTTACGTGAATAAGATAGCACGAAATAGGTAATAAAGGTAAGGATTCTATATAATTAAACATGCTACGCTAATACGAATTTTAACACATAATCTAAAAAATTGAAAATAACTCAAATCACAAGTAGAGGTCAAATAACATGAATGAATAAAGAAACGAGATGAAAGACGCCATAGGCGCCCCCAAGCGTTTCGCTTGTTTTTCTTGCTATCCGATGCTCCGAGGAAGATAACATGCAATGACTCCATGTGGTGGTGATAGTGTTAAGTCTCTAAGAGACTCCACTGTAGGAGTCTCGAATTAAGACTCCATTTGCTCCAAAGTGTACATGCAAAGAAAGGGAAAAATAAAGAGAGTTAGAGAAAAACTTAATTTTTAATATATGCGACGATGAAACATACTAGTCAAGAATGACAATTATCTCATTAAATCTGAAAATATCCCAAATTGGAACGAAACAGTGGTATACTACATATAAGCAATTTCATTTTAAGATAGCACTGTGAGTGCCCTTTTTAAAGGTTTTTTCTCTCTTTTAGATTAACATAGCAAACAAAGTGGGATGTATGCTTCCTTGAGGCCATTAAGAACAGTTAAACTTAATTCTTAAATGTATAAGAGATTATGATAGCAAAAATTATATGGTTATTTAATAAACACATGCTAATGGGTTTCATCTATACCATAATTAGACAATCATACTATATGTAATAAAAAACATCATCCACACAACAAATTGGAGGATACACACATGGATCAGTTATGAGAAAAAAAATAAAGAGCTTCTTGTATTTTACAAACAAGCACACCCCATATGCATGAATTTCTAATTAAGGATCTTAACAAACTAACTATCAAAGATCTGTCGCAACATATGCAAGCAACTATTGCAGTAAGTCATACGTTTATATCGTGATTGTCTCGACATAAAGAACTTAGCTCTTCATAAATTCTATTATCCTTTAACAACAAGCATTCTTCAACTATGAGAGATTCAAACAATTTTCTTAGCACATATCAATCATACATCTTTCTTATTTATTGAATCAAGTTAAGGGACAATATGATAAGTTTTCTTCAATTTTGGCAGAATGACATTGGGATTCCAAGAGTAAGTTAAAAGAACGTTCTCTATTCTTACTTGGATGTAAGAATACATTAGCATATTTCAGGCATAGAAGCCTAAGAGAAACTTTTACAACTAAAAAAGACACCTTACTTGGAGTTTCTGCATCGTATGTGTCAAATTAAGGCAGAATTCTTTTTAAAACAAATGATAAAAGAAAATCACAATACATGGTTTCTACATGATCTTTGAATATGGACAAATGAATACATATGTGCAACAGTTCATAATGACTTTCACCAAGCAAACAACCGTAACTTGTTGTCGATACTACCTTAGATATAACATTTAATAGCGATTTCAAACAAAACTTATTAACACGGATATTATCTATTCAATAGCCAAAGAAACTAAATCAAGTAAAATAAGTTGTCTTGCTATTTTGCACAAAGGATAAGACATGGTTTGGCCAGCATATTTAATTATGTTTAAGCATTTAAAATCAAAGAAAAAGGGAGAAAGTGCTGACCTTTTTGCGGGCAGCAAACTGGGAGCGTCGTCGATCAACTATCGCACTTCGACCTCAAACTCGCTACCTCGACTGAACAAAGAAAAGCGTCTCTGGTTTGAAATTACAAATAAAATAGAGAAAGAGTTGGCCGAGCTATTTTTTGAAAATTAGCGAGTTTCAGAGAAGGAGGAGGCCCTCAGATGGTCCGATATGCAAGTATTTATAGTAAAAAATATAGGGTTTTCTCTTGAGCGGGAATTCTTGATTTGATTTTGAATTTATGGTCAAAAGAGTCGTTCGAATCCGAACGTTATGAGGCTTTCACGTGATTTGCTTAAAAAAAACTCGAAATGGAGAGATTCACTCTAGCTTAAAAGAGATTAAAGTATACCAGAATATCACTTCGGGGAAGAGAACAAGACTAGCTTTGAGAAGCGAGAGATAGTAAGAAACCTTGCGCGAAAATAGAGTGGACAATTTTCTGCCATGGCTGAGGAAAAACTGAAAATCCACAAAAGTGGAATGAGAGAGAGAAGAGAAGAGGCGTAGGGTTTAAAGTTTTGGTGGGCTCATTGTTTGGGTTAATTCAAAGGAAAGCTAATGGGTTTGTGTTGGCCTGGCGGATTTTGACACGATATGGGCTGATTTAGAGGCTTAATTAGTGGGCTAATTTGGCCTAAATTTTGGGCCTTAAGTGCTGAATATTTCCTTTCTTCCTTGCATATTTCTTTAGGGTTCTATTTAGATTTAAAATGATTTTATTAGCCACATTATATAATACTACATAATATTACTAGTTAAATTATTTAACGTTACTTAAAATAATTTGATAGCTAGTATTTAAAAAAAAAATTACATGTGACGACCCAAAGGGTCATCACTTATTTTATTAATAATTTCGAGCTTCGAGGCCTTGAAAACCTCACTCTATGTTGCCTCGATTTACGTGCACGATCCGAGCATGTAGCCGGAAAGATTTTGTGATAGAAAATATGAATTTTATGAGAAATTTGGATAAAAATGATATTAATAATGATATGGTTGACTTCGGTCAACATTTTTGGTAAACGGATCCGGACCCGAGATTGGATGGTCCCGAGAGGTCCGTAGGAAAATATGGGACTTGGACATGTGTCCGGAGTCGAATTCTGAGGCCTAGAGCCCAAGTTATGAATTTTTATGTGAAATTGTTTTTGATGCAATTATTAAAGGAAATAAATTAATAGACCTTGGTATCGGGCTCGTATTTTGGTTCCGACGCCCGGTACAAGTCTTAAATATTATATATGTGATTTCCGTAAAGTTTGGTGACATTTGGATGTCGTTTGAGATGTTTTGGACCTTGAGTTCCAAGTTAAGAAGTTTTGAAAATCAAAACTATGAAAACCATGAGTTTGAGGCTCGATTTGATTAAAACGAAGTGATATTGGCGATATGATCGCACGAACAAGTCCATAATGTGTTTTTGAGGTTGTGTACATGTTTGGTTTGGAGCCCGGGGGCTCGGGTAAAGATTTGATAGGCCGTTGGATGAAAATCTGAATTTTGAACTGCTGGTTTTTTTTCACCCAGCTGTTGGCTTCGCAATTGCGAAGAATTTTTCGCAATTGCGAAGGTGACAGACCAAGGCAGGGTTCGCAAATGCGAACCCTTGATCGCAAATGCGAAGGGCGTCCAGGAAGGCTTGGGTTCGCAATTGCGAACATAACCTCGCAAATGCGAGGCCTTCACTGCCAAACCATGCTTCGCAAATGCGAAACATAACCTCGCAAATGCGAGGCCTTCACTGCCAGCCATGCTTCGCAAATGCGAAGCATTCTTCGCAAATGCGATGCCTCCACTGCTAGCCATGCTTCGCAAATGCGAAGCCTTCTTCGCAAATGCGAAGGAGCCCGGTTCGCAAATGCGAACAAATGTTCGCAAATGCGAACTTTCCACCCTTAGCTTATTTTTCAAACTCCAGAAATTGGTCGGGGTTCGCAATTGCGAACCCATGTTCGCAAATGCGAACACAGAGACCTGAAAAACACGAATTTCAGTCATTTCTTCATTTTTCACAAAACCAAAACACCCATTTGCGACTCTTCGAGGATTTCTTCTTCATCAAAACGATTGTAAGTCACTTTTTACTTAATTCTTTCAATTCCTAACATCATTAAACATGTTTTTCATTAGAAATCAAATGTTTTCATGGTAAAATTCTTGTTTTTGTTAGAAAATAGGGTTTTTCATAAATTAGGGAATTGGACCTCGAATTGAGGTCCGATTTTGAAACAAATTATATATATGAACTCGTGGAGGGATGGGTAACCGGATTTTGGTCCTAACCCCGAATTCCGACCATGTGGGCCCGGGGTTGAAATTCACTATTCATGGCAGAATGTTGTAAAAGTGGTATTTGGTCTTAAGAATTAGTTGGTTGAGTAGAATTGATGATATTAAATCAATTGTGTATAGATACGATTGGATTGGAGTCAAATTCGAAAGGAAAGGGCATTGCTACGGATTAAATCATTCGTAAACTTTCGAGGTAAGTGTTTGTTCTATCCTAGTTCGTGGGAATATGAATTTAGTTATGAATAAAATGTTGAATAAGAATTATTGGTGTTATACCGGTAATGAAGGTAAATTGTTGAAATTATTATAAATTATTGGCTTAAAAACCGGTAATTATAAATATTGTTAATACAGAGATTATTGGCTAAATGCCGGTAATATATATATATTTTTGAAATGGGATCGTGTGGTACGCCGACCACGAAGTGATTTAAATCTTGGCATTGGCCATAGTTGCCGGTAGCCTATTGATATATTTGGGAGCGGGTGGTACGCCTACCACAAGATATGATTGTTGATATATTTGGGAGCGGGTGGTACGCCTACCACGAGGTATAACTATTGATATATTTGGGAGGCGGGTGGTACGCCTACCACAAGATATAATTACTGATATATTGGGAGCGGGTGGTACGCCTACCACAAGAGATAATTACTGTGATAGTTGGGAGCGGGTGGTACGCCTACCACGAGATATGAAATGAAAGAGGAAATTGAGATATGAAAGTAAGATTATTTTGGATATCTTGAGTTATTGAATATTATTTCAGAGCAGAGTATTTCTTTATAAATGTATTGTATATATATATATATCTATATTGCAACTGTACAGGTTTAGGTGGGTGACTGGCCTTAGCCTTGTCACTAGTTCGCTGGGATAGGCCAGGCACTTACCAGCACATGGGGTCGGTTGTGCTGATACTACACTCTGCGCTCTTTTTGCGCAGATACAGGTTACGGACAGCAGCAGCGGCAGTAGCACGATTGTGGATTTTTCCGACTACCGAGACTACGAGGTAGCCTTGCAGGCGTCCGTAGGACCCGTTGTCTGTTCTATCTATGTATTTCATTCTGTTATCTCATATATTCGAGATAAACAATTTGCTTTTCCTCTAGTATAGAGTTCGGCGTGGTGATGCACGAGATGTTACCATTGGGGATTGTGAGCACGTGATTTTTGCCTTACTCGAGAAGTACTCCCAGAAAATTCAAAAATAAAAATAGTCTCGCGTTGGGCATGATTTGTGTGATTTTGTGTTATTTTATCTTTTGTGTGCACGTTTATTTATTTAAATTAAAAATACAAAAAATATATGCTAGGCTTTGCATTTTCAGTGTTTGATATCGAAGTCATGTGATTCACATTTTTTGGGTGATATGTAATTGTGTGCGTTAATTGTAGTAAAAACAGCGGCGTTATAGGTTGGTATGTATACATATGTGTGTATATATATATATATGTATGGATATATACATATATATATATATATACATACACATATGCATATAATACACATAATATCCGATCTGGGCCAAATTCAGTCTAAAAGCCAGGCCCAAACGGATTTCTTCTAAAAGCCCAAACACCCGCCCAGCTACAGCCTGTGTAACACTTGATCTGGACCGTTGGATTTTATTATCCAACGGCCCAGATTAATCCTTTAATTCTAATATGCATTCAGCCTAAGACTTGACCAAACGACGCCGTTTGGTTTAAGTGAGAAGATCCTGATCGTTGATCAAGTTTGATCCAACGATCAGGATTTAACTACTCAAAACATATATAAGCTCATTTCCATACCCCGCCCCCCCCAAGCCAGACCCCCCCTCTCCCTTCTTCTCCCTCAGGAGCTCTCAAATCCCCGGCGTAACGCCGCCGTGCGCCGCCTGCCGGAAATCGCCTCACGGCGGTTCCGGTAGGCCAATCAAACCCAAACCAACGCCAAAACCTTCCCCTTACCTCCCCCATCACGATCCCGGCTTCCATTAACCTCGAATCTTGCCGGAGCTCCTCGAATCTTCATTTGAAGATTCGAGTCAAACTCGAACCTATGCCAAATTACCCCAAATTCACACCACGGTCTCCCCACACCTCCCTCGTACCCCCGCCGGCATTGGTTTGCTTCGAATCTAACCAAAAATACAAAAGCCCCAAATCCGAGCCCAAGAACCCTAATTTTGGAGAAACCCAATTCGAGCCGGTTCAGCCGCAATTGAAGTCCAAGGGACTTTAGTCTAGGTGTTCTCAATCGAGGACATCTCGATTAAAGCCCGTTTGACTTCAATAATTCCACATTTTGTTCAAAGCTTGGGTCGGCAGTTTTCTTTGAGGTATTCATTCCTTCTTTGGTTGTTTTAATTCGATTGTGTGAATATGTGTATTTGTTTTATTCATTGTTTCAATTCTCATCTAGCATGCTTCTAATTTTCATAACAGTCGACCTGTCATCCTCCTTTGAGGCCTTTTATTTGGCCAATTCCTCTATTTTTAGTAGTTAGAATGAATCATGAGTCCAATGTGATTAAAGTCGTCAAATAGTTCGTAACATTAATCCCTTGAATCTGCCTGGTGCAATTCACTGGTATAGGGTTGGTTACTGTTTAATTCAGATTAAAGGGATAATTGGGTGTAGTTAATAGTATAATTGTTTAATCACACACCCATACAAAGGGCTAGTGGAACTGAGCACAGCAGGGTATCCACTGAACACTGCCAGGCTTATTGTTTAAGGCTTGAGCCCATCTTTGGACAGTAGTTAGTGGGGTTTGCAGGGAATTTGATGGGTCTGGCAGAGTTGGGAGTGGGCAGGGTGATAGTAACCTTAGGGGCAGGTGTTCTGGAGGGACTATTGGCTATAAATAGGGCATATTCATACATGTATGGGGGGACTCATTTTTCATACATACACTTGAGAGGACAGACTTGAGGGCATACGGGAGAGACTAAAAGCACTGAGAGAAGCAAAAACAGTAACATATTGATACTTTGGGGGATAGACATTGATACACACACATTGATAGGCATACACACAGACACTTGAGAGCATCTGGGAGAGCAAAAAACAGTACCTGGAGAGCAAATATTCATAGATACATATAGACACTTGAGAGGATATACATACGGAGATTGGAGAGTACACTGAGAGCGACAAAAGGTCACTGTTTCATTGGTTTGGAGTCACTGTTTCATCGAATTTTCTTGGCTACTGTCCGGCTGGTTCTTCTGTTAGTGGTTTGTTGCCTTGATCGTTTGGTTGCTGCACTGTTTTGGTTGTTGTTGTTGTTACACTGTTGTGTTGCTGTTGGTCTGTTAGTGTTTGCTGCCTGGGGTTGGTCTTTTGGGTTGCTGCCAGTTCAGTGCTAGTGTGTTGTTACTGTTGGGTCCACTGCCACTCTTTTTGTTGTTCACTGATAGCTGTTAGTCCTTATTGTTGTTGCTGTGGTGTCCAACTGAGGCTGTTGGTCAGTAGTTTGTTGCACTTGGTCTATTGTGTGGCTGGTTGGTCTATTTGGTTGCTGCTGGTTGTTGGTGTTGTTTCATTAGTTTGTCACTGGTTTTGGTCTAAGTGAGGTTGGTCCAGTATTGTTTCTTCTTGGTTGTTTGATACTGCTGGGTTGATTTGGTACTGTTGGTTCCTTATTTTGTTGGCTATTGGTTATTGGTTTACTGTTGCTGTTACTGTTCCTGCTACTGTTGCTGCATTGCCATCGCTCACTCTTCCTTGTTCTTCCGCATTCCAGGTACACACCTCTGTTATTGTAGTTCCTTGGTACGAAAAGAATGAAGTTTGAAGCTTGTGCATAAAGTCTATTGAAACATGTAGTCGATTATGGTTCTTATGTTTAATTACATTCTGTTATTCTTCAATTAAATTTGTATTGCTAGTTTTGTTACGGAAAATGTAGCTAGACCAAAGATACACTATCATTAGATATGCACGTAAACCCGAATTAGTCTGTTGTATCTTTGTTCAATCTTCTCTACTCATGTGTATAATCTCCAAACCTGTTAAATGATAGACCTTATGTTAAAAGCAAGATTAGCTAAGGAGTTGTTACTTAACGGAATGACGTAGTTAGATTAAAAAGAGTCGGGGGTGCATTTCATGTGACCCGACCCCAATTTCGGGCGAGAGTAAACAAAGCATGTTAAGAACCACAGGCGCATTTCATGCGATGTGGTTCGTAGCAAGTTTTAAGTAATTTGGAATCAACTCTTAAGTAAGATACAGTGAGATGTAGTTCGCTTTAGATTTGAATCAAAGGTACGCCTCGCCCAATAGTTACACTAATCACATAGCCGTCATAAATGTACATATAAATACTTAGGTTTCGAGATGCGTCGTTTCTTAACGAATATCACGCTTTTCTCAACAGTGTAAATAAGTAGTCGATCCGGGCACATATTTTAGTTTTTTACCTTTTAAATACGGGTGTGCATTTCATGTGACCCAAATCCAAACCCCGAAATGTTGAATAAGAATATGTTGAGGATCCGGGTGCATTTCATGTGACGTGATTCGAAAGCATATTTTTAAGCAACTTTTTCTTTCGTAAATCACAACCAATAATAAAAGTGGTAAAAGGGGTATTAACTTGCACTAAGTACATAATTGTAAAAAGCAGATAGATAAGCCAAACACGACAGTTGAGCGACCGTGCTAGAACCACGGAATTCGGGAATGCCTAATACCTTCTCCCGGGTTAATAGAATTCCTTATCCGGATTTATGGTTCGCGGACTGTTAAATAGAGTCATTCTTTTCCTCGATTCGGGATTTAACCGGTGACTTGGGACACCATAAATCTCCCAAGTGGCGACTCTGAAATAATTAAAATAAATCCCATCTCGATTGTCCTTTAATTGGAAAAACTCTTTGCATCCTTGCGGGTGCGTAAAAAAGAGGTGTGACAGCTCTGGCGACTCTGCTGGGGACTTCTTCTTTTAGAATTCGAGCTCGGAATAACTGTTGTATTTGGCATATTTTATTATCTGATTTTTTTACATGTTGGCATCAATGTGCAAAATGTTGTTTTTACTGCTTTGATATTGTGTGAACTCTGTATATATAAATTGTGCCGGAACCAATCTCCTCTCCGAGTCTTCTAAATCATGAAGAAGGGTGCACTTCGTGTGACTTCTTTTCTGTATAGTGTCTAATTCCCATTTTAGAACGAGGTTTGGATAAGTTGCAAAACCGGTGAAGCTTCTGTATTCCCGGGTTGCTGCCTCCTCCTCGGCTCGAGCTGTCCGCTCGGGTAAGCCAAGTCTAGAACAGATAAACCTAGGGTTTTTAAACCTAGAATAACAAAGCTTCATGCCGGATCCCTAGTAGGAAACGTTTATTTGCATCATGTCGCATTTTGGCTTAGGGGACTCAACACGGGGGTTGAGTCCGTCTAGGACAGGTGACCTGAAATGAACAGACTATCCTGCTGCATCCTGTTTGTCTTGCGCATTTATCTGTTATAGACTTGCATGTTGACCGGTTTTAGAGAATAATAATAATAATAAAAAAAAAAAAAAAAAAAAAAAAAAAAAATGTGTTTTGCTCTTAAGATAGAAATAGCTTATTTGTTTTCCTTTAGTAAAGTGAATAAATAAATAATGCCGTTTGTTTCGTCAAAACCGAACTACGGGGGTTTGATTCTCATCGGACGTGAGATACGTAGGCAACCTCCATCGGGTCCAACTTCACCTTTTGAAAAATTAATTTTTGTACTAAATAAGTCGGTGACGCTGTTTTCAAAAATAGCCGAATGTTCCCGGAAGGGACGCCGGAAGGCTAATTTCGTATAAGCGGCCACCTTTGGGTCAATTTTGATTTCGATCAATTTACCCCACAGCCTTAAAAGCCTTCGTCCCCGAGACGTTGAAAGGCCGTGATTGAAAACTGATTTTTTTATTATTTTTAGCAAAACAAAGTTGTTTTCTTATTTAAATCACCTTAATAAATGTGCAGGATGAGCACGAATCAGAATAAATCATTTTCAATCTTTAGTGAAGTCCCTCAGCAGCTCCGTATATGGTGGAACGATTTGGAAGACAGTAGCAAAAAGGTTGTAGGGAGAATTTTGGGAGGTTTGGTTGATCTGTTGAATATTGAGCCAAGGGAAGACATCATCAAGGCACTGGTATCTTTCTGGGATCCGACCCGCAATGTGTTCCGTTTTGTTGACTTTGAATTGACGCCCACATTAGAGGAAATTGCGGGCTATGCAGGACTTAATGGGAAATTAAGAGGGCAATACCTACTCTCACCAAGACCGGTATCTCCACATGGGTTTCTGGATCTGCTGAGCATTAGTCGGAAGGTGAAAAATGATGATCTGTTGAAAGGGTATTGCGATCTTCAATTCTTATATCAACGGTACGGCACTCCTCGGGGTTTTGAAGAGTCAAACCTTGGACTGACTCACGCAGGGAATAGAACCAAGTGGGAGGCCAGACGAATTCTAGCATTCCTAACGACATTCTTGGGGGTTGTGATTTGTCCGCGTGAAGATAAGAAAATAGAGATAAGTCTGGTAGGAATAGCCGATGTTGCAATCAAAAAGGCTACCAGCACTGTGGTCCCTTTGGTTTTGTCCGAAATCTATCGAGCCTTGACTGTATGCCGAGAAGGGGGCAATTTCTTCCAAGGTTGCAATCTGTTACTTCAATTATGGATGCAAGAACACCTCCATCACCGAACACAATACATGAACCATGGGTTGACCGGAAAAACCTGTATCAGGGGTTTCGAAGAACGGATGATGGGTGCTGTATTCCCTGAAGGCGTCGAGGCATGGCTTGCACGACTGAGCTCAATAGAAGCCGATCGGATTGAATGGGCATTCGGGTGGTTACCCGATACTGAAGTAATATATATGGCAGCCGAGGAGTGTTATATCCTTCTGATGGGGATCCGCGGTGTCCAACCATATGTCCCTCACCGTGTATTACGTCAACTAGGAAGGTTTGAGGTTATTCCTACCGATCAAGACCTAAGGAAGTACGCCATTGAGTTGAGCCCGGGAGTTGTCTTCCCCGAAGAGAAGGTTAGAAGGCTGTGGCACGAGTGTCGGTTCCTTGAGCCTAAAACCATGGTCCGGGAATTAGCCAAGGGAGAGGTGGATCCAAAGTACAACGTGTGGTTCGGGAAAAGATTTCAGATTCGTCGAAGATGTTCTAAAAGAGCCCATGTCCAACAGTTCACGGAAGATTCACGGGAACAATGGGATTGGTTAGCAAAGGAGGAGGGGTACAGGACGAAGATTGGCAGGATAGAACAGCAGGTCCGGGACCTTCAGTTCGAAAAGAACATGCAAGCCGCCACCGACGAAGGAGACAAAAAGAAGTTGGCACAAGAAAATGACTTCTTGAGAGCTCAAATCCAACAAATGAAAAGAGATGCTGACAGACAGTCGAGGAGTCGGGCCGACGAAAAATTGATAAGGGGTTTGAGAAGCCAAGTCACCGACATCCAAAGAGAATTGGACGAGTCAAAAGCCCAAATAACGAGGGTCCGTGCTAGCTGGAAAAAGGAGGCACATCAACATGCACTTCACCTAAAGCAAGTAGAAGAAGATTACACTGATATCATCACTAGCCTGAGGGAAGCAAATGTTGTCCTTAGGGAGCAGGTTTTCAAGCAAGCCCAAGATGCCAGAGCGGACCTCGACCGCTGCCACAATTTGATGGCCCGACTGCAAGGACAAGTGGATAGGCTCCTAGATCAAGTCACCAGCAATGCTCGAAGATTGGGGGCGAAAAACCAGCAAATAGAGCGGCTACTCGGAGAAAGGGACATGATCAAGGATAGAATTGGAGAAATTGGGCACTATGTCACCATGAAGTGCCTGGCTTGTGAACGAATGCCCCGCGCCGACCTTTTCGCTTCAATTATGGGTTATGTTCATCGGATCATGGAAGAGTTGAGGGAACTGCACAAGGACCTCACACCGAGGCCTGCGGCAAGGCCGAACGATGCCTCGCGGGCCCCCAGGAGTTTTAGGGCATTAGATTTTTGATTGAAAATGTATTCTGAAATGTTGAGTCAAGCTAGTTGGCATTTTTATCTTTACTTTCCCAAGTCAAGCATTTTTCTTTTGTTTTGCTGATTTTGTAAGACGTGTTTTGTAACTACACGGTTTTATTTGATATAAAAGTTACTAAATTTTGCCACAATCTTGTTGCCAGAACTACGCTCGGTCTGATTCACGCGGGGTCGTGATACGTAGGCAATCCACATAAGATTCGACCACCACTAAAAAGAAAGAAAAAGAATCCAAAGGTTAAATAACAATAAGGCTTGCAAAGATAGTCGAAAAAGAAAAAAAAAGGAAAAAGAAAAAAAAAAAGAAAAAGGGCCGGAATGACGCATGTTAAAGAGTACATGTAGAAAGGGTTATTTGGTTAGGTGCATTGCATCCAACGTGCTATAACATATCTGTCAAACTCGGTGAACTAACAAGTTTGTTGCGTGTTCCAGAAAGTTTAGCAGTTGGTTTGACGGAATATCCTGGCCAGCCATCACTACCGTACTAGATCCAAAGGACCAGTTACAGTAAGCATGTCGAGTTCTGGCAAGAGTCTCGAAGAAGAAAAGTCCGAGCTACAAATCATGAAGGAAGAAGTAGACCGGTTAAAACAACAGATAACAGAGATGCACTTGGCCTGGGCCAGGGAACAGTCTTCACCAAACCGCCCTACTCTCGCCTCAGCTCCGGAACATCCGCCCATCGATCCTTCAACAAGCGCCCCGAGCTATCCATACTTTCAGGGGGAAAATCCATATGCCACCCACATTCCACCAGCCAAACCAAATCCTCCTCCAGTCGCCCCTGTTTTTGTAGCACCTCCACCTGCTCCTCTGCAAAGGCCGGCCAGCGAGCCATATGTTCGGATCCATGACAACTCTTACTATCCTCCAGAGCCTACTTTCAGGGCTCCTGAACCACAATCACATACACCTCACTGGGATAATCCGGCAGAACCGGAAAAACACTTCCAAAGTTCGGAGCACGAGGAAGTTGCCAGAAAAGTTAAAAGCCTGGAGCAGTCCTTCAGGAACATGCACGGTTTAGGCAATCAGGTCAGCGTCGCCTATAAGGATCTGTGTCCATTTCCGGACGTCCAGTTGCCAGCAGGATTTAAAATGCCCAAATTCGACCTATACGAGGGGCATGGTGACCCAGTGGCCCACCTGCGGGGGTTTTGCAGTAAAATGAGAGGGGCCGGAGGACGGGACGAGCTTCTGATAGCCTACTTCGGCCAGAGTCTGGGAGGATCGGCGTTGGAGTGGTACACTAGACAGGATCCCAGTAGATGGTTTACGTGGGATGATTTGGCTCAAGCTTTTATCGGCCAGTTCCAATACAATCTTGAGATAATCCCCGACCGCCTATCATTGCTAAAACTAGAGAAGAAGCCTGCTGAAAGCTTCAGGGAATTTGGTTTCCGATGGAGGGAACAGGCGGCCAGGGTAGATCCACCGATGAGAGAAAGCGAAATGGTGGACTACTTCTTGCAGACATTAGAGCCCACCTACTTCGGACATCTGGTAACGTCCGTAGGCAAATCATTCACTGAGGTGATAAAAATGGGGGGTATGATCGAGGAGGGTTTGAAGGCCAACAAGATCATGAGTTACTCGGCACTGAAAGCCACCACTCAGGCTATCCAAAGTGGTACTGGAGGAGTACTGGGGAAGAAGAGGAGAGAGGAAGTTGCGGCCGTCGAGTCCGGAGCATGGTTCAGAAATAGAGGCCCCGCACCACAATATAGCCCACCCCAACCTCACCACCAAAGTTACTCTCACAACCCATATAGCCACCCACAACATTACTATCCCGCACCCGATCCCCATTTTACTGTCCACCATGCACAGTCCTATTCCGCACCTCCCGCTCATGCACCGTGGCGTGCGCCAAACCCCCAGAACAATCATCCACCCCCAAGAGCTTACAGAAACCCCTCAGGCGCGAGTTTTCGTCCGAACCAGGCATTCAGGGGCGACAGGGCGCCGAGGCCAAAGACTTTCACCCCCTTAGGAGAGTCTTACACTAGTCTGTTCCACCGGTTAAAGCAGGTAGGGTTGCTGAATCCGGTTGAAGCTAAGCTGCCAAACCCTCTTCCGAAAAACCTGGACCATTCAGTAAATTGTGCCTACTGCTCGGGATGTCCGGGACATGATACAGAGAAGTGTTGGAGGCTGAAGACGGCCATCCAGGAGCTCATTGACACCCGCAGGATCGAGGTCCAGACTCCAACAGAGCCCAACATCAACCAAAACCCGCTCCCAGCTCATCATGAGACCAATATGATCGAGTTGGTACGAGCGGAGGAAGGAAAGGAGAAAGCCTCTCAGACTGTAATGATGATTAGGTCTAGCGGGACAGGAACGAGAAAAGGGCCAAGCTGTGATGAGTCGCCCAGTTGCAAGAAAGACATACCAGGAGAGTCGGAAGCAGGAAAGGAAAGTGTGAACGAAGTACCGGTGAAGCCGGCCAAGATAGTTGTACCAGGGGCAGCAATCAAGCCCATCTTGACAGTAGCAGGCGTTCGAATGGATCCTTTCATCATCCAGCCGGCAACACAGCTGCCAGTAACTGATAGCCGGGCTGTCCCATGGAATTATGCTCGGATTACAACGACCTACAGAGGAAGGGAGGTGAAAGAGGAAGTTTGTGAAGCCCAAGGGTTGACCCGCTCGGGGAGATGTTTTGCCCCTGCGGAATTGAGGAAGACCACTCCGGCAGTATTGAAAAAGCCGGTCACTGATGAAGAAGCAGAAGAATTCTTGAAAAAGATGAAGCTGCATGACTACTCTGTCTTAGAGCAGTTAAAGAAGACTCCGACACAAATATCATTGCTATCCTTGCTGATACATTCTGAAGAGCATCGGCAAGCATTGATGAAAGTCCTGAATGAGGCACATGTGCCGGATAAAATCTCAGTGAGCCATTTGGAGAAGATCACCAATCGGATCTTCGAAGCAAATCGGATCACCTTTACCGATGACGAGTTGCCTGAGGAAGGCACTGAGCATAACCGGGCTTTATATCTTACGGTGAAGTGTGAAGAGGCGGTGGTTACCAAAGTCTTGGTCGATAATGGGTCCGGTGCTAACATTTGTCCTCTCTCTACACTGGGCAAATTAAAAGTAGACATCGGCAGGGTACGCGAGAACAGGGTATGTGTTCGAGGGTTCGACGGAGGAGGTAAAGCGTCGGTTGGTGACATAGTGCTAATCTTGACAATTGGGCCAGTGGAGTTCACCATGGAATTCCAGGTGCTGGACATGGTGGTGTCATATAACCTCCTAATAGGGCGACCATGGATTCATGCCGCAAGAGCAGTTCCATCCAGCTTACACCAGCTCGTCAAGTTTGAATGGGACCAGCAGGAGATCGTCGTCCATGGAGAGAACGATCCACAATCAGGCACCATCATTCCCTTTGTTGAAACAGAAGAAGATGTTGGGCCGTGGGTATATCAGGTCTGCGATGTGGTGTCCGCCAATCGAGTTCCGGAAGGGGAATGCATTCCCGGCGACAGAACAATTACTGCGGATGTTATGGTGGCGCATGAAATGTTGCGACATGGTTTCGTACCCGGTAAAGGGCTAGGTGCATCTCTGCAAGGAATTATACAACCGGTATCAGTGGTCGAAAACTTGGGAACCTTCGGCTTGGGATTCCAGCCAACCTCGGAGGACATCCGGCGAGCAAAGAGGAGCAAGCAGAAAACATGGGTGCTCCCAAAGCCTGTTCCACGCCTCTCCCAATCTTTTGTCAGGTCCGGAGCAAGAGGACATCCAGCGCCAAAGATTCCCGGTCCTACGGTCAGGCCAGACGAAGAGTTCTTCAGGAAGTTCGAAAACCTATTCACGGATGTATGTATGCTCGAAGATGGTGAAGGATCCAGTCATGCCGAGATACAATTTGTGGGACCAAAGGCAAAACTGAATAACTGGAAGGCTACTCCTCTCCCTGTCCGGAAGGAGTCTTGGTAGTTTGTCTTGGATTGTTCTTTCTTTCGAAATTTTGTATTGGGGGGTTTGTCCCCGGAGGAAAATCCCTTTGTTTTTAGTTCATTTTTGATTTAAGTCTGCAGTTTGTTTTCCCTTTGTACAATTCCCATTAATGAAATGTGGTTCCTTCGCGTCTAATTTTGTTTATCTTTTTCTTTCTTTTTACTTTTCTGAACAGCCTTCTTGCAACTGATCTTAATGATATGGCGTGCTTAAAGATTAATCAACCCAGTCTAGAAAGTCAATCGGGTTTGGAAATAATAACACATGAAATAAGAAGTGACGAGAGTGAGTCGGAGTACGGCGATGATGAAGCCGTAGAAGAAATCGGTGAAGAATTAAGTCACTTCGAGGAAAAACCCAAACCGAACTTAAATGATACTGAGGTCGTTAATCTAGGGAATGCGGATGACGTCAAAGAAACCCGAATAAGTGTCCATATTGAACCCAATCTGAGAGAAGAACTGATCAAAACACTCATGGAGTTTAAAGACATTTTCGCATGGTCGTACGACGACATGCCAGGACTCAGCACTGATCTAGTGGTTCATAGATTACCCACTGATCCGGCATATCCTCCCGTCAAGCAAAAACTGCGAAAGTTCAAGACGGAGATGAGTGTGAAGATCAAGGAGGAGGTAACCAAGCAGTTGCAGGCGAAAGTCATTCGTGTCACTCGATACCCTGAATGGTTGGCTAACGTAGTACCGGTGCCAAAGAAAGACGGAAAGATCAGGGTATGCGTGGACTATCGCAATCTCAACAAGGCAAGTCCTAAGGATAATTTCCCACTTCCCAATATCCATATCCTGATTGATAATTGCGCCGGACGCGAAATTGGATCCTTTGTGGACTGTTATGCGGGATATCATCAGATTTTGATGGATGAAGAGGACGCAGAAAAGACGGCTTTTATCACACCGTGGGGGACTTATTGCTACCGAGTGATGCCGTTTGGTTTGAAGAATGCAGGGGCAACCTATATGAGGGCGATGACTACGGTATTCCATGACATGATACACAAGGAAATTGAGGTGTACGTGGATGATGTGATCGTAAAATCCAGACGTCAAGAAGACCATGTTGCCGACCTCAGGAAGTTCTTTCAAAGACTTCGAAGGTACGACATCAAGCTTAATCCGGCCAAATGTGCATTCGGAGTTCCATCAGGAAAGCTGCTAGGATTCATCGTCAGCCGACGGGGCATTGAGCTAGACCCATCCAAAATCAAGTCCATTCAGGAGTTACCCCCGCCGAAGAATAAAACAGAGGTAATGAGTCTGTTGGGAAGGTTGAATTACATCAGTAGGTTTATTGCCCAGCTTACGGCAACTTGTGAACCCATATTCCGCCTATTGAAGAAAGACGCTGCGATAGAATGGACGGCAGAATGTCGGGAAGCATTTGACCGGATCAAAGGGTATCTGTCAAATCCACCCGTACTAGTTCCGCCTGAGCCAGGTAGACCCCTGATTCTTTATCTGACGGTCTTGGAGAATTCGTTTGGTTGCGTACTGGGGCAGCATGATCTTACCGGCAGGAAGGAGCGGGCCATTTACTACCTCAGTAAGAAGTTCACAGTCCACGAGGTCAAGTACACTCATCTGGAAAAGACATGTTGCGCCCTAACTTGGGTAGCCCAAAAGCTGAAACACTACTTGTCTTCTTACACCACGTACCTCATTTCGCGGTTGGATCCGTTGAAGTATGTTTTCCAGAAACCCATGCCTACAGGGAGGTTAGCAAAGTGGCAAATATTACTTACGGAATTCGACATCATATACGTGACAAGGACGGCTATGAAAGCTCAAGCCCTAGCCGATCACTTAGCTGAAAATCCCGTTGATGACGAATACGAACCTTTGAGGACGTATTTTCCAGATGAGGAAGTATTGCAGATTGAGGGGTTGGAACTAACCAAGGATCCAGGATGGAAGCTCTTCTTCGATGGAGCGGCAAACGCAAAAGGAGTCGGAGTAGGGGCTGTGCTCATATCTGAAACAGGACATCATTATCCCGTTACTGCTCAACTGCGTTTTCACTGTACCAATAATATGGCCGAGTACGAGGCATGTATCTTGGGGTTGCGATTAGCGGTGGACATGGATGTACGGGACGTCTTGGTCTTGGGGGACTCGGACCTTCTAGTACATCAGATTCAGGGAGAATGGGAAACCAGAGATTTAAAGCTTATCCCATATCGTCAGTGTTTGCATGATTTGACCAAACGCTTTCGATCGGTAGAATTCAGACACATCCCAAGGATGCATAATGAGGTCGCCGATGCTCTAGCTACTTTAGCGTCAATGCTACATCACCCGGATAAGGTTCGTGTCGATCCATTACATATCCAGATCCGGGATCAACATGCTTATTGTAATGTGATAGAGGAAGAGGTGGATGGTGAGCCGTGGTTTCATGATGTCAAGGAATACCTCAGGTTAGGAGTATACCCAGAGCAAGCAACTGGAGATCAAAAGCGAGCTATTCGGCGGTTGGCAAACGGATTTTTCCTTAGTGGAGGGGTGCTGTATAAAAGAACCCCCGATTTGGGATTGTTGAGATGTGTAGATGCAGGTCAAGCCACAACAGTGATGACAGGTATACACTCGGGAGTTTGCGGACCACACATGAGCGGATACGTATTGGCAAAGAAGATTCTTCGAGCAGGATATTATTGGCTCACTATGGAGCGGGATTGTATAAGTTTCGTGCGAAGATGCCATCGGTGTCAGATACACGGAGATTTGATTCATTCTCCGCCGACTGAATTGCATACAATGTCCGCACCATGGCCGTTTGTCGCATGGGGTATGGATGTTATTGGACCTATTGAGCCTGCGGCTTCCAATGGTCACAGGTTCATTCTGGTAACGATTGATTATTTTACCAAGTGGGTGGAGGCCAAAACATTCAAATCAGTGACCAAGAAGGCGGTGGTGGACTTCGTACACTCCCACATCATTTGTAGGTTCGGAATTCCGAAGATGATCATTACAGATAATGGTGCAAATCTCAACAGTGGATTGATGAAAGAGGTATGTCAACAGTTCAAGATTACACACCGAAATTCCACACCGTATCGCCCAAAAGCAAATGGTGCGGTCGAGGCAACAAACAAGAACATAAAGAAGATATTGAGGAAGATGATAGAAGGGTCTAGGCAGTGGCATGAAAAGTTACCATTTGCGCTGTTGGGTTATCGCACTACCGTCCGGACTTCGGTAGGTGCAACTCCTTACTTGTTGGTATACGGGACTGAAGCAGTAATACCCGCAGAAGTTGAGATTCCATCCCTCCGAATCGTCGCTGAAGCTGAGATTGATGACGACGAGTGGGTCAAAACCCGATTAGAGCAACTGAGCTTGATTGATGAAAAGAGATTGACAGCAGTATGTCACGGCCAATTGTATCAAAAGAGAATGGCGAGAGCATATAACAAGAAGGTACGTCCCAGGATATTTGAAGTGGGACAGCATGTGCTGAAGAGAGTTCTACCCCATCAGGCCGAAGCGAAAGGCAAGTTCGCTCCAAATTGGCAGGGACCTTTTGTGGTGACTAGAGTATTATCCAACGGCGCTCTATGTCTGACTGATGTCGAGGGAAGATGCACCGATATGGCTATCAATTCTGATGCGGTTAAGAGATATTATGTGTAATTCTTTAATGCATTTGTCAACGTTTGGTTTCGTTTGTGTGTATTTGGCATTTTTCGGAGAATGAAATGACAGAGGCAATTTTTCTACTACCCAAACACTTTAACCTTTGTTTCCCCATTTGAGCCTTAATTGTTCTTTCATATACCCTCTTTCGGAATCATCAAGGAAGATGTGTAACAGAATAGAAAAGAAACAAAGAAGTAATACAAGAAAAAGTGAACTACGTTCGACCCTGATTCCTCAAGAAGGATACGTAGGCGCCGCACGACTCGGTCATAATAAAATAAAAATCAAAAAATCCCCCAAGCAACAAAACTGGGGCAGAAGTCATTGTATTCGTTGGAAAGATAGTGTGGATTCCGAAAGTTGTAATAACCTAACCGTCGGGGCTAAACCTCTTTCTTCAGCCTCACGCGCAGAAACCATATCAAGAACCAGAAAGACCTCTCGATCAGTATTGGAGAAGTGCCAAGTCATGTGAATGAAAGCCAAGAGTGACATCCCGACCCTCGATTGAATTCAGGATGCACAAGCCGAAAGGGGATAACGCTCTAGAGGGAATCTCAGGGGAGATACCCCGCCGCAAGGAAAGAAAGCATAAATGAGAGAGTCTTAACGGTGAAAACCCTCGCGGGCACCTTAAGGCGAAGGAAGTTGAGAGAAGTAAAATGAGAGAGTCTTACGGTGAAAACCTTTACGGGCACCTTAAGGCGACGGGAGATAGAGAGAAATGAGAGAATCTCATTAGTGAAAACCCTTTGAAGGGCACTGTGAGGTGACAAGACAAGATGGTTACAAGATGTCCGCACGAGACAAGGTTTGGACATCCGTTTACCTCTAGCAGAACGCGGCATCAGAAAGTGATTGACATGAATAGACTGGGTGGTTTAATCTCAAAGGCGCGGCATAACATTGGATCGGGCACACATTCAGATAAGTTTTCCTATTTTTGAATTCAGAAAAGTTTTTCTCTTCTTTTGTCATTTGCGGTCAGTATTCTTTTCTTTTCTTTCATTTTCGAAAATTGATTTTTCAAAGCTTACTACCAAGTCTCCCAAAGCAGTATATTGAAAGTGGATAGACATGGAACAAGGCAATGAGACAAAAGTCGTTACGGTAGTGAGATTGGGATGACAGGCTGAGTGGAAGGTTCGCAAGAATTATGGAACATGAGGGACACATGTGGCATGTCCGAAAGATGGTTTCACGCAGCAGATCACCGGCTAAAAAGAGTCGGACCAAACCAAAGGTTGGAATGAAAGGAAAAGATGAGAGGTCGTTCGTGGAAAAAGCATCTTCCCAAGCAAGCGTCAACGTCGTCCTCAAAGTTCGAGAGAGGCCAAGCAGCTGAAAGAGAATGGCCTCAACAAGAGTGGCACGACCACTCGCGGCATTTTGAAACTAACAATTTTTCTTTGATTTAAAGCAGGAAAAGAGGGTCCGACGGCGGAAAAGCATACCGTCCAGAAGTTTATCACACTGGGGCAGAAAATTTTCTCCGGTTGCGAAAATTTTCTGGAAAGCAAGACTCAGAGGATAAGTGTAGAAAGCAACACAAGATGGGGCGATCCTTGAGCCGGGTATCATCTCCAGCAGTTATTGGAAAAAGAAAAATGGCTTCGAGATTCCCCCAGCAGTATTACATCCTATAATTTGATCAAGGAAACAAAAGCGTGAGTTCCAGAAGAGGTAGGGGAAGAAGGAAGAGAATGAGGGGTGAAGGAAACAAAGAATGCTTCCTCAGCAGCATCACCCCCAGCAGGCGAGTAAACAGTTCCGAAAATATCCCCAGCTGCCAGAAGAAGAGTAACACGACCTAGGGGAAAGCAATTCCAAGACAGGATAACTCGGAAGTGAAGGTGGTCCGAGAGGTAACGCAGGAACAAGGATAGGGTACAAGAGGCAAAGGAAGGTAATCAAGATAGGATGAAAATCAGTGAGTAGTAGTTGAAGTCAGGGAGCCCGCCCGGAGAATGGAGTGGCGATTTAATTTTGAAGTAGTAGTTGAAGTCGGGGAGCCCGCCCGGAGAATGGAGTGGCGATTTAATTTTGAAGTAGTAGTTGAAGTCGGGGAGCCCGCCCTGGAGAATGGAGTGGCGATTTAATTTTGAAGTAGTAATGGAAGTCAGGAAGCCCGCCCGGAGAATGGAGTGGCGATTTAATTTTGAAGTAGTAGTTGAAGTCGGGAAGCCCGCCCGGAGAATGGAGTGGCGATTTAATTTTGAAGTAGTAGTTGAAGTCGGGGAGCCCGCCCGGAGAATGGAGTGGCGATTTAATTTTGAAGTAGTAGTTGAAGTCGGGGAGCCCGCCCTGGAGAATGGAGTGGCGATTTAATTTTGAAGTAGTAATGGAAGTCAGGAAGCCCGCCCGGAGAATGGAGTGGCGATTTAATTTTGAAGTAGTAGTTGAAGTCGGGGAGCCCGCCCGGAGAATGGAGTGGCGATTTAATTTTGAAGTAGTAATTGAAGTCGGAAGCCCGCCCGGAGAATGGAGTGGCGATTTAATTTTGAAGTAGTAGTTGAAGTCGGGGAGCCCGCCCGGAGAATGGAGTGGCGATTTAATTTTGAAGTAGTAGTTGAAGTCGGGGAGCCCGCCCGGAGAATGGAGTGGCGATTTAATTTTGAAGTAGTAGTTGAAGTCGGGGAGCCCGCCCGGAGAATGGAGTGGCGATTTAATGTTGAAGTTGTAGTTGAAGTCGGGGAGCCCGCCCGGAGAATGGAGTGGCGATTTAATTTTGAAGTAGTAATTGAAGTCGGAAGCCCGCCCGGAGAATGGAGTGGCGATTTAATTTTGAAGTAGTAGTTGAAGTCGGGGAGCCCGCCCTGGAGAACGGAGTGGCGATTTAACTTTGAAGTAGTAGTTGAAGTCAGGAAGCCCGCCCGGAGAATGGAGTGGCGATTTAATTTTGAAGTTGTAGTTGAAGTCGGGAGCCCGCCTGGAGAACGGAGTGGCGATTTATTTTGAAGTTATAGTTGAAGTCAGGGAGCCCGCCTGGAGAATGGAGTGGCGACCTGTTTTAATTTGGTAGAGGAAAGCGGTAGAATGTAACAGAAATCTTCGGCATGAATCCAAGTTCGTAAGAAGAGACGAAGCATCGGAAGGAACGCCAAGTCAGACAAGATGGCAAGGAGCGCGACAAGATCAAGTTAAAAAGGATAGATAAGAACTTGTAGTACTGTAACTTAGTCTAGCTTCTTGTTTTTGTTGCTTAGCGCGGTGTAACAAGGAAATCAGCCAAGCAGTGGTAACAGCAGTAACAGCGGCAACAGCAGTAACAGCGAGATCGCAACAGGCATGGTAGTCCCAGCTACCAGAACTTCCCGAACTACATTGACCTGATTCCCTTTTAGCCAGGGATATGTAGGAGACCTTTGAAGCAAGGTTCGGTCAAAACTTTTCCAAAATGCTTCATACGGAGTGTTCGGATGGGCAAAAATCGCTTATATCCGCTCATTTATCTTTGCACGAAAACTCTGCGTGTTTACGCGCAAAGAGGGGCAGCTGTGAGCACGTGATTTTTGCCTTACTCGAGAAGTACTCCCAGAAAATTCAAAAATAAAAATAGTCTCGCGTTGGGCATGATTTGTGTGATTTTGTGTTATTTTATCTTTTGTGTGCACGTTTATTTATTTAAATTAAAAATACAAAAAATATATGCTAGGCTTTGCATTTTCAGTGTTTGATATCGAAGTCATGTGATTCACATTTTTTGGGTGATATGTAATTGTGTGCGTTAATTGTAGTAAAAACAGCGGCGTTATAGGTTGGTATATATACATATGTGTGTATATATATATATATGTATGGATATATACATATATATATATATATACATACACATATGCATATAATACACATAATATCCGATCTGGGCCAAATTCAGTCTAAAAGCCAGGCCCAAACGGATTTCTTCTAAAAGCCCAAACACCCGCCCAGCTACAGCCTGTGTAACACTTGATCTGGACCGTTGGATTTTATTATCCAACGGCCCAGATTAATCCTTTAATTCTAATATGCATTCAGCCTAAGACTTGACCAAACGACGCCGTTTGGTTTAAGTGAGAAGATCCTGATCGTTGATCAAGTTTGATCCAACGATCAGGATTTAACTACTCAAAACATATATAAGCTCATTTCCATACCCCGCCCCCCCCAAGCCAGACCCCCCCTCTCCCTTCTTCTCCCTCGGGAGCTCTCAAATCCCCGGCGTAACGCCGCCGTGCGCCGCCTGCCGGAAATTGCCTCACGGCGGTTCCGGTAGGCCAATCAAACCCAAACCAACGCCAAAACCTTCCCCTTACCTCCCCCATCACGATCCCAGCTTCCATTAACCTCGAATCTTGCCGGAGCTCCTCGAATCTTCATTTGAAGATTCGAGTCAAACTCGAACCTATGCCAAATTACCCCAAATTCACACCACAGTCTCCCCACACCTCCCTCGTACCCCCGCCGGCATTGGTTTGCTTCGAATCTAACCAAAAATACAAAAGCCCCAAATCCGAGCCCAAGAACCCTAATTTTGGAGAAACCCAATTCGAGCCGGTTCAGCCGCAATTGAAGTCCAAGGGACTTTAGTCTAGGTGTTCTCAATCGAGGACATCTCGATTAAAGCCCGTTTGACTTCAATAATTCCACATTTTGTTCAAAGCTTGGGTCGGCAGTTTTCTTTGAGGTATTCATTCCTTCTTTGGTTGTTTTAATTCGATTGTGTGAATATGTGTATTTGTTTTATTCATTGTTTCAATTCTCATCTAGCATGCTTCTAATTTTCATAACAGTCGACATGTCATCCTCCTTTGAGGCCTTTTATTTGGCCAATTCCTCTATTTTTAGTAGTTAGAATGAATCATGAGTCCAATGTGATTAAAGTCGTCAAATAGTTCGTAACATTAATCCCTTGAATCTGCCTGGTGCAATTCACTGGTATAGGGTTGGTTACTGTTTAATTCAGATTAAAGGGATAATTGGGTGTAGTTAATAGTATAATTGTTTAATCACACACCCATACAAAGGGCTAGTGGAACTGAGCACAGCAGGGTATCCACTGAACACTGCCAGGCTTATTGTTTAAGGCTTGAGCCCATCTTTGGACAGTAGTTAGTGGGGTTTGCAGGGAATTTGATGGGTCTGGCAGAGTTGGGAGTGGGCAGGGTGATAGTAACCTTAGGGGCAGGTGTTCTGGAGGGACTATTGGCTATAAATAGGGCATATTCATACATGTATGGGGGGACTCATTTTTCATACATACACTTGAGAGGACAGACTTGAGGGCATACGGGAGAGACTAAAAGCACTGAGAGAAGCAAAAACAGTAACATATTGATACTTTGGGGGATAGACATTCATAGATATACATTGATAGGCATACACACAGACACTTGAGAGCATCTGGGAGAGCAAAGAACAGTACCTGGAGAGCAAATATTCATAGATACATATAGACACTTGAGAGGATATACATACAGAGATTGGAGAGTACACTGAGAGTGACAAAAGGTCATTGTTTCATTGGTTTGGAGTCACTGTTTCATCGAATTTTCTTGGCTACTGTCTGGCTGGTTCTTCTGTTAGTGGTTTGTTGCCTTGGTCGTTTGGTTGCTGCATTGGTTTGGTTGCTGGTTGGTCTTTTGGTTTGCTGCCTGGCAGTGTTGTTGTTACTGCTTGGTTCAATTGCTGCTGTTAGTCCTTATTGTTGTTGTTGTGGTGTTCAATTGAGGCTGTTGGTCAGTGTGTTGTTACTGCTTGGTTCAAAGATAGCTGTTAGTCCTTATTGTTGTTGCTGTGGTGTCCAACTGAGGCTGTTGGTCAGTAGTTTGTTGCACTTGGTCTATTGTGTGGCTGGTTGGTCTATTTGGTTGCTGCTGGTTGTTGGTGTTGTTTCATTAGTTTGTCACTGGTTTTGGTCTAAGTGAGGTTGGTCCAGTATTGTTTCTTCTTGGTTGTTTGATACTGCTGGGTTGATTTGGTACTGTTGGTTCCTTATTTTGTTGGCTATTGGTTATTGGTTTACTGTTGCTGTTACTGTTCCTGCTACTGTTGCTGCATTGCCATCGCTCACTCTTCCTTGTTCTTCCGCATTCCAGGTACACACCTCTGTTATTGTAGTTCCTTGGTACGAAAAGAATGAAGTTTGAAGCTTGTGCATAAAGTCTATTGAAACATGTAGTCGATTATGGTTCTTATGTTTAATTACATTCTGTTATTCTTCAATTAAATTTGTATTGCTAGTTTTGTTACGGAAAATGTAGCTAGACCAAAGATACACTATCATTAGATATGCACGTAAACCCGAATTAGTCTGTTGTATCTTTGTTCAATCTTCTCTACTCATGTGTATAATCTCCAAACCTGTTAAATGATAGACCTTATGTTAAAAGCAAGATTAGCTAAGGAGTTGTTACTTAACGGAATGACGTAGTTAGATTAAAAAGAGTCGGGGGTGCATTTCATGTGACCCGACCCCAATTTCGGGCGAGAGTAAACAAAGCATGTTAAGAACCACAGGCGCATTTCATGCGATGTGGTTCGTAGCAAGTTTTAAGTAATTTGGAATCAACTCTTAAGTAAGATATAGTGAGATGTAGTTCGCTTTAGATTTGAATCAAAGGTACGCCTCGCCCAATAGTTACACTAATCACATAGCCGTCATAAATGTACATATAAATACTTAGGTTTCGAGATGCGTCGTTTCTTAACGAATATCACGCTTTTCTCAACAGTGTAAATAAGTAGTCGATCCGGGCACATATTTTAGTTTTTTACCTTTTAAATACGGGTGTGCATTTCATGTGACCCAAATCCAAACCCCGAAATGTTGAATAAGAATATGTTGAGGATCCGGGTGCATTTCATGTGACGTGATTCGAAAGCATATTTTTAAGCAACTTTTTCTTTCGTAAATCACAACCAATAATAAAAGTGGTAAAAGGGGTATTAACTTGCACTAAGTACATAATTGTAAAAAGCAGATAGATAAGCCAAACACGACAGTTGAGCGACCGTGCTAGAACCACGGAATTCGGGAATGCCTAATACCTTCTCCCGGGTTAATAGAATTCCTTATCCGGATTTCCGGTTCGCGGACTGTTAAATAGAGTCATTCTTTTCCTCGGTTCGGGATTTAACCGGTGACTTGGGACACCATAAAATCTCCCAAGTGGCGACTCTGAAATAATTAAAATAAATCCCATCTCGATTGTCCTTTAATTGGAAAAACTCTTTGCATCCTTGCGGGTGCGTAAAAAAGAGGTGTGACAGCTCTGGCGACTCTGCTGGGGATTTGGATTTTTCTTTATCATATCTGGCTAAGTCTTCCGCTAATTTTGATTATTCCGCTGTAAGTTTTATGTTGTTAAAAATAAATTGGTTATTAATGGAATTGTTATTAATATTTGGCTTGCCTAGCTTCTATTTAGTAGGCGCCATCATGACCCCGATGGTGGGAAATCCGGGTCGTGACAAGTTGGTATCAGAGCACTAGGTTGCATAGGTCTCACAACTCACGAACAACCTTAGTAGAGTCTGAAGGATCGGTACGGAGACGTCTGTATTTATCCTCCAGAGGCTACAGAGTTAGGAAAATATTCTCTTTATTCTTTCCGGTCGTGCGACTTGATCTTTTGAATGTTAATTGAACTTCTACTCTGTTCTTCCGCAGATGGTAAGGACACGTGCATCCTCATCTACCGACCAGCAGCCCGAGATCCCAGCAGCGACAGCTCCTGCTAGGGGTAGAGGCCGAGGTCGAGGTCGTCCTAGAGGACAAGGTAGGGGCAGAGCTCAGCCCCGAGCAGCAGCACGAGTGGCAGAACCTCGGGTTCATATAGAGGAGGAAATTCCAGCCCCAGCAGCTCCAGTAGGCCCAGCTCAGGTCCCAGGAGGAGCTTTATTTTCACCGGATCTTCAGGATGCTTTGGTCCGGATAGCAGGTTTTATGGATCATGTCACCAGAGCAGGTTTATTACCGGTAGCACCAGCCACTTCTCGGGCTGGAGGAGGTAATCAGACTCCTGCTACGCGCACTCCAGAGCCAGTAATTCCCCAGGCTCAAGATCCCGTGATTCAGCCAGTTGAGGCAGTTCGGCCTATTATTGCGACTCCGTCTAATGATGGTGCAGCTATGTCTGCTGATGCGTTGTGGAGATTGGACAGGTTTACCAAGCTGTTCACTACCACATTCAGTGGTACTCCTTCAGAGGATCCACAGGATTTCCTATACAGCTGCCACGAAGTTCTCCGTACTATGGGTATTGTGGAGACTAATGGTGTGGATTTTGCTACTTTTCGGTTATCCGGTTCCGCCAAGACTTGGTGGAGAGATTATTGTCTAACCAGGCCAGCGGGATCGTCATCTTTGACTTGGGAGCAGTTTGCAGAATTATTCTTGGAGAAGTTCCTTCCAGCTACTCAGCGGGAGTTTATGCGCAGACAATTTGAGCGTCTTCATCAGGGTTCTATGTCTGTCACACAGTACGAGACTAGGTTCGTGGACCTGGCTCGTCATGCTATTATCATACTTCCCACAGAGCGGGAGAGAGTGAGGAGGTTTATTGATGGTTTGAATCAGCCAATTCGGCTACAGATGGCTATGGGAGCAGGAACCGAAATCACTTTTCAGGAGGCGGCCAATGCAGCCCGCCGGATAGAGATGGCTCTGTCACAGGGAGCGAGACATGGATCAGATAAGAGATCTCGTAATTCGGGTAGATTCAGTGGTACCTCGTCTGGAGATAGAGATTTTTATGATAGAGGCCATCCTCCTAGGCCTTATCAGTCAGCTCTTCAGGTTTCTCATGATGCTTCAGGTGATCGTAATTCTCAGCCACGCTACTCCGATCAGCAGCCTATCAGTGCACCACCACTTCGCCATTTTCAGCAGCCGAGGGCTTGTTTTACGTGCGGTGATTTTAGGCACATTGCAAGGTATTGCCCTCGAGCTTCTGACGGATCTCACCAGCAGGGTTCTCGTGCCATGATTCAGGCCCCAGTTCCCTCACAGCCTGCCCAGCCAGCTAGAGGCGGAGGTAGAGGACATAGAGGTGGAGGTAGAGGTCATAGAGGTGGAGCTCAGACCGATAGAGGTAGAGACCAGCCAGCAGCTGATCGTCCTAGAGATACTCCTCAGGGTGGTGGGGCACAGCCCCGATGTTATGCACTTCCCGCCAGACCAGAGGCTGAGTCTTCCGATGCCGTCATTACAGGTATTATTTTGGTTTGTGATAGAAAGGCATCAGCATTATTTGACCCTGGGTCTACATATTCGTATGTGTCTTCCTATTTTGCACCATACTTGGTTCAGCCCAGTGATCCACCGAGTGTTCCTGTTCATGTGTCTACACCAGTAGGCGACTCTATTGTGGTTGATCGAGTTCATCGGTCATGTATTATAGTAATTGAGGGTCTTGAGACCCGTGCTGATTTATTACTCCTAAATATGGTGGACTTCGATATTATACTAGGCATGGACTGGCTATCTCCGTATCATGCTATTCTAGATTGCCATGCCAAGACTGTGACTTTAGCCCCGCCAAATTCGCCTCGTATAGAGTGGAAAGGAATTTCAGGTCATACTAGCCGTAATGTTATTTCTTATGTTAAAGCTCAGCGTATGGTTGGAAAGGGATGCTTGGCTTATTTGGCCTATGTCCGTGATTCTAGTGCTGAGGTTCCTTCTATTGACTCGGTGCCTGTGGTTCGTGAATTTCCTGAAGTATTTCCTTCAGACTTGCCAGGTATGCCGCCCGATAGGGACATTGATTTTTGCATTGATTTGGCTCCAGGCACTCAGCCCATTTCCATTCCCCCATACCGTATGGCTCCGCCAGAGTTAAAAGAATTGAAGGAACAATTGCAGGATTTACTTGAAAAGGGTTTCATTAGGCCCAGTGTTTCACCGTGGGGTGCACCTGTATTATTTGTAAAGAAGAAAGATGGTTCGATGAGAATGTGCATTGACTATCGACAGTTAAACAAGGTGACTATCAAAAATAAATATCCACTTCCGCGAATTGATGATTTATTTGACCAGCTTCAGGGTGCCAAGGTATTTTCAAAGATAGATTTGAGATCTGGCTATCATCAGCTGAAGATTAGGGCATCCGATGTCCCTAAGACAGCGTTCCGCACTCGGTATGGACATTATGAATTTCTGGTCATGTCTTTTGGGTTGACAAATGCTCCAGCAGCTTTTATGGAATTAATGAATCGGGTGTTCCGGCCTTATTTAGACTTGTTTGTAATAGTCTTTATTGATGACATATTAATATATTCCCGCAGTCAGGAGGAGCATGCGCAACATCTCAGAGTGGCCTTACAGACTCTGAGAGATAGCCAGCTATATGCAAAATTTTCAAAGTGTGAATTTTGGCTAAGTTCAGTTGCATTCCTGGGTCATATTGTGACGGCAGCAGGTATTCAGGTTGATCCGAAGAAAATTGAGGCAGTCAAGAGCTGGCCTAGACCGACATCAGCCACAGATATTCGGAGTTTCTTGGGGTTAGCGGGCTATTATCGCCGATTCGTAGAAGGATTTTCGTCTATTGCAACTCCACTGACCAGATTGACCCAGAAGGGTGTTCAATTTGAATGGTCCGATGAATGTGAGGCGAGCTTTCAAAAGCTCAAGACAACCTTGACCACATCACCGGTATTGGTTTTACCCACAGGTACGGGACCTTATACTCGTTTATTGTGATGCTTCCCGTATTGGGCTTGGTGCAGTGTTAATGCAGGATGGCAAGGTTATTGCCTATGCTTCGAGGCAGTTGAAGATTCATGAGAAGAACTATCCAGTGCATGATCTAGAATTGGCGGCGATTATTCACGCATTGAAGATCTGGAGGCATTATTTGTATGGTGTAGCATGCGAAGTGTACACCGATCATAAGAGTCTTCAGTATTTGTTTAAGCAGAAAGAGTTGAATATGAGGCAGAGAAGATGGCTAGAGTTGCTAAAAGACTATGATGTTACTATTTTATATCACCCAGGTAAGGCCAATGTGGTGGCCGATGCATTGAGTAGAAAGTCTGCCAGCATGGGTAGTCTTGCATATATTCCGGTCAGTCAGAGACCATTGGCTCTAGACGTCCAGGCATTAGCCAACCGGTTCGTGAGATTGGATATTTCTGAGCCTAGCAGAGTGTTAGCCTGCACGGTCGCTCATTCTTCTTTATTAGAGCATATCCGTGAGAGGCAATTTGATGATCCTCATTTGCGTGAGTTGAGAGATACAGTACAGCGGGGAGGTACCACACAGGTAAATCTAGATGATGATGGGATATTGAAATTGCAGGGTCGAGTTTGTGTGCCCAATGTCGAAGGGATTCGAGAGTTAATATTAGCAGAGGCCCACAGTTCGCGGTATTCTATTCACCCAGGCGCCGCGAAGATGTACCAGGACTTACGTCAGCACTATTGGTGGCGCAGAATGAAGAAAGATATCGTTGCGTATGTCGCTCGGTGTCTAAATTGTCAGCAGGTGAAATATGAGCACCGGAGACCTGGTGGTGTATTCCAGAGAATTGAAATTGCCGAGTGGAAATGGGAGCGGATCGTATGGACTTCGTTACTGGACTTCCTTTGACTCGGAGGAAATTTGATGCTATTTGGGTCATTGTTGACAGGCTGACCAAATCAGCACACTTTATTCCAGTATCTGTCTCCTACTCATCGGAGAGGTTAGCGGAAGTTTATATTAGGGAGATTGTTCGTCTCCATGGAGTGCCAGTATCTATTATCTCTGATCGGGGTACGCAGTTTACCTCGCGGTTCTGGAGAGCGGTCCAGCAGGAGTTAGGCACCCAGGTTCAGCTGAGTACAACATTTCATCCTCAGACGGATGGCCAGTCCGAGAGGACTATTCAGATTCTAGAGGACATGCTTCGAGCCTGTGTTATTGATTTCGGAGGTTCGTGGGACCAGTTTCTGCCATTAGCAGAGTTCGCCTACAATAACAGTTACCAATCTAGCATCCAGATGGCTCCTTATGAGGCGTTATATGGTAGGCAATGTCGATCACCAGTTGGATGGTTTGAACCGGGAGAGGCTCGGTTGTTGGGTACATATCTAGTTCAGGAGGCCTTAGATAAGGTCAAGACTATTCAGGAGAGATTGCGTTCAGCTCAGTCCAGGCAGAAGACTTATGCAGATCGTAAGGTTCGAGATGTAGATTTCATGGTTGGTGAACGAGTATTGCTCCGGGTGTCGCCTATGAAGGGCGTGATAAGGTTTGGGAAGAAGGGCAAGCTCAGCCCTAGGTATATTGGCCCATTTGAGATTCTAGACAGAGTGGGAGGGGTGGCTTACGATTAGCTTTGCCGCCTAGCTTATCAGCCGTGCATCCAGTTTTTCACGTATCTATGCTTCGGAGATACCACGGCGATCCCACACATGTGTTAGACTTCAGTACTGTCCAATTGGACAATGATCTATCCTACGAGGAGGAGCCGGTGGCTATTCTAGACCGACAGGTTCGACAGCTGAGGTCGAAGAGTTATCCTTCTGTGCGTGTTCAGTGGAGAGGTCAGCCTCCTGAGGCATCGACCTGGGAGTCCGAGTCTGATATGCGGAGCCGTTACCCACACTTGTTTCCTGACTCGGTACTTCTTTCTTTTGTCCGTTCGAGGACGAACGGTTGTTTTAGAGGTGGAGATTGTGACGACCCAAAGGGTCATCACTTATTTTATTAATAATTTCGAGCTTCTGAGGCCTTGAAAACCTCACTCTATGTTGCCTCGATTTACGTGCACGATCCGAGCATGTAGCCGGAAAGATTTTGTGATAGAAAATATGAATTCTATGAGAAATTTGGATAAAAATGATATTAATAATGATATGGTTGACTTCGGTCAACATTTTTGGTAAACGGATCCGGACCCGAGATTGGATGGTCCCGAGAGGTCCGTAGGAAAATATGGGACTTGGACATGTGTCCGGAGTCGAATTCCTGAGGCCTAGAGCCCAAGTTATGAATTTTTATGTGAAATTGTTTTTGATGCAATTATTAAAGGAAATAAATTAATAGACCTTGGTATCGGGCTCGTATTTTGGTTCCGACGCCCGGTACAAGTCTTAAATATTATATATGTGATTTCTGTAAAGTTTGGTGACATTTGGATGTCGTTTGAGATGTTTTGGACCTCGAGTTCCAAGTTAAGTAGTTTTGAAAATCAAAACTATGAAAACCATGAGTTTGAGGCTCGATTTGATTAAAACGAAGTGATATTGGCGATATGATCGCACGAACAAGTCCATAATGTGTTTTTGAGGTTGTGTACATGTTTGGTTTGGAGCCCGGGGGCCTCGGGTAAAGATTTGATAGGCCGTTGGATGAAAATCTGAATTTTGAACTGCTGGTTTTTTTCACCCAGCTGTTGGCTTCGCAATTGCGAAGAATTTTTCGCAATTGCGAAGGTGACAGACCAAGGCAGGGTTCGCAAATGCGAACCCTTGATCGCAAATGCGAAGGGCGTCCAGGAGGCTTGGGTTCGCAAATGCGAACATAACCTCGCAAATGCGAGGCCTTCACTGCCAGCCATGCTTCGCAAATGCGATGCCTTCACTGCCAGCCATGCTTCGCAAATGCGAAGCATTCTTCGCAAATGCGATGCCTCCACTGCTAGCCATGCTTCGCAAATGCGAAGCCTTCTTCGCAAATGCGAAGGAGCCTGGTTCGCAAATGCGAACAAATGTTCGCAAATGCGAACTTTCCACCCTTAGCTTATTTTTCAAACTCCAGAAATTGGTCGGGGTTCGCAATTGCGAACCCATGTTCGCAAATGCGAACACGAGACCTGAAAAACACGAATTTCAGTCATTTCTTCATTTTTCACAAAGCCAAAACACCCATTTGCGACTCTTCAAGGATTTTTTCTTCATCAAAACGATTGTAAGTCACTTTTTACTTAATTCTTTCAATTCCTAACATCATTAAACATGTTTTTCATTAGAAATCAAATGTTTTCATGGTAAAATTCTTGTTTTTGTTAGAAAATAGGGTTTTTCATAAATTAGGAATTGGACCTCGAATTGAGGTCCGATTTTGAAACAAATTATATATATGAACTCGTGGGGGGATGGGTAACCGGATTTTGGTCCTAACCCCGAGTTCCGACCATGTGGGCCCGGGGTTGAAATTCACTATTCATGGGAGAATGTTGTAAAAGTGGTATTTGGTCTTAAGAATTAGTTGGTTGAGTAGAATTGATGATATTAAATCAATTGTGTATAGATACGATTGGATTGGAGTCAAATTCGAAAGGAAAGGGCATTGCTACGGATTAAATCATTCGTAAACTTTCGAGGTAAGTGTTTGTTCTATCCTAGTTCGTGGGAATATGAATTTAGTTATGAATAAAATGTTGAATAAGAATTATTGGTGTTATACCGGTAATGAAGGTAAATTGTTGAAATTATTATAAATTATTGGCTTAAAACCCGGTAATTATAAATATTGTTAATACAGAGATTATTGGCTAAATGCCGGTAATATATATATATTTTTGAAATGGGATCGTGTGGTACGCCGACCACGAAGTGATTTAAATCTTGGCATTGGCCATAGTTGCCGGTAGCCTATTGTTATATTTGGGAGCGGGTGGTACGCCTACCACAAGATATGATTGTTGATATATTTGGGAGCGGGTGGTACGCCTACCACGAGGTATAACTATTGATATATTTGGGAGCGGGTGGTACGCCTACCACAAGATATAATTACTGATATATTGGGAGCGGGTGGTACGCCTACCACAAGAGATAATTACTGTGATAGTTGGGAGCGGGTGGTACGCCTACCACGAGATATGAAATGAAAGAGGAAATTGAGATATGAAAGTAAGATTATTTTGGATATCTTGAGTTATTGAATATTATTTCAGAGCAGAGTATTTCTTTATAAATGTATTGTATATATATATATCTATATTGCAACTGTACAAGTTTAGGTGGGTGACCGGCCTTAGCCTTGTCACTAGTTCGCTGGGATAGGCCAGGCACTTACCAGCACATGGGGTCGGTTGTGCTGATACTACACTCCGCGCTCTTTTTGCGCAGATACAGGTTACGGACAGCAGCAGCGGCAGTAGCGACTTGTGGATTTTCCGACTACTGAGACTACGAGGTAGCCTTGCAGGCGTCCGCAGGACCCGTTGTCTCTCCTATCTATGCTTTTCATTCCGTTATCTCATGTAATCGAGATAAACAGCTTGTATTTTCTTTCAAACAATTATGTGTATTATTCTTAGAAGTTCGTGAGTATTGTGACACCAGTCTTGGGTAGTGTATCGGATTTGGATTTTTCTTTATCATATCCTGGCTAAGTCTTCCGCTAATTTTGATTATTCCGCTGTAAGTTTTATGTTGTTAAAAATAAATTGGTTATTAATGGAATTGTTATTAATATTTGGCTTGCCTAGCTTCTATTTAGTAGGCGCCATCATGACCCCGATGGTGGGAAATCCGGGTCGTGACATTACAGTAGATGTTAAAACATCATCACCAATGTAAACATTTATAAAATGTTTAATCAAACAAATATTATCAATTAATTAAACAAATATTATCAATTCATTATATAAATAAGTAAACAATGTGTCTTTTGGTAATATAATAATAATAATAACGATAATGATGACTATAATAGTAGTAGCAATAATATTAAAATTGTCGTTGTAATAGTAGTAATAGAAATAATAAATAATAGTACTAACAATAGTAGTAATAACATAATTATTATTATTATTATAACAACAATAATAATAATAATAGTAGGTGGAAAATAGTACTAAAAAAAATATAGTACTTGATGTACTAATAAATTAGAAGAAGCTCAAGAAAATTAATTAAAAGAAGGAGGGACAAAATTGGATGTCAACAAGCTGCCCCTCTTTGACCGGAGACGATGAATGAGTATTCGGGCAAAGAATATTGACTTAGTAGCCAATTTTGTCCCAGCCATCAGGGTTTGAATGGGGCCAAGGGGACGAAAAAAGAATGATTGCGGCCGAACTCCGGTTTCGAGTTGCCTACATATCTCGGGTTTCACGAGAATCAGGCCATATGTAATTCAAGACTTATGGTATTATGGAGTAGGATTTAACTATTGATGCAAATCTTAAAATGCTGCCCCAGTGTCGAATTATAGAGACACTGGGTATTATGCCTGAAAGAAAGATGTTTGAAATAAGGATTTAATCACGAATTTTAAGAGTCGAGTCGAACGGAGTTCGAAGTAGATCCTTGACCTTTGTTGGAGAGTTTGGTATTCCTCTCCAACAAACTGCCCCAGTTCACTGCTAAGATATAGTTCCACGCTGTGCTATATTTCCTGCAAAGCTTGGCATACTAGATAATTCGTTAGGAAATAAGTTGTAATGTGCCATAAAATAATCTTATGAAAATAATATTTAGGCGTTAATTCATAAGAAAAGCGAATTTATTGTGCAACATATAAAAATAATTTTATGATGACATATTTAATGGTTGGCAATGGCACATAAAGATTTAGTTTATAAAAAATGCATTTGGCAATAATTTACGAAAGGTATGTTTTGGCAATACTTATGCAAGCGGGACCACTTGGGTCGAAATAAATTAAATGTCCTTTTGAGAAATGATTAACGTTAATATCCTATTTGAGGGCACATTGACCCGATATATCCTATTTGAGGGTGGATGGACCCGATATATCCTATTTGAGGGCGGATAGACCCGATGAATCCTGTTTGAGGGCGGATGGACCCGATATATCCTATTTGAGGGCGGATAGACCCGATGAATCCTGTTTGAGGGCGGATGGGCCAGATAAATCCTGTTTGAGGGCGGATGGACCCGATATATCCTATTTGAGGGCGGATAGACCCGATATATCCTATTTGAGGGCGGATGGACCCGATATATCCTATTTGAGGGCGGATGGACCCGATATATCCTATTTGAGGGCGGATGGACCCGATATATCCTATTTGAGGGCGGATGGACCCGATATATCCTGTTTGAGGGCGGATGGACCCGATATATCCTATTTGAGGGCGGATGGACCCGATATATCCTATTTGAGGGCGGATGGACTCGATATATCCTTGTTTGAGGGCGGATGGACCCGATATATCCTATTTGAGGGCGGATGGACCCGATATATCCTGTTTGAGGGCGGATGGACCCGATATATCCTATTTGAGGGCGGATGGACCCAATATATCCTATTTGAGGGCGGATGGACCCGATATATAGTGCTTGATTTGTAATTACAAATATTAATATGATGCGGTGCAAAAAGCTTGATATGGTACATAAAGCTTGATCTGATGCCAAAGTTATAATAAAATATTCAAGGTGCGATGCAAAGAGCTTGGTGCAATAGCAAATATCCTTCGTGCGGAGAGCTTGATGCAGTGCCGTTTCAAGGAGCGGTGCCAATGATTTGAAAATTTGCATGCTGAAGTTTATTATTAGTAAAGTCCTGCACTCAAAGAAAACTATGAGATTTAAAATATAATTTATTATAGCTCGGCTTGATCTTGATGTTGCGCTATATTTTCTGCAAGACAAATTCGTCAGTAGAGTAGATATTAAAATGCAATTTGCTGTAAAATAATTTTCTGAAAATGACACCTTTTGGGCATTTACTTATACAATACGGCCGACTGATTTGATAAAATATAGCTTTATGCCAATAATAATTTTCAACAATAACATGCAGTTTATAAATGTGTTTTGCAATAATTTATGATAATGATGTATTTCTGTAATAACATCAAAAGCATGACCATCAAGGTCAAAATAAATTAATGAAAAGCGTGCGAATATGTGCTAAAGTGTCATGTTGAAGGCGGACAAGCGTAAATATCATATTAACGGCAAACTTGCTTAAAGAATCAATTAAATATATATAAATATAAATATTTAATGCATAGATGTCATGTTAACGGCGAACAAGCCTAAATATAATGACAAGCGTAAATATCATATTAACGGCAAACTTGCTTAAAAAAATCCATTAAATATGTATAAATATAAATATTTAATGCATAGATGTTATGTTAAAGGCGAACAAGCCTAAATATAATATTACAGGAAAAAATGCTTAAATGTCCCATTAAAGGCGGGCGAGCCTAAATGTAATAAAGGCGAGCGTGTTTAAATATTTAATTAAAGGCGGATAAACCTAAATTTTAATGCACAAATATGCTTTTAAAGGTGGACAAACCTAAATACCATATTAATAGGCAAACGTTCTTAAAAATCCAATTAAAGGCGGTTAAGCTTAAATATAATGCATAAATGCCATATTAAAGGCGGACAAGCCTAAATATTATTAAAATGTGCATAAATGTTCGATTAAGGGCGGATAAGTTGAAATATTTAATTAAAGACAAAATGTGCATAACTTGTCCTATTAAAGGCGGACGAGCCTAAGTGCGATGCTTGATTTAAAATTACAAGATTGGTGCAATGCAAAGAGCTTGGCATGGTTACCTCAAAGCGACATATATTGATGGTGCAATGCAGAGAGCTTGGCGCAATGATTTTGTAATAGCAAATGGTGCGATGCAGAGTGCTTGGTGAAATGCCTTTGTAGTAGTGAATATTCCTGGTGCAATGCTAACAGTTGTTGGAGCTTCAAAAGAAAGTTTTTCTATTAATAAATTCCTACAGTCAAAGAAAAATTGTAAGTTTCAAAGTTTGTGCGCTTGTTTGGCTTTAGCCTTTGCTTTGCATGAACTTTGCGACTTTTGACTTGATGCTGAGCTTCGCGATAGCGTATAACGTTCAAGAATAACTAAAATATGCCCCTGCATTACTTAAAGTAATTTCGTTAGTACAAAATAAAGTAGTTGCCTTGCATTGAACGTAAAAGTTTGGCTTTGAATCTGCAATTTCTTTCCATGGCATTCTGAAATTTGTTGGTGTGCTTGTAATGAATATGTAGTTCGAGATTTTATTTTTTGCGTTGCCGAATGATGATAATCCTTCTGCAAAATCTGCCCCGGTATTGGATTTTAGGGTAAATAGAATTTTATTTTGATGAGACCGAACCCATAGGGCTGCCTACGTATCCCCTTTTAAACGGGAATCAGGTCAAAACGTAGTTCATACAAAAGTCTCAGAAGAATAGCAAAAGAGTAGTACTAAGGGTGGGTGGGTGGAGAATGGTTGTGATATGATATCATTTTTAGTCTTCTTGATCGGCTATGCGCTTTCTTTTCAAACATCTAGGTGCCAATTTTGATGGATCGCCTTTGACAATGATTGTGCCTGCAGTTGATATTTCATAATTATTGCTTGGTAATTCAGGTTGTATCTTTATCTTGCCTTGCTCAATCATGCTTTGTATCTTGAATTTGAGAGCTGGACAATCTTCGGTGTCATGTCCCTGAATATTTGAATGAAAGGCGCAGTTCTTAGATGGATCAAAGTTTTGAGGTGGATGCTCAGAGATAAATCCCTTCCTCGGTTGTAGAAGACCTTTGGATTTCAATCGTTCAAGTATGTCAACCAATGGCTCATCCAAGTGAGTGAAAGAGCAGGGCTTCACCTTCTTTTCCGGTCGGAGGCTGCATTGTGCTCGGGGAGATTGTCTCTGGAAACTTTGTTGGTGATTAGACTGGAGGTGCTTATTATGGAAGTTGGAAGTGTCATAGGATTGCAAAAGTGGGTTATTGTCATAACATTGCGGCTGGTGCATAGTCGTGGCAACTGAGTTATCTTCTTTGCCCTGCAGGTTTCCATGTATCTCTTGATGGAAGGTTTGGTTAATCGTTTGAGCTGTTGATTTGCCGACAACTCTTCCTTCCTGAATGCCACGTTCTAGCTCGTTTTCAATTCGAATCAAATCAGAGAAATTGCGTGCACAAGTTCCGAGCAGCTTATCAAAATATATGCCTTCTTGAATTTGGACAAAGGTTGATATCAATTCCCCCTCTGGCAATGGAGGTTGAATTTTTGAAGATTCTAACCTCCATCGTGTGGCATATTCTTGAAAAGATTCACGCGGCATTTTTTTTATTTTGAGCAAATCAACCATGTGCGGATCACTTCTGATGTTAAACTCGTATTGCTTCACAAAATCATAGGCCATATCTTCCCATGTATGCCATTTGCTAAAATCTTGTCTGGTGTACCAAGTGAGTGCTAATTCGGACAAATTTTGAATGAATAATCTCATTCGAACGGCCTCATTATGTCCAATACCAATCAATCTGGTGCAGTAATCCTTTAAATGAGCAACGGGATCTCCAATCCCATTAAATGTGTTGAACTTTGGCAGCTTGTACCCTAGCGGAATTTCAACATGTGGATGCAAACACAAATCTTCATACTTCAAACTTTGATAACTTCTTGATTGCAGCTCATCTTCAATGGCTTTCCTTAGATGTTGGAGCTCATTATCCAAATTCCTGTGGCCATTTGACTGTGTTTCTTTACCACGTCTTGCATATTGGCATAATGCTAATTGGTCTTGCTTGTCTTCCCTAAAAGGAATTGCGGCCGTAGAAGGCTGGATATTGGGCATCGTCATAACTTGATTAGAAATGTAAGTTAATGGTATTTGTGGAGAGATTGCATTAGTAGGGTTTGGGCAAGAAGATATGGTTAAGCAAATATTTTGATTTGAGCTGGAAGCAGAAGCTATATTCGGAAGTAGGTCGAAAGTGTCTCCAAGATTAACCAACATGTTTATTCGCACCACATTCGCCTTGGTACCATCGGTATGTGCTTGCAATAGTCCCTTACTAGTGTTGAATTCTTCAAATCGGTCTGTCATTATTGCCTCGTCCTTTGCAAATTCGCAGCCAAAACAGTGTTCAATGCTAGGCAACCTTTAAAGAAAAAATAAAACTATACAAACAAAAATAATTGTTAGCGCATAATCATAATAAAGTAAATTCATAAAAAATAATAGAGCATATAGATTAATTCATGCTATGTTAAGTAGGAGCCTTAAACTAGAAATGATGGCCGATGTTGCAAAAAGGATGGACGAGAATGAATTGTTATCTAGAGGGCTCTAACGCACGAGACTTGTTCACATGGAAGCGAAATGATTTGAAGTTTTATGAAGGGCTGACTTATATCGAATATCGAAGTTTTAGCTCTAGCACAAGTCTTTTTCCTTGCATGATTCTGAAATTTTATAAATAAAAGAAAACAAATTGCCACGATTTTTAGGAAGTTTTTTATTATTACTCAATGGCATGATGTCCCTTTCGAGCATACTCAACATGCGTGCTAAAAAAATGTGCCCCAGTTTCTTTTACGAAGATAAATCAAAATTTTGCTATAATGAGACCGAGTCTTCTATAATTGTGTTTTAAAGAGGCTAGAGATGAATAATTTTGACGTTGAAAATAATATTTGGCTGATTGAATATCGGCAAGCTCAAAATCAAGATATGTAATTAGGATATAAGAGTCAATTGGACATGAAATGACTCTAGTATTATTTAGCGTTGGCAAGTGATAAAGCTATCGAGGCCCGGAATATGGTATCAACCGTTTTGAAACTTATGGGATAGTACCTCGACTCACATGCCAAGACGTAGAATTAACGGGTGTGTGAAGATTAGTCTTGACCACCCGAAATAAGATGATGCAAACGCTTGAATTGAATATGTGAAAATATTAAAAAGAATTTGATGCTAAAAATTAATCAAATAGCGCCTTCTATTGCCGGGTGGATGGTGATACCTACTTGTATATGAGAATTAATACGAATATTTAAATTTTGAGAGATATGAAGCTATGAGACAAAAATTAGAGGTGCAAGATTGTGCCAGAATTGAATAAATTGAAAATTTGTGTAAGGCACGAGTGGCGATAATTAAAAAAATATGTAACTATATTTGTAAGAAATGAACACGAATAAAAATCAACTCACAAAATTAGATCGGCAAAATATTCTCATATTGTAAAAAATTACGCTAGTTTTTTTTAGAATGTTATCTTTCTTAGGGAGTCGGATGCTCATTGTTGTGTAAAGAAAAATTTTAAGGCTAGTTTAAGGCACGAATATTGAGGAATTTCATGACAAACCGAGCCTATTGAAAAGCTTATGGGAAAGACGTCTTACTTTATTAAAATTAGAGGATACCAAGAGACTAAAGATATCTTAATTAGACTCTATGAATTGGAGTAGACCTAAAGGAAATTTGAGCTTAAGTAAATGCACAAATGATGCTCTAGAGTAGTTATAGAGCGCTAAGCGCGGAATGATGATGATTATTATAATTAATTCAGAAAAATAATATAAAAATAAGGAACAAAAAAAATATATGAACGAATAAAAGATATAAGCAAGTTGAATAGTTAACACTTCCTTTTTCTAATAAAAAAAACAACAGATAATATTAGTAAAAATAATAAAGTCAAGTAAGTAACATAGCAAATAAACAAGTAAGCAAGTAGGCAAGCAAATCATGTGACACATTCCAAAGAGCAAATAATAGCGCGTCCTAATACGCGAGGGCCTTTTTGTGCCAGAGATAGGCCTACCGTGTATTTGAAAGATAAGTATGCCATTATGTATCATCTCATTTATATAAATTAATTAAGTAATTCTATTTTTTTTTTAAAACAAATAAATAGTAAAATATAACTGCTTAAACATATTTTCTTTTTTAAAAAAGGTGTATTTTCATCAAAATAATAAAAGTATAATAAAATATATTTATTATAATTAATTAAGTAAGTAATTTTATTTTTCAAAAGCAAAAGAAGTACATGAATCGCTTAAGCCATTTATTTATTTTTACGTAAAGAAAATCAAAGAAAATACAATAAAAGATATTTTGTTATGTTTAAACTTCTCGTTGTTCCATTTGAAAACTTTACACGTGTTATAAAAAGATAGTCATGCTCCTTTAACTAGGATTTAATTAATTTAAAGGAAATGATCCACATAATTGGCATGTTCACCCTTCAAATAATGCACATAAACATGATAGTTATCACTCGGGGCTGAAAACCCACTTGGACATTTAGGTAAGGTTAACTAATGGATTTAATACACCTTGGGTATTAAGCCACCTAAGGTTAAAATGATGCATGCTCTTAAATGGATTTTGGTTTAGCTCTATCTTAGGTTGACTAAGAGTGGGTTAACTAGACTGGCCTTCTCCCAAGTGGACAACTTGAGAGTGAAGAGCTCGTGATTATCGACTGCACCGCTGATCGACTTACCCACGAACTTTCCCTAAATGGTATTTTTTTGAAAAGTGCACGGCCGTTAACCACGTAACCGCTAGGTGTGTGCTTTGTGTGAATTTTCCAGAAGTAGAGGAAGTGAAATGGAATAACAAATTATATAAAGTAATAAGAAAAGATGAACAATTCATATAAAGAAGTTTATCATATTGCGGCAATTCAAATAAGCATCATAACAATCAAAACACACAAATTAATTTTTATTATTAACCTAAGTTTGTTATGGTGTAGAACCTAAAGTCCCCAGCAGAGTCGCCATGCTGTTATACCCCATTTTAACACGGGTCAAACTAGAGTATAACATATTGGTTAATTCTGAAGGTTTAATTAGTTAAAAGAGAGTCGCCACCTAATTATTTTAACGGTGAATTAGGACACCAATTTTAGCTAAGTAGTGCTTAAAAATCCACCCCATCCCTCACGTGAGCCCCATCCCCTTTATCTCCCTTTTTAAATTCAAGACCCATGTCTCTTTTGTCTTTTTTTCCTTGTCCTTTTCTTATTATTCCCCATCCCCATTATGTGTTGTCCCCCTGCAGTGTAGTGGACTCGGTTTATTACGGGCTAGGTCCGAAAATTATAAAACCGGGTAGTTTGAACCCGAATATTATTCTTTGCCCGGAACCGAGAATGGTATTATTTAATTAATCCTAGGTAATCAAAATAACTATAATACCCGTAATTAAAATAAAACTATTTTTTATATTTTTCAAGTTTAAAAATGACTACGAAACATTAACAAAACTATATTTTTGTTATTTTTCATTTTAAGGTAAAAATAAAGTAAAAGAGTCAAATTTAGTTAAAAATAGTTATATTAAAACTAAACTAAATATTTTACGCTAAAAATATAGAAAATCTCGAGGAGGGTCAAAAATCACGTGTTTACACTCAGAGATAAATCCCTTCCTCGGTTGTAGAAGACCTTTGGATTTCAATCGTTCAAGTATGTCAACCAATGGCTCATCCAAGTGAGTGAAAGAGCAGGGCTTCACCTTCTTTTCTGGTCGGAGGCTGCATTGTGCTCGGGGAGATTGTCTCTGGAAACTTTGTTGGTGATTAGACTGGAGGTGCTTATTATGGAAGTTGGAAGTGTCATAGGATTGCAAAAGTGGGTTATTGTCATAACATTGCGGCTGGTGCATAGTCGTGGCAACTGAGTTATCTTCTTTGCCCTGCAGGTTTCCATGTATCTCTTGATGGAAGGTTTGGTTAATCGTTTGAGCTGTTGATTTGCCGACAACTCTTCCTTCCTGAATGCCACGTTCTAGCTCATTTTCAATTCGAATCAAATCAGAGAAATTGCGTGCACAAGTTCCGAGCAGCTTATCAAAATATATGCCTTCTTGAATTTGGACAAAGGTTGATATCAATTCCCCCTCTGGCAATGGAGGTTGAATTTTTGAAGATTCTAACCTCCATCGTGTGGCATATTCTTGAAAAGATTCACGCGGCATTTTTTTTATTTTGAGCAAATCAACCATGTGCGGATCACTTCTGATGTTAAACTCGTATTGCTTCACAAAATCATAGGCCATATCTTCCCATGTATGCCATTTGCTAAAATCTTGTCTGGTGTACCAAGTGAGTGCTAATTCGGACAAATTTTGAATGAATAATCTCATTCGAACGGCCTCATTATGTCCAATACCAATCAATCTGGTGCAGTAATCCTTTAAATGAGCAACGGGATCTCCAATCCCATTAAATGTGTTGAACTTTGGCAGCTTGTACCCTAGCGGAATTTCAACATGTGGATGCAAACACAAATCTTCATACTTCAAACTTTGATAACTTCTTGATTGCAGCTCATCTTCAATGGCTTTCCTTAGATGTTGGAGCTCATTATCCAAATTCCTGTGGCCATTTGACTGTGTTTCTTTACCACGTCTTGCATATTGGCATAATGCTAATTGGTCTTGCTTGTCTTCCCTAAAAGGAATTGCGGCCGTAGAAGGCTGGATATTGGGCATCGTCATAACTTGATTAGAAATGTAAGTTAATGGTATTTGTGGAGAGATTGCATTAGTAGGGTTTGGGCAAGAAGATATGGTTAAGCAAATATTTTGATTTGAGCTGGAAGCAGAAGCTATATTCGGAAGTAGGTCGAAAGTGTCTCCAAGATTAACCAACATGTTTATTCGCACCACATTCGCCTTGGTACCATCGGTATGTGCTTGCAATAGTCCCTTACTAGTGTTGAATTCTTCAAATCGGTCTGTCATTATTGCCTCGTCCTTTGCAAATTCGCAGCCAAAACAGTGTTCAATGCTAGGCAACCTTTAAAGGAAAAATAAAACTATACAAACAAAAATAATTGTTAGCGCATAATCATAATAAAGTAAATTCATAAAAAATAATAGAGCATATAGATTAATTCATGCTATGTTAAGTAGGAGCCTTAAACTAGAAATGATGGCCGATGTTGCAAAAAGGATGGACGAGAATGAATTGTTATCTAGAGGGCTCTAACGCACGAGACTTGTTCACATGGAAGCGAAATGATTTGAAGTTTTATGAAGGGCTAACTTATATCGAATATCGAAGTTTTAGCTCTAGCACAAGTCTTTTTCCTTGCATGATTCTGAAATTTTATAAATAAAAGAAAACAAATTGCCACGATTTTTAGGAAGTTTTTTATTATTACTCAATGGCATGATGTCCCTTTCGAGCATACTCAACATGCGTGCTAAAAAAATGTGCCCCAGTTTCTTTTACGAAGATAAATCAAAATTTTGCTATAATGAGACCGAGTCTTCTATAATTGTGTTTTAAAGAGGCTAGAGATGAATAATTTTGACGTTGAAAATAATATTTGGCTGATTGAATATCGGCAAGCTCAAAATCAAGATATGTAATTAGGATATAAGAGTCAATTGGACATGAAATGACTCTAGTATTATTTAGCGTTGGCAAGTGATAAAGCTATCGAGGCCCGGAATATGGTATCAACCGTTTTGAAACTTATGGGATAGTACCTCGACTCACATGCCAAGACGTAGAATTAACGGGTGTGTGAAGATTAGTCTTGACCACCCGAAATAAGATGATGCAAACGCTTGAATTGAATATGTGAAAATATTAAAAAGAATTTGATGCTAAAAATTAATCAAATAGCGCCTTCTATTGCCGGGTGGATGGTGATACCTACTTGTATATGAGAATTAATACGAATATTTAAATTTTGAGAGATATGAAGCTATGAGACAAAAATTAGAGGTGCAAGATTGTGCCAGAATTGAATAAATTGAAAATTTGTGTAAGGCACGAGTGGCGATAATTAAAAAAATATGTAACTATATTTGTAAGAAATGAACACGAATAAAAATCAACTCACAAAATTAGATCGGCAAAATATTCTCATATTGTAAAAAATTACGCTAGTTTTTTTTAGAATGTTATCTTTCTTAGGGAGTCGGATGCTCATTGTTGTGTAAAGAAAAATTTTAAGGCTAGTTTAAGGCACGAATATTGAGGAATTTCATGACAAACCGAGCCTATTGAAAAGCTTATGGGAAAGACGTCTTACTTTATTAAAATTAGAGGATACCAAGAGACTAAAGATATCTTAATTAGACTCTATGAATTGGAGTAGACCTAAAGGAAATTTGAGCTTAAGTAAATGCACAAATGATGCTCTAGAGTAGTTATAGAGCGCTAAGCGCGGAATGATGATGATTATTATAATTAATTCAGAAAAATAATATAAAAATAAGGAACAAAAAAAATATATGAACGAATAAAAGATATAAGCAAGTTGAATAGTTAACACTTCCTTTTTCTAATAAAAAAAACAACAGATAATATTAGTAAAAATAATAAAGTCAAGTAAGTAACATAGCAAATAAACAAGTAAGCAAGTAGGCAAGCAAATCATGTGACACATTCCAAAGAGCAAATAATAGCGCGTCCTAATACGCGAGGGCCTTTTTGTGCCAGAGATAGGCCTACCGTGTATTTGAAAGATAAGTATGCCATTATGTATCATCTCATTTATATAAATTAATTAAGTAATTCTATTATTTTTTTTAAAACAAATAAATAGTAAAATATAACTGCTTAAACATATTTTCTTTTTTAAAAAAGGTGTATTTTCATCAAAATAATAAAAGTATAATAAAATATATTTATTATAATTAATTAAGTAAGTAATTTTATTTTTCAAAAGCAAAAGAAGTACATGAATCGCTTAAGCCATTTATTTATTTTTACGTAAAGAAAATCAAAGAAAATACAATAAAAGATATTTTGTTATGTTTAAACTTCTCGTTGTTCCATTTGAAAACTTTACACGTGTTATAAAAAGATAGTCATGCTCCTTTAACTAGGATTTAATTAATTTAAAGGAAATGATCCACATAATTGGCATGTTCACCCTTCAAATAATGCACATAAACATGATAGTTATCACTCGGGGCTGAAAACCCACTTGGACATTTAGGTAAGGTTAACTAATGGATTTAATACACCTTGGGTATTAAGCCACCTAAGGTTAAAATGATGCATGCTCTTAAATGGATTTTGGTTTAGCTCTATCTTAGGTTGACTAAGAGTGGGTTAACTAGACTGGCCTTCTCCCAAGTGGACAACTTGAGAGTGAAGAGCTCGTGATTATCGACTGCACCGCTGATCGACTTACCCACGAACTTTCCCTAAATGGTATTTTTTTGAAAAGTGCACGGCCGTTAACCACGTAACCGCTAGGTGTGTGCTTTGTGTGAATTTTCCAGAAGTAGAGGAAGTGAAATGGAATAACAAATTATATAAAGTAATAAGAAAAGATGAACAATTCATATAAAGAAGTTTATCATATTGCGGCAATTCAAATAAGCATCATAACAATCAAAACACACAAATTAATTTTTATTATTAACCTAAGTTTGTTATGGTGTAGAACCTAAAGTCCCCAGCAGAGTCGCCATGCTGTTATACCCCATTTTAACACGGGTCAAACTAGAGTATAACATATTGGTTAATTCTGAAGGTTTAATTAGTTAAAAGAGAGTCGCCACCTAATTATTTTAACGGTGAATTAGGACACCAATTTTAGCTAAGTAGTGCTTAAAATTAACTCTGTTTTATGGTCTACTTAACCTTTAAGACTATGGGTAAGTGTTCTAATTAATCCTATAGGGAAGGTTATTAAAGCACCCTATATGATCCGTTAATTACGATTAACCGGCCAAACTTAGATTAATTGAGTTTTAAAGAAAATTAAATAGCAACATATGTGTGTATTAAAAAAGGTTTATCAATTGAATTAAAAGAATATACCTATGTAGTAACGTATGCTGAAGAAAATGAGTCCTTCCCTAATTGTATTGTATACATTCATAATTGATAAAGAAAAACTACTTTCATGCATTGCAACTCCAACAATAAACAGTTTGGACTTAACTTTTAGGAAAAAAACATTTAAACCCCACTATACCTTGACTTACGAAAATGTGCTTTTAGAAATCATTCCACGGGACATAAATATTTTGTGTTTACGGAAAGTTTAGCACAGAGCCATTAGAAAATAATTTGATGAAAAAGTTTTGAAGCGTCACTTTAAAAACTGATTCTAAGTTCTTATATTACAAGCTACATTTACGTGAATAAGATAGCACGAAATAGGTAATAAAGGTAAGGATTCTACATAATTAAACATGCTACGCTAATACGAATTTTAACACATAATCTAAAAAATTGAAAATAACTCAAATCACAAGTAGAGGTCAAATAACATGAATGAATAAAGAAACGAGATGAAAGACGCCATAGGCGCTCCCAAGCGTTTCGCTTGTTTTTCTTGCTATCCGATGCTCCGAGGAAGATAACATGCAATGACTCCATGTGGTGGTGATAGTGTTAAGTCTCTAAGAGACTCCACTGTAGGAGTCTCGAATTAAGACTCCATTTGCTCCAAAGTGTACATGCAAAGAAAGGAAAAAATAAAGAGAATTAGAGAAAAACTTAATTTTTAATATATGCGACAATGAAACATACAAGTCAAGAATGACAATTATCTCATTAAATCTGAAAATATCCCAAATTGGAACGAAACAGTGGTATACTACATATAAGCAATTTCATTTTAAGATAGCACTGTGAGTGCCCTTTTTAAAGGTTTTTTCTCTCTCTTTTAGATTAACATAGCAAACAAAGTAGGATGTATGCTTCCTTGAGGCCATTAAGAACAGTTAAACTTAATTCTTAAATGTATAAGAGATTATGATAGCAAAAATTATATGGTTATTTAATAAACACATGCTAACGGGTTTCATCTATACCATAATTAGACAATCATACTATATGTAATAAAAAACATCATCCACACAACAAATTGGAGGATACACACATGGATCAGTTATGAGAAAAAAAATAAAGAGCTTCTTGTATTTTACAAACAAGCACACCCCATACGCATGAATTTCTAATTAAGGATCTTAACAAACTAACTATCAAAGATCTGTCGCAACATATGCAAGCAACTATTGCAGTAAGTCATACGTTTATATCGTGATTGTCTCGACATAAAGAACTTAGCTCTTCATAAATTCTATTATCCTTTAACAACAAGCATTCTTCAACTATGAGAGATTCAAACAATTTTCTTAACACATATCAATCATACATCTTTCTTATTTATTGAATCAAGTTAAGGGACAATATGATAAGTTTTCTTCAATTTTGGCAGAATGACATTGGGATTCCAAGAGTAAGTTAAAAGAACGTTCTCTATTCTTACTTGGATGTAAGAATACATTAGCATATTTCAGGCATAGAAGCCTAAGAGAAACTTTTACAACTAAAAAAGATACCTTACTTGGAGTTTCTGCATCGTATGTGTCAAATTAAGGCAGAATTCTTTTTAAAACAAATGATAAAAGAAAATCACAATACATGGTTTCTACATGATCTTTGAATATGGACAAATGAATACATATGTGCAACAGTTCATAATGACTTTCACCAAGCAAACAACCGTAACTTGTTGTCGATACTACCTTAGATATAACATTTAATAGCGATTTCAAACAAAACTTATTAACACGGATATTATCTATTCAATAGCCAAAGAAACTAAATCAAGTAAAATAAGTTGTCTTGCTATTTTGCACAAAGGATAAGACATGGTTTGGCCAGCATATTTAATTATGTTTAAGCATTTAAAATCAAAGAAAAAGGGAGAAAGTGCTGACCTTTTTGCGGGCAGCAAACTGGGAGCGTCGTCGATCAACTATCGCACTTCGACCTCAAACTCGCTACCTCGACTGAACAAAGAAAAGCGTCTCTAGTTTGAAATTACAAATAAAATAGAGAAAGAGTTGGCCGAGCTATTTTTTGAAAATTAGCGAGTTTCAGAGAAGGAGGAGGCCCTCAGATGGTCCGATATGCAAGTATTTATAGTAAAAAATATAGGGTTTTCTCTTGAGCGGGAATTCTTGATTTGATTTTGAATTTATGGTCAAAAGAGTCGTTCGAATCCGAACGTTATGAGGCTTTCACGTGATTTGCTTAAAAAAAACTCGAAATGGAGAGATTAACTCTAGCTTAAAAGAGATTAAAGTATACCAGAATATCACTTCGGGGAAGAGAACAAGACTAACTTTGAGAAGCGAGAGATAGTAAGAAACCTTGCGCGAAAATAGAGTGGACAATTTTCTGCCATGGCTGAGGAAAAACTGAAAATCCACAAAAGTGGAATGAGAGAGAGAAGAGAAGAGGCGTAGGGTTTAAAGTTTTGGTGGGCTCATTGTTTGGGTTAATTCAAAGGAAAGCTAATGGGTTTGTGTTGGCCTGGCGGATTTTGACACGATATGGGCTGATTTAGAGGCTTAATTAGTGGGCTAATTTGGCCTAAATTTTGGGCCTTAAGTGCTGAATATTTCCTTTCTTCCTTGCATATTTCTTTAGGGTTCTATTTAGATTTAAAATGATTTTATTAGTCACATTATATAATACTACATAATATTACTAGTTAAATTATTTAACGTTACTTAAAATAATTTAATAGCTAGTATTTAAAAAAAAAAAAATTACAGTAGATGTTAAAACATCATCACCAATGTAAACATTTATAAAATGTTTAATCAAACAAATATTATCAATTAATTAAACAAATATTATCAATTCATTATATAAATAAGTAAACAATGTGTCTTTTGGTAATATAATAATAATAATAACGATAATGATGACTATAATAGTAGTAGCAATAATATTAAAATTGTCGTTGTAATAGTAGTAATAGAAATAATAAATAATAGTACTAACAATAGTAGTAATAACATAATTATTATTATTATTATAACAACAATAATAATAATAATAGTAGGTGGAAAATAGTACTAAAAAAATATAGTACTTGATGTACTAATAAATTAGAAGAAGCTCAAGAAAATTAATTAAAAGAAGGAGGGACAAAATTGGATGTCAACATCCATTGATGGTACTGACATTGTCTCTTCTCATTTTCTTGAGTCGAGGGTCTTTCGAAAATAGCCTCTTTACCCCATTAGGGTAGGGGTAAGGTCTGCATACACACTATCCTCCCCAGACCCCACTAGTGAGATTTTACTGGGTTGTTGTTGTTATAAAATAATATCCGCATAATTTATGTTGAATTTACGTATTATTTATATAGGATATAATATAAGATAAGAATACCGATAGGTTATACGCATCCCTATTATGTTTTGACGATCTAATGAACTTAATGATACGAACCATATGAGGAACCCATTATACATCCTCAAGTACTTAAAATGACAAGTCTCAAGCTGGGGACGTGGTTAAATTCTTCAGGGTTAGAGAAACAACAGAGGGAACAGATGGTCACCAGTTTCCTTGGTGACAAGTGATGTCACATATGTAATATTAAAATTGAAGCAAAAGTAAAACATCACACACATATTCAAGAATCCATCAAGCATTCTCTCAAGTGATCAATCAATCTGGCAAGTGATTCTCAAGGGCATGAACAAAGAACAACATCAAAACATACCAGATCCATGTATTAGGTCATTACATGTCCTTAGATGTGTTGCAACTTTGTTAAAAGTACTTTACTTGTAATTCTTACTTAGCTTAGTTAGAAGCGTCGTATAGGAACCTTTCTAAATCATTACCCTTTGTGTTTGTGTCTTGGCTAGAGTTAGTCGAGTTGTAAAGCTTTGTAATAGAGTTATTATAAAGGAGCTGTAATAGAGCTGTTACAAGCTAATCGGGGATTAAGAGGTTAATTCCTAGGTTACAATAGGCTGTAATCCGAAGTTTGCTCAGTAGTGAAGTTAAAATCCTACAAGGGTAGGTCGTGATTTTTAATCCCGTAAGCTGGGAGTTTTCTCCGTAAAACTCTATTGTTTCATTTACTCTCTGCAGCGTGGGAGTGTTCTGTGGGAATTATACAGAACTTGGTTTCCTATATAGTTTGGTGGACTTTTAATTTCTACCAATTGCTATTATAGTAGGTTCATTCTATCATGTTAACACCTAGAAAGGATCTTTATAGCTGTTGCGCAAAACTTTAAAGAAGGTCAATCTACCTACAAACCACCAAGATTCAACGGCCAATACTATGGATGATGAAAGACAAGGATGCATGATTTCATCATGGCTGAAGATTCAGAGCTCTCGGATGTTATTTGTGATAGACCTTTCATTCCTATGAAGATCATTGGAGACCTAGCGACAGTTTCCAAAACAAGAAAGGAATACAACGATGTTGACCGCAAGGCTGTAGAAAAAAAATTTAGAGGTAAGAAAATCCTTGTCTCTTGTATTGGACCAAATGAATACAATAGGATTTCAGCATGGACCGCTTCTGCGGTCAAAACCCGCTTCTGCGAGAATGCCCAGCCTCGCCGGGCCACTTCTGCGACCATTGGGCCGCATCTGCGGAACCGCTTTTGCGGTACTTTTTCCGCATATGCGAAAGTATTAGAAACCAAAAAACTATAGACCTGTTATAACTTTAATTTTTCCTCGTTTAACCTTCTGAAAACATCCCGAGACCCCCATGGACCTCAACCAAAAGAACAAATACATCACGTTACTTTATTCAAACTTTCTCGCAACATAAAAACATTGTCATAAACATCAAAATCACCAAATTCTCATGGATTCAAGCCTAAGTTTCATTAAAACTTCCGAAATTAACATTTGATCTAAAACCCGACCTAAACACCTCCGAATGACCTAAAATTTTGCACGCATATCCAAAATCACCTAACAGAGCTACTGCAACTCTCAGAATTTTATTCCGAGCCCCGAATCAAAATCTCACCTACCGTCCGGAATTCACCAAAATTCATCCTTAGCCAATTCAAGCCTAAATCTACACCAGACCTCCGAATTCGATTCCGATTACTCTCCTAAGTCATAAATCATCCCCCGAAACTAGTCGAATCGTCATAAATCTATTTCGAGCTTTATAACTCATCGATCAATATTCGGTTGACTTTTCCAAACTATTCTTCTCATGAAGAGGTTTATTGCCCCATTTATAACTAGATTCCATCCGATTTACTTCTAACTCTCCAAACACATATAAATTAACATGTTAAAGTATAAAATGAAGAAAACAGGACGGTAAATCCCGTAACGACGGGTCGGGTCGTTACAAACTAGAAGTGAATCAACTTAAGTTAATAGCTGCAAATTATTACTGCATTCATGGTTCATCTATAGTATATGTGCACATTTTGTATAAATACATCTAACACTCTGTTTGGATCATTGCTTCTCATTGTTTTGTAATATATCGTCTTATGAATATAATGTTTGGATAAATTGTATTATTTGTTATTAATAAATAATATTCTATTATTTGGTTTGACTATATCGTACTGTTGTGAACCAAGATAACTCAAGTAATATGTTTGGGCCAATTATCTGGACAGAGGCTATTGGGCCGGGGGCTAAATCACGAAGAGTTCCAAAATTTAGAAAGCCCAACAAGAGATTTGTTTGGGATTTAGGTTAAGAAAGCGCGTGACTAAGTGAATAAAAGGGGTTATTGCCTGGTTTTTGAAGATTAGCCAAAAATGTTACGTGAAAAGCTGTACCTCTCGTCCCTTTTCGCCTAAGCTTTTCATCTCCTTCTATGGTGTATTTCTGTCCTCTCATCTCTCTATGTTATCCCTTATTGTTTCATTGCAATTTCCAGTTATTTGTAAGTCCGTTCAGTGAATCAATATAGCCAGCTGGTTTGGTTGTTATTCCGTTTGTTACATTGGTGTTTTCATCCATCGGACTCAAACAACGACAATGTTTCTACCTAGATTCAGTGGCAACGGCAACCGGATAGCTAGATTTTTCGGGCCGAGTTGTACTTCACATACCTTGGCTTCTTCAAGAAGGACTGGTCGCCTCTTCCTTTCTTCTATCTAGAGGGTGATGCCCTAGCGTGGTTCGATTGGTTATTTCGCAACAACCACTTTTATGATTGGAACTATTTCAAGGAGAAGTTTCTTCTGCATTTTCAGAAACGGACCTACACTGATTCGTCGAGAATGACAGCTACTTCACAAGCTTGTGTTGACTACCTTCATTGTGCTATATTGGTTCCACCTGTGACTTCTGAGTCTGGCCTTACTCAAATCCCCGAAACTCCCGTAACTAATAAGTTTACTAAAATATCCTTAATTATTTAAATATTAAATTTATTAAAAAATATACATAAAAATAATTTTAAAAAATAAAACAAAGGAGACAAACAACTTAAGAAAGCAGAACAAAGGAACAAGACAAAAGAAGACAAAGTAAAGGAGCACAACTAATTAGAATTGAGTTAAAAAAGTGGGCTTTTCATTGTTCCGGAATGATGGATTTAACAATACAATACAATCAATTTTAATGAAACAATTAAAATAAATATTATTTTAAAGGGAGAAGGGCCAAAATTATACCCCTACTATCGAAAATTAGTCACTTTAGTACCCCGTTCTACTTTACGGCTAAAATTGTCCCTAGCGTTAACAAAGTAAGCAAAATTGTCCCTACCGTTACTAAAGTAGATAAATTTGCTAACAGATTTGGGAAAAAGGCCAAAAAAGTACCCCTATTATTGAAATTTATCCACGTTAATACCCCATTTTACTTTTGGGCCAAAACAATACATACTGTTATTAAAGTAGGAGAAACAGTACCCAAATCTAACGAAGCTCCTACGTGGCAACCGGGTCCCTCTTAATAATGTGCCAACTAACTAATAAATTGCCGACTAGACTATTACGACCCGACCCACATAATAACCTGCCCCATTTGATAACATCTCCACCTAAAAACAATCTTAGTCGAATAAACCTAGGGTTCAAGCTCAAATTCCTCATCTTTGCCTCTTTCTTTCTCTTTTGCTCGACTCTATTTCTCTCATATTCATCAAGGTCGCAGAGAAGTACTTCTTCTTAGAGAAGAACCAAGTGGACTGATATTTCCCATTGGTCTTTAAAATTTTCCTCATATGTGTTCCATGTAGCCCACCATATGTACTTATATTCCCCATGTCCCTATTTTTTGCACCAATTTGCCTCTATGTGTCTTACACAATATCTATGGTGTGCCTCAGGAAGAACCAAGTGATTGAATCAATCAAACCCTTAAAATGAAAAAATAGTAAAGAAATGCATCAAAAACTGAACATCTCCAGTAATGCAACAGTGGAACAAACCAATTAAATGCAGTAATAAAACTGTAATTAAATGCAACAGTAATGAAACTAATGAGATGCTACAGAACAGTAATGAAATGCAACAATTATGAACTAATGAGATGCAACAAAACAGTAATAAGATGCTACGGTTATGAACTAATGAAATGCAACAAAACAATAATGAGATGCAACAGTGAAGAATAGAGGCAAAAGTTTTACTAAATGAAACAGTAAAGTCATACCTTTTGCATATCTGAAATAAATATAATCCCTTTTCTACTTTTGAGGTCCAATGAATGTTGTAGTAGCTTTAAGAACCAACTCCATGTCACTTTGGTCTCTTTATCAACAACAATCCAAGCTAAGGGATAAAAATGCCTCATGGAGTCTTGGCCAACAGCTACTAATATTTGACCCTTGCATTTCTCTCTCAGAAAGGTTCCATCCAAGCCAGTGAATGGTCTCAATCCACTATTGAACCCCATTTTCAATGCACGAAAACAGATGTACATTCTTAGGAATCTTCTTCTACGTATTAGTGGATAAATTTTAATAGTAGAGGTATTTTTTTTTGGTCTTTTTTCCAAATCCGTTAGATTTAGGTACAAATTTATCTACTTTAGTAATGGTAGGGACAATTTTGCATACTTTGTTAACGTTAGGTATAATTTTAGCCGTAAAGTAGAACGGGATACTAACATTACTAATTTTCGATAGTAGTGTTATAATTTTGGCCTTTTCCCTATTTTAAAATAACAACACAATACGAATACAGCGGACAATAGCCATCCAAACAAGCTGTAAAATTTCGTACTACCATAGATAATATGACTCAAAAGGCCAGTAATCACTTTGGGTAACTGTTAAATGTGGAATTTAAGTTAAAACTGAACAAAGTGAGTTGAAAACCTCACCAAAGAAATCGAAGTTCTAACACAGATCCATAGCCTATAGCGCAGCACCTATTTGACCCGTACGAGCTCAGCCGGCTCACCACCGCTCCACCACCGTGGTCCTGAATCGCAACCTCTCAACTCTTCTCTCCTGCGATTTCTCTGATCAGGTTATTCTTCACTTTCCGACTTCATTTCTTTCTCGATTACCAATTCCCTTCCCAAACGTTGATCCAATACCTCACAATGCCCTATTTTACATCTGGTATCTACTTTTCGCTTCACAATCTCTATTTCTCTTATTTATATCGTTATCTCAATTTCTGCATTGCTCAATCACAATGCGGTTATTTCTGGAGTTTTTCTCAATTTCGAATGGAAAGAATGGAAAATGTGGGCTTGAAATTGATTCTGGATGTTCTTAGAGATTACCTAGAGCTGGAAGCTTTGCATATTACAGCTGCGACAATTTTCTAATGGAGGTTTGAATTGGAATGATGCAGACACAAGGGTGAGAAAAAAAATATAGTGCAGCTTGAGGTGTTGGTTTGGAATGGTGAAAAAATATGTGCAGTTCAAGGTTTTGGTTTGGAATGGTGCAGAGTCACCATTCTTTATTTGCAATTTAGAAATCTTTTTTTTTTTCGAAAGGAGAGGGAGAGGTAGGTTGGGAATGAGGAAGAAGATGGAGTATTGAAAGAGAAAAAGAGCAGAGATGTGCCAAAAAAGTTCACTTCTAACTAACTAGTCAAGTGAAAGGAGCCCGCTTACCCAATTCCCGAGGAAATTTTATGAATTTCTTTTTGAAAGTTTTCTTACTTGGAGACTGACCTGGAGCGTGTATTTCACTTCCCAGCTTGTGGCTGGTTTTGGGTCCGACAGGGGGGGTAATAGTTCCAATTTGAACCAGAATGAGCGGGTGAGAGGTTGCACGTAAAGTCTGAGTTTAAAACTGGCTTTTTTGTAGGTGTCACTTATGTAGTTTTCCTTGTTCTTTCATTGTTGTGTGAATGGTTGCCTCTGATGCAGGACTGTTTGTAGTGGTCTGCTGTCATGGGTGAACCGGGAAAGCATAGAATCTTAATGGTTTCTGATTTTTTCTACCCCAATTTTGGTGGAGTGGAGAATCACATATACTATCTATCTCAATGCTTGATTAAGGAAGGCCACAAGGTCAGTAAGCACCGTCACCTCTCTTAAATTGCTCTTGATTGAATATTATTAGCAAGAGATTAATTTGTAATAATGAGATACTTTTTATGAATTCAGTAAGAGATTAACTTTGTCATAATGAGATACTTTTTATGAATTCATTCTTTTTGTTGTTCTTTTGTGTAAATTTCAGGTGGTAGTGATGACTCATGCTTATCAGAATCGTTCTGGTGTAAGATATATGACAAATGGCCTGAAAGTTTATTATGTCCCGTGGAAGCCATTTCTCATGCAAAACACATTGCCAACCTTCTTTGGGACACTTCCAATTACTAGGACAATTCTGATTAGGGAAAAAATATCGCTGGTACATGGACATCAAGCCTTCTCAACCTTATGTCACGAAGCTCTAATGCACGCTCGCACCATGGGTTACAAAGTTGTATTTACTGATCATTCTCTCTATGGTTTCGCGGATGTTGGAAGCATTCACATGAATAAGGTACTACAATTTACGTTAGCCGATGTGACTCAGGCTATTTGTGTTTCTCATACAAGCAAAGAGAATACAGTTTTAAGGTCTGGTTTGCCACCTGAAAAGGTTTATGTTATTCCGAATGCTGTGGACACGGCCATGTTTAAGCCTGCTCCCGAGCGACTCAACAGGGATGAAATTGTTATAGTTGTGTTAAGTAGGTTAGTTTATAGGAAAGGAGCGGATTTACTTGTTGAAGTTATCCCTGAAGTATGTCGTTTGCATCCCAATGTAAGTGTTCTCCATCATCATCATAGGATCCGTTAAAAAAAACTAGTCATGGATTTTGACCTTGTTTGTGCATTCTCAACTTTTGGCAACTTATTTGGCTGCATTTGCTAAGGTTCGGTTCATTGTTGGAGGAGATGGACCCAAACGAGTGCGTTTGGAAGAAATGAGAGAAAAACACTCTCTTCAAGACCGAGTTGATATGTTGGGTGCTGTCCCTCATGCTAAAGTACGGTCTGTACTAATAACTGGCCATATATTTTTGAACAGGTACGCAATCTTCAAGTGTTATTTTTTTTTTTGACATTGTTGATTAGTTTTATATTTAGTAGCAAATTTGAGACTGAAGTATCAAAACCATGAATGCTATGTGGCCGTTTAAAACTTGTCTCAGATGACAAGCTAAATCAGATTCATTGGCTTCAATGTATCCTTCCAGAATCATAAAAAAGAAAATGAAAATATTGAAGTGTTATGGTACCTCGTTGGTTAAGGCCAAACACAGTCTAGTACTAGTAGACAAGATAGGTTCGTATAATTTGAGCTTCTGCTGCTCATGGCGATGTAAATGTATAACTGCTGACAAATACTCCCTGTTCCACCATTCATTCTTCTCCGAAAGCAAAAGAATAACATCTGAAGCATATTTAAATATGTTTGGTTTGTGGTTGACCAACAGTCAGTTTCCGCCTTCCCCATTTCTAACCCGACATTTATGCTCCTGTTTCTTGCATTACTGGTGCCAGTTCTTTAACAGAAGCATTTTGCATAGCTATATTGGAAGCTGCAAGTTGCGGATTACTAACAGTCAGTACACGTGTAGGAGGTGTTCCTGAGGCACGTCCATGATTCATTTTTCTTTGCTTGACTAGTTATATCTCCTTGCCTCTACTTTGTTAATTGTTCGTTCTTCTATTTTATCATTTTTTTTACTTCTCTGTCAGGTGCTCCCAGATGATATGGTTGTTCTGGCTGCGCCAGATCCTACGACTATGGTGCACGCAATCACAAGGGCTATACATATGCTTCCCCAGATTGATCCACAAGATATGCACAATCGTGTTAGTATCACATTGCATTTTGCTTATCCTTTTCTTCATCTTTCCTTTTCGGGCAAGGTAGCAAGGGCAGTTTGGTATCTGCTCTCTTAAGATGTAACAATAATCTTGTAATCTTAGCCTCTTGGGTGATATCTGAAGGAAATTGAGGTTAAGCCCAAATCTTTCATGGAAATCTTCCAACTGAATCTCTTGATCCGAAAAAAAGGGATTCCAATCCCCCCCCCCCTGCCCCAAACACACACACACACAAATAAAAAAGGGAAGAAATGGTGCTTGATTAGTTGATTGGGACAGTAGTTTGTTTTATTGGTTTTTCAGAGGTTCTTCATCTTCTTCTATTTTCTGCTTCTTTGATGAAACTTTTCATGCTTAGTAAATATCTAAGATGTATTCCTTGTAATTACTCCCTCCATTTCATTTTATATTGTGGTGTTTGACTGGGCATAGAGTTTAAGAAAGAAAGACTTTTACTACATGCCAAAAGCATCTTTAGAACTTGCGGTTCCATGAATTTCAGTGGCTATAAGAACATGTCGTTTAAGTGTAAAATGAGAAAGTTTAAGGTTAAAGACTTTCCAAATATATAAAGGTGTTGTATTAAGGACTTACGTTACGTTCTTAGTAAAAAAATATATATATATATATAAAGATGTTATTCTTTTTAGCAGAATAAAAAGGAAAGCGTGCATATAAAAAGGAATAGAGGGAGTTGAGTCTGTTGCAAAGAAAGGTTCATGTTGTATCAATGGCGAGCTGCAAAATCTATGCAGGACAGTTTATGAGATTTATATGCAACTCTCAAGAAGAGGAATCCAGTTTGTGGAGTTATAGCGATGATGCACAAGAATATTTTAGTCAGCAGTTTCAACTTTCAAGTCTGTTAAACTTAATAGGCATGGCTAAGAAGTTTAAGAGAAAAAGAGAGGGGACGAGACATGATATCTGCAGCATCAATTCCAAATATCTAGAAGCTTAAATATCAATGTACTCTTCTTTTGTGGGAAGGAAAAGAGGGTGACCAAACACACAGGACGTTTGTTAATGAATGGAAAGTTGAGGATTAAACAATCTCTTTGCCTGAATCTTTAGAGAACACATGCATCTGTGTTGGAGATGGTAGAAAGACTTTCTTTTGGCACGACGATTTGATCTATGGCCCTTTGCAAGATCAGTTTCGGGGCCTGTTCACATTGGCACAGTGTCAAAATGCACCTCAGCTGATTGCAGATACAATGAGGCTTGGAGGTTAACATTTAGGAGAAACTTAAATGACTGGGAGATGACAGGAGTTGCTGAATTTTGCAGTACACTAGGTCCATTTCAAGGTTTCTCTAGCAGTAATGCCAGGATAATTTGAAAAGTGCATAGTAGTTGGTATTTTCTCATAGAGTCCCTCCAAGAATAGTAGAGGGATAGGTATTTTGGTTTTTGCTCACTTCTCATTGTCAGCACCTTCTTAGTGCTGAAATTGTGAACAATAATACTTAACCTATAAAAAAATTTAATAGCTGAAAGGCACGATTTGTTTGTGATTTCACTGTATGGCATTGCGATTGAAGAAATTGCAGGGAATTGGTTTGAAGTACAGTTTTTAACTATAATGCGATAGTGTTTCTACGAGTTTGTTATATCTGAAAGGTATGTGATCATATTATTTTCTGACAATTGATTCTACTGCCAGATGAAAAAGCTTTACAGTTGGCCTGATGTAGCCAGGAGGACAGAAATTGTTTACAACCGTGCTTTGAAATGCTCCAATCCACCTTTGCTAGATCGATTATCAAGGTATGCCACTACAGTGAAGGTAAATAATTGTTTGTCAACGCATGTTATCACCCTAGAGAAATAAGTTGAGAATGGATAAAAATCAAATAGTTATATGCTATTTCTCTTTTGGTAGTGAAAGACCCTCTTGTCATTATTGTATAGAATCTTAAATGAATAATTACTTGAGCAGAAAACTGTCGGTTTTGAGGTTTTTTGAGGGCCTAATTTGTGTGTTCAAGTAAGATCAGATAATTGAGTTGCAGCATAAAGTTTTCAGGATTCTTTTTCCTCCTTTTGATGTCCTAGATTGCGCATAAACGAGTACACTAAGTTTACATGTCAACTTGTAGGCCATCAGGCAGTTGAAATGACTGTTTGGTCCTCTGCTGTCCTCAGACTGTGTGGAGTAGTTTGAATAATCAACTTGTAGGCCTTTAGGCAGTTGAATATTCATTTCGGGTAGTATTCTTAACCATTATGAGCAATGATTGTCCAACTTGAGTCAGATCTGTAACAATTTAATAATTTGCACATGAATAAATGCTTCTTCCAGTTGATTAAACTTCCAGGTTAATTTTCCTCGCAACCTTTTGCTAGGTACCTTACATGTGGCACTTGGGCAGGGAAAATATTTTGCATAGTTATGATAGTAGATTTTTTGCTCTGGCGTCTCTTGCAACTATGGCAGGTAAGTTCCTCACTTGAGTGTTCTGGTGAATTCATTTGGTTCCTATCGCAGATTTTTTTTGTTTCCTTTATAAGCCTATCATGATTCTTTTTGTAATCTTCTTAAGCCTGACAAGGATGTCGAGGTGGTACCTGATATTCAACTTCAAAATTCTCAACACGAGGAGACACCATTTGGTTCCAGTATGGGAGAAAGCTTATGATTTCCGGTGCTTTACCCATTGGTGCAGTACAAGGTCATTTACTATTCAAAGAGTGTTGGAATCAGGATTTCGGTGTAAAGTTTTTCTTAGTTATTAGAAGCAGTAGAAGTTTTAGGGTCTATTGTGAAGACGAAAGGAAGAGAACAAATGCACAACTATCAAGAACATAATATATCCATCTTGAAATACTTTTCTTGCCAATTCCTTTCCTCTGATTCCTAGTCCTTCGAACTAACTGACACTTACCCTCGCTATAGATTCTGAACCTTGGAGGTTAAATCTGGGATTCTTATTACTTATCATTTTCTCGTCTTTACAGGGGCCTAGCAAAGATGTTAAAATGCTCAGTACCTGCTTTTGGGACGGTTCTGTTACTCCAGATTTTAGTCAATTGGTACTAATACTATTCCTTTGACATCAGATGAAGCTATGCTTTTGTTACCATTAATATTGATTTGATTTTGGTTTGGGCTTTTGTTAGCATTATTTAATTTACTAATATTAATGATTATAAATCTTATTGGAACATTCAAAGTCCAACCTTGAAATAAGACCTTAAAAGATAAAATTACGAAAAAGTGTAAAAAATATTTATAAATTACATCACAATAAGTATATTTATATATTAAATATATCTAAAATTTCTATATATGTAATGTCGGGTTGGTTTGGTTTCAGTTTGACTTGCTTTAGTTAAATCAAACCAATCAATTATGGTCGGATTTTTTTTCTAACACCAAACCAAACCATAGTCAGATTATTTTTCTCGGTTTGACTTGGATAATCGGGTTAGTACGGTTTGTCGGTTTCCCTTGTACACCCCTACTTACGGGTGAAGCATTCTTTATATCTTTTTTATTGGCTCTCAAGAATATTACTGACTTGAATGTTATAGTGCATTTTAATTCGTTAATTCCACGTTGCTTCGTTCGTTTTAGAGGATCAATACATATTTCTCTTCTTTTTCCAACTTCCCAAATTCAGATTATCCACCTTTTAAGTTGGAGACGCCGATAATGTTAGACAAATTTCTTTTCTCAGTGAATTTTAACCGGTGATAGTAAGCTAGTTATCATTTTATCAAATTATTACTTAATACTTAGCATAATATTTACCTGTAATTTGACCGGACCTGATTGTGTGAATATTTTTACACATTTAGTACATTGAACTAAAACCTTTTTAAAAAATTACAACCAATTTGAAGAATTGGGAAATCCCAAAAAATTTGGACGTTTTGAAGTAATTTATGTTTAAGACAAGCAAAAAGAAGGGATATATCAAAGTTTTGATAATTATTATGCTAATTTGAAAAGCTTCACTCTCAGATTATGACTTACGATCAGCCAAAGATGAGTAAATAATTCTTCAATAAATCGGAGTTCCCCTACTTTTAAGGTTGCAAACAGTTTTAGAAATTTAGAGGAAATTTCTATTATTATTTTTTATCGTCGGCAACTTGCCTAATGTAGATATACATACATTTAACATGTTAAAAATGGAGTCTCGGGACTAGATTATCAAGCAGCTTCCTCTGGGCTGCATTTGACACCGAGATTCTAAACCTTGTCTTCCCCGCTTCCGGGTATGAATCCCATCTCTCAAGAGCACTACACATCTTTTAAGGGGAGATCCTCTTTGGTAAGGATGGGACTAAAGAGCTATAACAGAAGAGGGGAGAAGAATACAAAGAGACAATGCAATAAGTTTGTCAAGCTAGCAGCAATACTAGATAACAGACAAACCATAAAATATTACTACTAATTGGACGCACATTGATTATTTCATGAATTATCTGCTATTGTTCACCACATACGTAGATGATAAGTTTTCCCTCCAAAACTTAGATAGATGAGAAAAAATCACCAATTATTTTTAGGGTAAGTTCAAATTTAAACCTTAATCTCTCTTGATCTCTTTATTGACCAATTTGTTTTTCCTTCCATGAGATGATTCTAATTTATTGGTTCGATGGACAAGAGAATTGAGCGAGGGATTTGCATTTATATTAGTTTTTTGGGTCTCGTTTTATCTTATATCTGATTTGCAAAAAAATTGTAAGTGTATTCATTTTTTGTGTAAACTTCAGGCATACGGGCGTGAAGTATTAAATGCAATCACGCAAACTTCAGCATTCTAGTAGACGACCCTGAAGTTGTTGTAATTGCTGAACTTCAGCATTCTACTAGCTCAAGTTTTGTTCTCTATTTGCTGAACTTTGTTGAATTTCATGAGTTTATAGCTAATTTAACTCTGAAATGAAGAAGAGAAGAAGCAGAGAAGAAGAAGAAAAGAAGAAGAAAAGAAGAAGAATGGCGGAAGAAGAAGAAAACAGAGAGGATTAGAGAGAGAAAGAGAGAGTAACTGTATCATTGAAAAATGAATACTGTACAATACATGTAATAGTAAGTGTATGTATATACACGTGTACATTCACTTCATCTAACTACTAACTACTATTATTAGTTACTAACAAACTAACAAACTAGTTAATTAAATAGCTAAGCACTAATTAAATTTTACACATATTATCTTCAACACTCCCCCTCAAGCTAGGTGGTGCAAATATGTCAAGTACTCCTAGCTTGAATATCAAATATTCATGTTGAACTCTAGTCAATCCTTTGGTTAGTACATCTGCTACTTGCTCTTTAGTTGATACATACTCAGTCTTGACTAAACCATTTTGAATCTTCTCCCGTATGAAATGACAATCAATTTCAATGTATTTAGTACGTTCGTGAAACACTGGATTTGCAGCAATTCGGATTGCAGCTTTACTGTCTGTAAAGATGGTAGCTGGTAATGCAAATTCAACTCCAATATCTTTGAACACTCCAAAAATCCAGATTAGTTCTGCTACTGTTGAAGCAAGACTTCTATATTCAGATTCAGCTGAACTTCTGGAAATTGTACTTTGCTTCTTTGATTTCCAGGATATTAAAGATTCTCCATATTTGATAAAGAAACCAGTTACAGACTTCCTTGTGAGAGGGCAAGCAGCCCAATCAGCATCACAATATGCTGTTATAATGCACATCTTCTTGCTAGACAGAAGTATACCTTGTCCAGGTTGCCCTTTCACATATTTAACTATCCTTTGTGCAACTTCCATATGAGATCTCTTAGGTTTTTGCATAAATTGGCTCAAAGTTTGAACACTGTAAGCTATATCTGGTCGTGTGACTGTCAGATATAGTAGCTTACCTAATAACCTTTGATATTTACTAGGATCAGATAGTAGTTCATCTGTTGTGCCTTTCAGTTCACCATTCTGCTCATCATAGTCTTTTGTAGTAAGTTTGATATTGGACTCAATAGGTGTAGTAACAGGTCTTGCAGCTCCTAATCCTAGCTCAGAAATAAGCTCAAGATTATATTTTCTCTGATGCATTAGAATGCCTTGATGAGACCTGGCAAACTTAATGCCAAGAAAGTATCTCAATTCACCTAAATCCTTCATTTTGAAAGTCAACTGTAGACTGTTTTTGACTTCATTTATAATTGACAGATTAGGTCCTGTCAATAGCATATCATCCACATAAACAAGAATGATGACATTGGACTCTCCTATTCCTCTGGTAAATAAAGAGTGATCATGTTGGCTCTGTCTGAAGCCTAAGTGTACAAGAGCTTCAGATAACTTGGCATTCCACTGTCTTGGTGCCTGTTTAAGTCCATACAAGGATTTTAAGAGTCTGCATACTGTTCTGTTCTCCCCCTGACTTTGAAATCCCTGAGGTAGAGTCATATATATTTCATCAGTCAAGTCTCCCTGTAGAAAAGCATTGTATACATCTATCTGATGAATGTGCCAATATTCAGAAGCTGCCACTGCTAATACAGACCTGACAGTCACCATTTTAACTACAGGACTAAATGTCTCCTGATAGTCAATACCTTCTTGTTGACTGTATCCCGTTGCAACTAATCTGGCCTTAAATCTTTCTACCTCTCCTGAAGCTTTGTACTTCACCTTGTATATCCATTTGCATCCAATTGGAATTTTTCCAGCAGGCAGCTGAACTACATCCCAAGTATGATTAGATTCCAAAGCATCAACTTCAGTCTTCATAGCATCTACCCATCTAGAATCCTTAGATGCCTCTTCAAATGAAGAAGGTTCTACTATAGTAGAGAAGACAGCTAGATAACTCTGATAAACAGGAGATAGAGCATCATATGTAACATAGTTTGCAATAGAATATGGAACATTCTTGTGTTCTGGTAATGATACAAAATCTTTCATCCAAATGGGAGCTTGTCTTGATCTGGATGATCTTCTTAAGTCAAGAAACTCAGGTTCTTGATGTGTTGTATCAGATGACACTAGATTTTGTGTAGAAGAATGATCTTCAGAACAATCAAGAGTCTGTGGTGAACTGTGATCTCCTTGATCAGGATCAATAGAAGAAGAAGATGTATTCCTGATCTCTGATTCTTCAGTATATAAGACATTATTCTCAGATATTTCAGTTACAACAGAAGGAGGTGAGAAAATAGGTGTAGAAGTAGAAGATTCTTTGAAAGGAAAAATATCTTCTCTGAAAGACACATCTCTTCTAACAATAAAGCATTGAGTCTCCAAATCAAGTAATATATACCCCTTTTGAGTGTCAGAGAACCCCATCAAAATAGTAGGCTTGGCTCTAGGAAATAATTTGTCTGTTTCTTGAACTTGACTTGCATAAGTCAAGCAGCCAATAATCCTCAAATGATCAAGACTAGGAGCCCTGCCATATAAGAGTTCATAAAGAGACATGCCATTGAGTACAGATGATGGCATCCTGTTAATAATATATGCTGCTGCAATAACACAGTGACCCCAGAATTTAATAGGAATATTAGCTTGAAACCTTAGGGCTCTAGTAACCTCCAAAATGTGTCTATGTTTCCTTTCAGCAACTCCATTTTGCTGAGGAGTATAAACACATGTCTTTTGATGAATAATGCCATGCTTCTGAAACAATGAGTTACATATAGAATTCACAAATTCAGATCCATTATCAGATCTAATTACCTTCACTATTGTATGAAACTGAGTTTGAACTAACATAATGAACTGAGTTAGAACAACACAGACATCAGATTTCAATTTCAGAAGAAATAACCATGTCATCCTTGTAGAATCATCAACAATGGTTAAAAAATACTTATTTCCATCAAATGTAGCATATTTGTAAGGACCCCATACATTTATATGTATGAGATCAAAAGCAGCAGTACTTTTGCTATAGCTAGTAGGAAAAGGCAGTCTGGTTTGTTTGGCACAAGGACACACAGTGCACTTATTAACAGCATCAGTAATACTAGCTAGTTTAGTAGGAAACAATTTTTTGAGAACCATACTAGATATATGGCCTAGCCTCTTATGCCACAAGCTAATATCTGCAGTCTTGGATGTTATTCCAGCTGCAACTAAAGCAAGTGCAGTAAGTCTTTTAGCCCCATGTCTCTGTAGAAAGTATAAACCTGCTCTTTCTCTACCAATCTCCCTCACCTTGCCACTGAAGAGAATATTTCTCACGAAATCTCTCCTTAGGCCATTTGCCATCAACAATTCCAAGCTTATTTCGACCTAATAATGCAATTCTCATAGATCTATACCATAAGGAGTATTTATCAGTACCTGTCAACTGAAATGAGATTAGTGAGATTCCACTTGTATCGCCGGGAGCTAAATACAAAGGATGAGTAACTACTACATTAACTCCTTCTTCAAATTCATCCTCCGATGATGCATGAGATGTATTTTCATGTGTAGTATTGTTAATTGTATTAGGATTTTCATTCATAGAATCATCACCTGCCATTGTTACTCAACTCTGATTTGAAGAAAAAAATCGCAGAATCAGAAATTTGGAAGAGAAGGATACAAAAGAAGAAGAGATCGAAATGAGCTTCAATTTTGAGCTCGTGGCTCTGATACCATGCTGAATTTCATGAGTTTATAGCTAATTTAACTATGAAATGAAGAAGAGAAGAAGCAGAGAAGAAGAAGAGAAGAAGAAGAAAAGAAGAAGAATGGCGGAAGAAGAAGAAAACAGAGAGGATTAGAGAGAGAAAGAGAGAGTAACTGTATCATTGAAAAATGAATACTATACAATATATGTAATAGTAAGTGTATGTATATACACGTGTACATTCACTTCATCTAACTACTAACTGCTATTATTAGTTACTAACAAACTAACAAACTAGTTAATTAAATAGCTAAGCACTAATTAAACTTTACACATATTATCTTCAACAAACTTCAGCATGTTGTAGCTGAAGTTTTTGCCTGAAGTAGCAAAGGCAATCACGCAAACTTCAACATTCTAGTACACGGGCCAGAAGTAGCAAAAATTGTTGAACCAAGTGTTGGCTAAAGTTTTTGTATATAATTCCTGAACTTAAGCATTCTACTAGCTGAAGTTTTGTTTTTTATTTGCTGAGCTTCAGCATATTTTAGTTGAAGTTTGTTCTATATTTGTTGAATTTCAGCACGTTAACTCTTATCTGCTTCATAATTCATGGCAAACATAAAAATCAATCACCAAAATTAGAAGCCGATGTTGATTAGATAATTAATTTGAAACTTATTTAACTTTGCTTTCCGGCTAAAGTTTCTCATAGATAATTAATTGAATCACCAACATAAGGAACCTATTTAATTTGGATGCAATTATTATGAACTTTATGTAGTTTGATTTACGTTGAACAGCCTGTTTGGCCAAGCTTCTAAATCAACTTATTTGAGAAGTGCTTTTCTACTATTTTTAAGAAAGTAGTTTTGGAGAGAAGCAATTTGTATTTGGCTAGTTAATTTGAAAAGTACTTTGGATCAATAATTAGTGTTTGGCCAAGCTTTTGAAAACCGCTTCTAAATGTATTTTTCTCAAAGTGCTTCTTAAAAAAGTGCTTTCGGAGAGAAACTATTTTTTTCTGCTTCTCAAAAGCTGCTTCTATTTCTCCTCAAAAGCCCTTTTTTTCCTTCCAAAAGCTTGGCCAAAAACACACTTTTGATCAAAAAAAATATTTTTTGCCCAAAAAAGCTTGGCCAAACAGACTAGAATTCTCTCTCATAAATAGTAAGTTGATCACACTTAAGGATCTAAACCTAATCAATGAAATGCGTAGCAGACGAGTTTAATTAGAAAAGAATTTTGTGAAAGAAATTTGCAACAAGAAGGCCAGTTGTTCGTGTAGATTCACAAGAAACTGGTGTTCTTCAAGCAATAATACTTAGACAGAGAGTCTCATGTGTTTGAGAGAGAAAAAAAGAAGAATATCAAAAGAAAGGAGGAAGAAAGGAGCACACAGGTAACGAGGCGTCTGAAGTTGTAAAAATTAGAGTATATAAGTTAAAAGTGGGCGACCACTGCCCCGTCCAACTTTTACGAATTGAGCTAACCACAAAAAAGCTTGTATTAAATTCCATATATAAAAAATAACTCATGAAATTTTTTCAGATTAAAAATAACATACTAGTAAGGCATGGTAGGCCTTCCATCATTGCAAAAAGATAATAAAAGAAACAGAAGATTTCCTTTGGAAAATTTCATTATGAGAGTCAAAATGGTCTGTTCCTCTTGGAAATTTTCGAGATATTAAGAGCCCGTTTGAACATAAGTAATTTTTCCTTTTTTTGGGAAAATTTTCACTTTTTTCTTTTCTGAAATTATCACTGTTTGGCAATAAAATATTCAATATTTACTTAAAATAAATTTGAAATTTTTCGAAAATTTGAAAAACTCCAAAAAACTGTTTTTCAAAATTTTCACTCAGATAACTCATAAAAATTCAAAAAACAGCCTAAAATTATATTTATGATCAAACACAACTCTAGTTTTCTAATACTATTTCCACTTGAAATTTGACTTTTTAAAAAATATAAAAATTAATTCTCTATGCCGGTCTGGATTTCCAACGCCTCGGGAAACTGGTTGAGATAGATGACAAATACTTTCCCCTTCTTACTGGTAGGGCAATCTTCTCTTATGGCCTTTTACAATTCGTATATCCAACCAAATGCCCACTAATATACATTGCCGACGGAGAGCTTGGAAACTCATCAATTCTTAAACATTAATAAAGATCCCTCTCGAGAATAAAACAAGAAATTAAAGGCCAAAAAAGGATTTGAGACATCTGCACGCCAACAACAAAGGGGGTTCGATTTGGTGAAAAAGACTGATTCAACGAGATGTGTGAACTATCTTTCAATACGAGTAAGACATTTTGTAGACAAGAAGAGAATCAGGAAAAGGATGTAGCTAGTGACAATTTTTAGAGAACAGACATACAAGGTCCAACTGTTTTTTCGGTTCACATTTCATCCTGATTTATATAGTATTAACATGGACATGCTCTAGTATCCTATATGTGTGACAGTTTTAGCAACTTTTTGAGTAATATTTGGTTGAAGTTGGAAACAAATATTTGAAATTACATTGCAGTTGAAAAATAGTATTTAGAAGTTGAATTTTTATTTGGTCAACAACAATAATAAACGCATTGGAGTCCCACAAGTATGGTAGAGTAGTGTGTACGCAGAGCTTACCCTTACCTTGGGAAGGTAAAGAAATTGTTTTCAATAGAACCCCAGCTCAAGAAACACGAAAAGAAACAATAAAAACAAGTAATATCAATTTATTATATTTAATTTGGACATGAACTTTAATACTCCTTTGAGAAGTTAAGTGTAAATTAAGTCCATATTAGGTGTTTGCCATAGTTTTCTTCCCATATTTGATTTTCCTATCTCTTGAAGGAAAATGACAATATAATTACCTTAATTGAGTTTTCCTTCTTGTAGAATGAAATTACAAATTTCCTATATTTGGCTAGTCCTTTTTCTTGTAGGAAAAGATTTGGACTTCTATAAATTGAGGATCCTTCCTTCTCATTCAGTAGCATTCACAATGTAGCCATCGGGGGCTTGAGAGTCTTGTTTAGGGGAAACTTTTTACGGGACAAGTTTTAGTGTGTCACTTGTGTTTGCCTCTTCGTGAGGTTGTTCTCTCGATATTTTATACTCTTTATTATTATAGAGGATTGCTCATCTCCGTTGTGGACGTAGGCCAGTTGACCGAACCACGTTAAATATTTGTATATCTCTTTTGGTAGATTTCTCTTTTGTTATTTGATTTATCGTCGCTCAAGGTTTGCTTGCTAGCTTCCACATGACACCTGATTTTTTTCGGTTCTAACAGTCCATTCATTTCTCATAGCTCAGTATGGTTAATTATTTTGAAATATTGGACACATGATACAAGTTGTACCTTGAAAATACAATTAAGTAAATAAATATGCTCTTTCTTACAGTTAAACCTTAATAAATGAGAGAAAAATAGAAGATAACACGATATTAGATTATAAAAATATCTTGAATACTTATATACTAAACAAATTAAGGCTGAGATCAAACTAGCATCAGCTCTTAAAATGGATGGATACAACAATACAACATCAGTAAAATAAAAACTACTCTAATATATAAAAAAAGGGCAAATCTAAGTAGATAAAGAGATATATGTCCCACTTATTTTAAATCTATATATGTGACATAGCTTGCTAATGCTAGCTAGTCTAAGCAGCAAATCCGAATTAGTCGAGCCCCAGATCAGGTACCAGACATCGGATCAGAAAAACAAAAAACGAGAAAAAACCCCTTGGAATGGAGCCAAGTACATGGTCCCTCTCCTACTTTGACCTAGTGGCCAAAACCCTAATTAATAATAACTGCTGCATCTTAATAGAAATTTTAATTAAGTAGAAGTTGAGCTAATATATAGCTACTAGTTGAAGTTGCTATCATCACATAAGTAAGCTTCTAATAATAGAAGCTTGAACACTGTCACTTTCAGTTGATTCCAAAAGCTGTGATAATCTATCACTTAGCCCATCCACTTCTCTGTGTAAATTCCTTATATAGTTGCAAGTTTCTTGCAACACTTTTGAAGCTGAAACCTGTTTCATTTAATAAAATAAATCCATAAAAAATGTTAGAAACCTAGCTAAATTTGATCACCCTTTTTCTTACTAACACAAAAGAATATAAATGTAGGAAAAAGGTGCATATTGAGGTAACAATGTGTTAAAAATTAAAAGTTAATTCCATTTTGATATCTTAATAAGAATGAATATTATGTAGTTATCACGCACTAAGGATGTCAGCTTTTGTAAAATTCTTTTACGTGGAAGCAACATCTTATTATTAAAAATATTATATCTGCCCCATATATATGAGGTCTACATCTTATTCTATTGGCGAGAACTTTCTAATCGTAAACCAATTCAGAAGGGGCTCCATATGATCTTGTTGGAAGTAAAAACCCTATATTGGTAATTCAATAGGTCAGGCAAGTCTGCTAGCAAGCCTGTCGGCTATTGGCTTCTTTCTATATCCCTGTTCAAGAAAGCTATTGTTGTATTATTGAACGCAGTTCAGGCTCAATTCCTTGCTTTACGCTAGGAGATTAATTAATTACTTACATATTAGGTCGGAACTTTGCGCTCTTTCTTTCTGTATGAAATATTATTGAGGAAAAAAAATAAATGAATGTATCTAGGCAGCAAACTGCCTTTTTACCCTTTCGGATAGGGGTAAGGCTTGTCTACATATTACCCTCCCCAGACCCCACCTTATGGAATTACACTGGATAGTAGTTGTTGTTTATCTAGGCAGCAAACAAGACAACTACATTTTGGCTTGAAATTAATGAGGACTTGTGGGCTAACTAGTGGGCATGAAAATGTCACCCTCAAAGTTATCTCTAAAAGGAAAAGAAAGACCACATAAAATATAGGGAAGTTTCTTGGAAATGCGTTTCATATATTTGCACCCACACACACATATATGATGAAGTAATAAATTAAAAGAAGACAAGAAAAAAGACCAAATTAACAAGTATAGTAAAAAATAAATTTATGTTACAATGCACTGACAGTGTAAATAATTTTTCGTGATTACCTTGTCAGAACGCCTATTACGGATTTCAGGAATAAGTTGTTGTAACTTGGAAACAAGATCGGCGATTTGATCATCACTTATTCTGGAAACTCCTGAAGATTGTCTAGAACGTGATCTTCTGCTTGACATTGTCAGGGAAAGTAAGAAAAGGAAATTATCAAAAAAAAAGAAAGACAAAAGGCAAGAAAATGGGAGTTGTCAGATAGAATATTGAAATGAAGTGTGTAATGAATTCTGTGGAGTGATGAGGGGGGAATGGAAAATATATAAGAAGAAGAGATCAAGAATTGAAGATAAAACTGTGTTAAAGAGACAAGTTATGGACAGAGAGATGAGGGAGGTATGAACAAGAAATTAAAAAAAATACAAAACACTAAGGTAGGAGTGTTGGAAGTGAAGAAGACAAGTGCATGGGATAAAGCAGTGGGCTATTCTTGTTTTTAAATAGAGAGTTTGAAATATAGAGAAATAGATTTAATCAATCAGATGATTTTTTTTTTTTGGGGGGGGGGAGGTGGGATATGGGGTCCTTTTGTGATGTGAGCATAAGTGATGAATTTAAGATTTTTTATTAATGAGTATGAACCATCACAACTATATTTCACAATTATTCTATTACCACAATTCAACAAATATATGAACTTTATTTGAATATCCATGTAGTTCGCTTCCAAAGTAATGAAATATGGGTTCACGCATAAGGGATCTTTAAAGGTTCATTAGGGTTATTAAATTTAACCCTAGTATTCCTATATATAGATATTTACGGTGTAAAATTAAATATATTGTACATAGTATTTTTCCTATGCCGTCTTCTCGTAAAATCCGACAAGAGGGGTTGCTCTGATGGTAAGCAACCTTCACTTCCAACTAAGAGGTTGTGAGTTCGAGTCTTCCCAAGAGCAAGATGGGAAATTCTTGGAGGGAAGAATACCCGAGGGCTTATTTGGAAACAGCCTCTCTACCCCAGAATAAGGGTAATGGCTGCATACACACTACTCTCCTTTGCTATATGATAAGGGCTAACGATTTATAAAGTTAGCATAACCTAGCAATTAATAAAATTAGTAAAAGTTATGAAAAATCATGTTTAAATATTAATAGAGACAAAAGCACTTGGCGTAGAATTTCTTTTCATTTGTCTAAAGTGTGAAAATTAGCCAATATTCAGTCAAATAATAAGAATGTGACACAAGTTGAGTTGAATGCCATTAAAAGAGGATAGTCCGGAGCACGAAGTATTCCGTATCTATTTATACAAGATCCCGGGAAAAGTCATACTAGGAATGTGATGTAAATAATCTACTTTGATGTAAATATTAGTGTATAATTGCATGACTCGAACCCGTAACACACACATATATATATATATATATAACTTTATTATTGCTCTGAGACTCATATTTTGAACTCCATTGCTATTGAAGAAACAAAATGGAAAGAGGTAAACCATACCATCCTTCTCCATATGTCTCCCAAACTGGGGTTAAGACTAGAAAGTCAAGTGGGAGTGGACACACGAGATAATTTGGCTTAGTTTATCAGACAACTTTGGGGGCCTCTTTTGTGTCAGTAGTAGCACGCAAGCCCATGTTATCTTTATATTATCTCTTTTTCATTTTAATATTAACTCTTACTTACACCCCCAAATTGCCCCACATCAATTTTACTAACATGACAAATACTCAAATAGTGTCTATGTTGAAAATTTAAGTCAATTTCACGGTTTTCGTGAAGATCTTAGATCTTCATCACTATTTTTACTCTAGCTATAGGTAGATACTAGAGCCTACTAGCTTGACATAGCATCTTATTGGTGACCGGAAAATATAATAATAATAACTTTAGTATAGTTCACAAGTAAAATTTGGAAATGATAATATATACACAGATATTATAAAATTATTTTTGATAGATCATCAATTCAAGAAAGCAAAATCGCTAGAGTATTAAAAAAAAATATAATAGTGAAGAAGCCATGAAAAGATCATGGCTAGAGAGAATAGATGATATATCAAAAATAAGCTATAGAATGAAACAAGTGAAAATCACGAGAGATCAAGGTTCAACTCTAATAAAATAAAAAATTATTTGATAATTCTTTTTATATGAAGAGAATTACCTAGTAAGTACATATTTTTGTAAAAGATACTAATTGGAACTTGGTAAATTAATTGAAGTGTGTATAATGTAACTCGCATGATAAAGAATGAGTTGAACATTAATATTTAAAAGAAAATAAACTTGGCCAAGATCCAACACGTTATTTGAGTAATAAAATAATACTACATGATTAAGAGAGAAGTGAGATATGGTAACAATTAAATTATTAGTCGTAGCTAAGGACCTAGTGGTCATGGAAGTGAAAATACTAAAAGATTTTATTTTTGTTTGATAGTAAAAAAGCTTATATATTAATGTTGAGATGAGGTGAGATGACATTGGAAGAAATGAAACTAACGTACTACATTACTATGAAATTTGTGTTAAATTTCATAGACCGCACGTGATGGGGATATGCTCTACCTTTTTCCGGCGAGATTCCTGCTATAGTTTGGTAATTGAACGGCCAATCACAAAACTCTTCCTAATTTTTATAACATAGATCACTGAATTTAAAGTCGGAAAAATATGATTGTTTTTGGATTTGAATAGTTCTACCTATCTCGAAAAATCTCCTAAAATCTTGAGATATTCACAAAGAGATTATGTTGCATAATCCGTAAACTCTCTATTAGATAATTTGTATTATTATAACAAATAATGAAACAGTAAACTTTTTAAAATAGAAATAAAAAATTAGCAGGATCAGAATGTCGAAATAATATAGGAAAAATTAATTTCGAATAAATTAAACCCACTGAATGCATAGTGTGTCCTTAAGAAAAATTATTCTCCTTAAGTACTCGAGGTGTTAGAATATTATCCTTACAAGATAAAACAATTTAACCCATCGGTATATTGATACCAAAAATTACGGTGTCAGCGAACCACTCAGTGATAGTAAATCTTGCTATAACAGATTTGTGCAAAAGAAGAAGAAGTGTTGAAGTTCAAAAAATTTGTAAGGAAAAATCTGACGACTCAAACGAATTTATAATTAATGGAAGTACCGTTTCTAAAAGTTCACAATCCTTCACAACAATCACTTAAAAAGGGAGGTAATTCAAACAAAAATTTAGGAAGAAAGTGAATTGGGTTGCGCACCGATCCGGTTCGAGTTGGATATTTATTAAATTTTTATTAAATAATTAAATAAATTTTGTCCAAAAATATTAATCAATCAATCTTTGACCGAAGCCGAAGCTGACCCGCGAGCAACGACGACGCGAGACTTGTCTTCTTCTTAACTCTTTAAGCGCTAGAAGAAGAGCAATTGTATATATACCCATCAAAAGTCTTTTCTTCCTCCAATATGAGACAATTTTCCTCTGTCAAGGAGGGAAAGTCAAATAATTTATTTTTCCTTCATTTACCATTCACTCTTAATTTAAGCTAACCAAGCTTAAACCCTACACTCTCGAAATATTCCCAAGTTACGGACATCATCTCGAAAATTTCATAAACTCTCGGAATATTTAAAAAAAGATCAAAACATAAACTAATGTCCTGATCAAAGGACATTCTGCTTGATAATCATATCTCTCTGAGCTAACAAAAGACTTACATAGCAATAAAATTATTTTTCTTCAAATAAGAAAATAAAAAAAGAGTTTTAAAGGTTGATAAAGGTTGCATTATTGCTCCCACTCTCTGTGCTAATTATGACAACAACAATAACAACAACAAAAACAATCCAGTAAAATCCCACAAGTAGGGTCGGGGGAGGATAGTTTGTACGCAAATCTTATTTGATTATATTGGACAATCAAGTTTTAAAGGATGTTTTACATGTTCCTGACTTTAAGTTCAACATATTCTGAGTTTCAAAGCTGACTAAGAAACTGAGTTGTATTGCAATGTTCTTCCCTGACTTCTATGTGTTGCAGGGTCTTTACAATGTGAAGGTGATGGGGATTAGTAAGGAATCACGTGGATTGTATTTTTTCCAGAGGATATCAATACCTACAACAGTAATGGTTAGTGACAGTACAAATAACTCAGCCCTATGGCACATGAGACTAGGACATCCTTCATAAAGGCAATGCATCATGTCTAACAGTTGAGAAACTCAGTGGATAGTAGAGTGCAACATAATTGTGATATATGCTTCCTCGCTAAAAATAGCAGGCTAAAGTTTCTATCTAGTAGTAATAATGCTATTATTATTTTTCATCTTATTTATGTAGATGTATGGGGACCTCATAGAATACCCATATATGATAGGAAATAATACCTTGTTATAGTGGTAGATGACTACAGTAGATTCACTTGGATATGTTTGTTGCAATTAAGAGCGAAGTAATAATTGTATTGAAGATTTTTCTTTTTAATGGCTAAAAATCAATTTGGTGTGACTGTCAAAACATTGTGATCTGACAATGGAATTGAATTCTTCAATTCTAGCTGCAATGAATTGTATTCTTCATTAGGAACTGTTCACCAAAGTAGATGTCCCTACACACCTAAATAAAATGGGGTAGTAGAGAGGAAGCATAGACACATTCTAGAAGTAGCTAAAACTCTAAAGTTTCAAAGCTCACTTCCCAACATATTTTGGGAAGAGTGTGTAAAGACTGTTGTGTATCTGCTTAATAAATGGCCTACTTCTGTGTCATGAGCTTTTAGGCAATAAGCCACCTGACATAAATCACCTTAGGGTATTTGGTTGTTTCTGTTATGCTAGTAACCTACCAAAAGAATATAAATTTAGTCCAAGAGACAACATATGTGTATTGGTGGGATACTCAACAACTCAAAAGGGATACAAACTTTATGATCTAGAAAGGAAAATTTTTCTAGTCAGCAGATATGTTCGCGTTAGGGAAGATATGTTTGCATTCAAGAATGCTGAACTGGCTTCTGGTGATTTTTTTCTTAAGTAGATAGAGCTGGTAGTGCAATCACCTCAACCTAGTATTGAACGGGAATCAGATACTGCATAGAAGTAAGTAATACATGCTGAATCAGCAAGTCAACTCGATGATGCTGATGTTCAGGAGCAAGTAACACATGTTGAAGTTTTGATAGAAACTCATGAGGATCATATTATCATATCACCTGATGAAATTTTGAGAGAAACATTGACACAAATTGTAGATACTTCACAAGACAATTTAAATGACACGATATTTCCATCACAATCATCAAAACAACAACCATCAACTCAGAAAATAGCTCATAATGTTGGAAAAGGAGGAAGAATATCTAAATCTCCCATTTGGCTGAAGGATTATGTGACATCAAAGCATAGTGCCACTTAGTACCTTTATCCATTATCCAAAAAGATATATTATGCGACTCTACAAACAAGATACCAGTCTTATTTGAAGGTTTTTTCAGCTTGGATTGAACCTAACTCCTTTAAGGAGGAAGTCCAGGATGAGTTAAAGCCATGTATCAGGAGATACGAGCACTCAAAGATAATAAGACTTGGGAACTAGTTGATTTACCTATAGGAAAGCAAGCTATTGTATCTAAATGGGTCTACAAATTCAAGTACAAAGAAAATGGAGAGGTCAAAAAATTCAAGGCTCGTATGGTTGCCAAATGACTCAATCAAAAGGAAGGACTTGACTATCATGATACTTTTTCACCTGTTGCCAAAATGTTCACTGTGAAACTTGTTATCAGTATAGATACTTCCAAAGGTTGGCCTTTATACCAAATAAATATTAGTAATGCATTCCTATGAGGAGACTTATATGCAGAAGTCTACACAAGTCTACCCCAAGGTAAAGGACCATTGGGAGTTGAGATACTTCTTAGCATTGCAGTTCTGAGATAAAAAAAGGGCACATTGCTTAACCAAAGAAAGTCTGATTTGGAGCTTATTTCTCATGTTGGTTTGAGTGGATGTAAACCTGCTAAGTCACCTTCGGAACTTAACCAAAGGTGACCACTGTTGATTAAAATGTTCATGTAGTAAATACTGATGATGTAGAGCTTGATGATGCCATAATATATTAGTAGTTAATTGGAAAGCTCCTTTACCTTATCATCACTAGACCAAATATTAGTTATGCAGTTCATAGCTTAATCTAGTTTATGCATCGATCCAAATAATCATACTTGGAGGCAGCCTTTAGAGTGGTTAAATATCTCAAAGGTTGTCCTAGCTTGGGTGTGTTATAACCTACTGGTCCTATTATTACTTTTTCTGCCTATTGTGACTCAAATTGGGCTTCCTGCCCTAACACAAGGAGGTCAGTCACTGAATATGTTGTCAAGTTGGGTGAGGCACTCATCTCTTTAAAGTTTAAGAAGCAACATACTATAAGCAGAAGCTTCACAGAAGCTGAATATAGGAGCATGGCAGCGGCAACAACTGAAGTAACTTGAGTTGTTGGTGTGTTGTAGGAGTTAGGACTTACTATATCCCAACATATGTCCCTATTCTGCGATAACAAGGCAACTATCCAAATTGCCAGCAATCCTATTTTTCACGAACACACTATGCACATTGAGCTTGATTGTCATTTTGTGCGTGAAAAAATAAAGTCTGTGCTCATCATTCCTAGCGCATTCCTTCTGCTCAAAAGCTTGCTGACCTACTAACCAAAGGTTTACCTACTGTTCAACATCAAGTCCTTTTGTCCAAGCTTAGCGTGTTTGATGTCTTTTAGCCACGAGCTTGAGAGGGAATATTGAGTAAATGGTAGTGTAATGTATGTATAACTTAGTGTATTAAGAGAGGGGTATTTTTGTCATTTCACTGACCTTCTCCACTAACCACCGTGAAGTGGTTATATTAGTTAATACTATACATTTCATTTGTTGGTTAAGATCTTTTCCTCTTTCTCTTTACAACATTGTTCAATTTGTTCATACTTCAATTGCATGCGTATAAATAAGAGTTTGTGACATTGACCTATACAAAATGCATTAGGTCATCTTTTCTTTGCTTTTCTTGTACAGATTTAGTACCCAAGAGCTCTCTCTTGTTAGTCCCAATAGACAATAGTAAAAAGTTATACTTAACTGTCTAATGTTTCAATTTCTCATTCCCTTCGAATTAATTATCCTACTTTTAATTTTGATTATTATGTCCTCTATCGCGGAAATTTTTTCTGTATATATACTTCGAATAATTTTCTTTATTCTTTCATTAAAAATATACTTCAGAATCAACTTAAGTACTATTTTAATTTTTAGACCGAGTACTGCATTTTTAAATATAAGAAAATAAGATCAACTTTCACTTTGATAATAATCGTGTCGAAACCAAATAAGACATCTTAATTGACACATACGCAGTATATAATCGGCATATTAAACGAAAAATGAAAAACTTGTTTTCATGACCACATGAATAATATGCTCGTAATACATTGCAATTTAATGTAGCACTACATTTTTTCACTTTTAGCCCGCGTCAGAAATTATTTATATTTGATAGCCAAAAAATATATAAATTTGTATAAATTTTATATATATATATGTGTGTGTGTGTGTGTATATATATATATATATATATATATATATATATATATATATATATATATATATATATATATATATATATATATATATATATAGGAAAAATGCACAATTACCCCCTGGCCTATACCCGAAATCTCAACTACACACTTTTTCTTTGCGGGAATCCTATTACCCCCTAAACTTATTTTAAATGTAATTGTTTGCATCCTTAACGCTGACAACCAAACTCTTAGTAAGTGGTGAGATACACACGCCCCACCATGCATTTTTAGTACTTTTTTTTATTCTTTCTTCTTTTTCTTATCCTTTTTTTCTTATTTCTTATTATTCTTATTTTTTTTTTTTTGGTTATTTCATTCTCTTTCTTTTTGTTTTGGTAACTGGCGGCATAAAATGGCGGTCGTTGGAATTTCACAAACACCATTTTCCCTTATTTTTTTCTACCTGCACGTCCATATTCCTAGGTTAGTAATTCAACTAAAAATGAAGCAACTCCAAAGAGGCACATCATAAATTTTATGTAAATCATGTATATTTTGAAGCATTAATGGTTGAACAACGCAAAAATTGTTGCTTACTAACTCTTTTCTATTCTCATTGTTTTGGTTACATATGTTAACATTTTACTAATTACTATGCTTGTCTATAATTGCCTTTATTGTCCAAGACTATTGGGCGAACGAATTATTAATATTTCCAATAGAATTCTACTAGAAAATCTCAATATTCAGTTTCCACTAAGTTGGGCTGTTTGTCTAATCATGCACTTTATCGAGGGAGAAAATGAGTTAAGATTGTTCCACTTTATGTGATCTTCTTGCCCAAAGCACTTGTCCTTTTTGGTGGATTTGTCTGTTCTCTGCCAACTCTATTTGATGAGTTCCCACTTCTATTTTTTTTCTTTCCCAATGTGCTTGAGCCTCAGGGGACGATTAATTTGAATTCGTGTCGTATAAGATTTATTGAATAAGATCGTGGTTTATATCAAAAGAAATTTATATTCAAAATTTGAATTAGATGCCTATTATTAAGGATGGAGGCAGCGGCGAGCTACCTTATAGATAGGGGTGTCAATAACACCCCTTTACGGGAAAAAATATATTGTGTAGGGAGGTTAAAAAAATTATATGTATATATATTATATGTTGACTCTCCTCGATTTTTTCATATATTTAATTTTATATATTTTGACTTTTTTTAGTGAAAATTCTAATTTCGTCACTGGATGAAGGGATGATATGCCATATTTTCAGAAAGATTTGAATCCTATACTTAAATAATGTAAAGAAGAATTATATCCGTCTTTGTCAAGAAAAATTGACAGGTTTCTCTTACAATAATTTCATTCTTCTTTTCCCTTATAAATACTAATTAACTTTTATTTATTGACTGCGTTACTTAAAGAACTAAATCTCAATTTATGACACTTTTCTGCTTAAAAAAAGAACCTTCCTTTTTAGAAGGATCTATGTAATTATTTCATGAATGGCCGACAAATCAAGGTAGAGCCTCGTGCATGAATATAAATTAGAGGAATAAGCATGTACTGAAAAAGAATTTTTCCTTGTTTATGCATGAAATGGTCTTAACTGTATTTAAGTTTTATATATTAATCGTGTAAGTATTTATATATTTGGCGTGAGTATAATTAAATATTTTCAACAAGTACATATATTCGGTGGAACTCAGTTGTATTAGTCTAAACTCTATATTTAGTTTAAAAATTAATTGATTATATACATGTTATTAATTTTAAATTCAGTATTTTAAAAGGACTAAAATTTCAAGCACATAAACTTTATATCTCCACTCTGATCCGATCGCTCTGTGGCAACAAATTTCCTATTTTTTACAAGTTAATTACAACATACATAGTTTAAATATATACACATACAATTGATGAATTTTTTTATATACTCCTTTTATTTTAAATTAAACGTATATTAGCAGCTAATTAAGATACTGGGCCAACAAGATCTGTTTGTACATAAAGATTCCTTTCTAGTTGTTAATACGGAAATTAAAGCCAATTGATCAAGTTGTTAATTAATTGGATACCTTTTTTATTCACAAAACAAAGGGTCATAAGCCTCGTAATCATAGCTCTTGATATCTCCTCAAGTTGATGATGAGTCAAAATTTTAGATGCCCACTATTATCAATCGAGCAAGATTATATTTCATATTTGTGGCATATGAAAAATAAAATAAAAATATTTTCTTTTGGTTTTATCACCCAATATCCAGTATACATTTTGTGACCTAACTAATTCGAATTCGCGTAAGAATTTTTATTTTGGAGAGTAAAGCATTTCTTATTAAAGACGACTTTCTATACTCATGGTTCGAACCCAAGTCTCTGGTTAAAGATGAAGAATGTATACTCAAAAAGATTATCTCTTCACATACCTAGCTTTTTTATGAACAATCACATACATAGTTAAATTACTTTAATCACGTAAAATAGTTACATAGTCAACGCTTAGAACTTAAATGGTTATAACAAAGTTAACTATATATTTCCTCAATTTCAATTTATGTGAACCTGTTAGACTGGATACGTAATTTAAGAAAAAATGAAGACTTTTAAAATTTGTGCTCCTAAATAAGTAAAAAACGGGCCCAACTATTTATGTGGTTATAAAAGGTTCTCATTAATGGTAGAATTGTAAGTATAAGCTAAATTGTTCCTAAATATAGAAATATGTCATTCTATTTGAAACTTACCAAAAAGAAATAAGTTGACATAAGCTGAAAATAGGGGTGTACATGAACCGAGTTGGTTTATTTTTTTATCAAAATTGACCAAACCAACTATATCGGTTTGGATTGGTTCGGTTTTGTCGGATTTTCTGGGTTTTCAGTTTTTTTTTGTTACATGAATATTATTTCAAGCTTACTTTGTTAAAATTATAGATAAATCTTTGATAAGTGAATATATGTTTAGTAAATATGGAAAAAATTGACAGATATATGATCTATTAATATAGTCTAATGGGAGAATTTTTTTAGTAACACATGATAGTTATTTTCTTAGTCGTCTAACAATAATTTTTCGTTAATTTACGCTTTCAAGGTTAATACATTAGAGGATCCCAAATATTTTTACATTTTCTAAAAAAAATTCACTATAAAGTCTTAAAAATATAAATATAATTTATATATTTTACGATTTGGTTCGGGTTTTCTTACTCAATACCAAACTAAGTCAAACCAACCCTAGTGGGGTTTAATCAGTTTGGTTTGGTTTTTCAGTTCCGTTCGGTTTAAACACCCGTAGCTGGAACAAGAAAAATAATATGAAGATTAAAAAATTTACATTTTAATGCAAAGAGTAGGAAGTAATTAGTGTATCAAGTACTACGATCTGCGGAAGCGATGATATATACAGCTATATATAACTAAAGCCGAAGAACAATAACCGAAATAAAGAGAGAAATCAAGCTAATTATGATCAATATATGTCTTACTTAATTAATATGATGGAGCAAGCAATTCAAAATCTAGCAAAAAAATATGATAAAATTTAAGCTTTGACAGCTGAGTTTAGTATCTTCAACATACCATCATATTCTTTACATGTGCCTTTACGATGTATATGGTGCTAATTATTAGTCAACAACGTAGGTTTTTAAATAAATAATGTACATGCCTTGATCTCATTTTATTATAATATGTAAGCTTAAGACTCACTCCATATAATACTAATCATATTCCTAAGTAGAATATAATCTAGTGGTCAATGGTCGCAATTTTAATGTAATATCACAAATATTTAGTAACTTTCTGATCACTACTGTTGGCGTCATTTTTAACTCTCCACTTAATTAACTATGATTCAGAAAATAGAAAAACCAATCCAAAACCAACCCCTGTGAAAAAATTTACATCAGATTTTGAAAGGAAAAAAAATGAGAGAGATACTAGTTAGGTATTTTACGTTTATTGTCAATAGTATTCACAGTCACTGGGACCATATCTTTTTGGCCAAATATACATACAGCCATTAAACTTGGCCCTAAATTTTTTGTTGGCACTTTAACTTAGCCTTATTCCATTTTAGCCTTTTAACCCTATTTTTTTGTTTCACTTTGACATAAAAGTTGACTAGATTCCACGTGTGATTTGCCTCACCATTATAGGCGTGCGAGAGCCATTTTTTAAGCCAAATTTCATACTCCCAACGTAGCGGATCCAGAATTTAAATCCTATGGATTCAATTTTAATATTTTTTATATTGAACCCATTATATTTTTAAAGCTATGAATTTATATCTATTTTATTTATAATTTTAATGAATTTTTACATACAAATTTTTAATCCGCATCGAAAATTAGTTCAGTTGAACCCGTATTTGTTACTAAAAATATATATAAAAAATATTTTTTCCACGGGAGGAGAGCTGAAAAAATGAAAAGAATAATAATCTGAAATACAAAAAAAGAAGAAAAAAAAAGAAAATTTGTATGGGGTGGGGATAGCAGCTGGGCATTTGTCCGCACTACATTTTTACATGGGACCTTGGTCACTGTTATGGTTCAAGCTAGTAAAATTTGTGTCGTTTAATGCAATGTGGATTAGATGATATTGATAGCCAAGACTAAATTTAACTTCACATTTCTGCATTTAGCTCACTTTGGCTTGTTGATTCCTATAGTGTCACCCTAATACATAACAATTTGTTAAACTGTCGATAAATAAAATTTAAATTCATTAATAATTCTACTTGTCATTATATTCTCCCTATTTGGTCAAAGAGGTTTTGTTAGTTACCCACTAGTTGGAAAGAAATTTAGATCATGAATATAATGCTGAAGAAACGTAACAAAAGCCAACTTATATTTTACGGATTCCACTAAACTCAATATTTTCTATACGAAATATAATTACATAAATAAATATATACAAAAATACTAAAATTTTAACTAATTAAAATTTGAACATATAATTTTTTAAAGTACAATTACTTTAGTGCTTAAAGCGTAAAAAAATTAAATCCATCAAATTAATTTCAATATTGAATCTGGTTGGAAATTAATGTCACAAGACAAAGCCACAACTATAATAGTGGGGTCTAAGGTGGTTCTTGGTCAGGTTTGACGTTATTTCGTTAATTTGCCGACATCAATCACGTGATATTTTCTTAATAGACAAGAGCATACAAAACTTGAGCGTATTCTTTGGGATTTTGGGGACATTTCCACATATTTTAGAATGTGTTTGAATACATAGGTTTCCTAGTCAAGTGAATTTTGCATAAAATGTTGTTAAATTTCTGCATTCTGAAATAGCAGAAACACAACACGTTAAGAGCAAACATTTTCTTGTAACATCATGTGATAAACTGCTGCTTTTGTCTCACAATATTTGCACATGCATATAAATAAATGCTTATGAAATATTTCCAACAATCCATGTAGCAGAAGAAACCCTATTCATTACGCAAAAAAAAAAAAAAAAAAAAAAAAGGAAGAAGAAGAAACCCTATTATTTTTACATCCTTAAATGTTGGATGGACCACCTTGCGAAAAAAATAATACTAGATGGGATTCAAATTCGGTAGCAGAGTCAGAAATTTTAACAAGATGATTAAAAAAAAATACAAAAATATCAGATAATTGAGATTTGAATGTGCAACTTAAATCAATTTTTAAGTGTCTTTGAGACTAAGTTAGAAGCTTGTTTGATGTCAAGAGAATTCAACATGCAATTTATATATATAGAAGAAAAATTGGTTTAACCCTACTTGCACGATATAATTTTCCGATGAAAAGAATTTAATTAAATCCTTCTTCGGACCATATGATTTTGCCTTGCTCTACGGAAGGGCCGTCCAGGCCACACGCAATGACATAGCGAAACAAAAGAGGTATGCCCCCACTCTTAATTATCTGCTCACAATTATTGTGTTTCTCCTTCAGAAATAGTGTATGCACTAGAGACACTCGACACGAAGGTGAAGTGGCTGCAAAAGAGGAAGTCCGACCCAAGTACTTGAAAGTCAAACGTCCTTTGTGAATTTCACTAGGGGGGGGGGGGTCACAAAACCCAAGATTGCATAGACCTATAGTAAGAAGTAGTTAGAATGCTGAATCAAGGGCACCTGAAGGAGCTGATGAGTGACCGAGGACGAGCCAACTTCGGCCCCGGACGAGAACAACACCAAGGCCTTCCAAAGCCGCACTCTCCTGTCCGCACCATTCAAATGATCATTGGTGGAGGCGACGAAGCAGCAATCAACCACATAAAGTTTACCACCACACACAAGCTAAATCGGTCAATCACCCACGATAGGTATGATGATCTCGGAGAAATATCATCTTCGATAAGTTAGATACCAACGTTTTGATATTCCTCACTCCGATGCTCTTGTCATTACTTTACGTATTTCTAATACTGATGTTAAAAGAATAACGATAGACGACGGAAGCGGCGTGTGTATTATTCACCCTCAAATGCTTACACAAATGCGACTCATGGATAAGATAGTACCATACTGCATAATGCTAACGAGTTTTAACAATGCAGTCGAACAAACCTCAGGAGAAATAACGCTGCCTGTTCTGGCCGGGGGCGTCACCCTAGAAACAACTTTCCATATCATAAACTTGGACACAACTTACAATGCAATCATAGGTAGATCGTGGATACATAGCATGAGGGCTATCCGTCTAGTTTGTATCAAGTAATCAAATTCCCTACCTCTGGGGGATATACAACACACGAACAATGCACAACCCAAGAATGCCACCGCATCGCCCAAAATTGCACATTCACTCAACAACTAAAAAGAACACCCTTAGAAGCATAGCAATTATCAAAGTCAGGGTCCAAACTTGACGATTGAAAATACGTTAACAAGGTTCCCGACATCATCGAAGCCGCAGGATCAACAATAGAAGATCTCGATCCCGTCCAAGTAGATAGAAGAAAAAAACAAAAAGGATTATATAGGCCATAAGCTCCCTAAGCTAGGTAAATTTCACGAGTTTTTAATCAATAATGCCGATCTGATTGCTTTTTCTCACACAGATATGCGACGTATTCCAAAGACGTCGCTACACACAACTTGAACGTCAATCCCTTTAACCCCCAGTACGACAAGTGAGAAGAAGATTTAATGCCGCAATCAGTGAGGCCCTCAGCGAGGAGTGGATAAATTACTCGCTAACGGCTCCATCCGAGAATCAAAATATCCTCAATGGGTCGCCAATGTAGTCATGGTAAAAAAGAAAAATAGGTAACGGCAATTGTGCGTGGATTTTACGGACCTAAACAAGGCCTTCCCGAAAGACTCCTTTCCCCTACCTCATATCGATCAACTCATTGATGCAACAACATGGCACGAGTTGTTGAGTTTCTTGGATGCCTACTCAGGTTACAACCAAATCCTCATGGAGGAAGATGATCAAAAGAAGACTACTTTCATCACCCATCAAGAAACGTACTGTTATCGAGTCATACCATTTGGATTAAAGAACGCAGGGGCGACTTATCAAATATTGGTGACCAAAACGTTCAAGAACTAGCTCGACAAAACTATGGAAGTATACATAGACAAAATGTTTGTCAAATCGAAAAGGAAGGAAGATCACATTGATTAACTGAAAAAAACTTCAAAATATTAAGGCAGTGCGGTGTAAAGCTGAACCCAAAAAAATGTGCCTTCGACGTGAATTCAGGCAAGTTCCTCGAGTTCTTGGTGTCACAAAGAGGCATACAGGTCAACCCCGACCAAATCAAGGCCATTTATGGGAATATCTGAAGTTTTAACCAATACGAAACATGTGCAAAAATTGACGGGTCTGTCAAGGTTCATCTCGCGATCTTCCGACATATGCCACAAATTCCTTAATGTGATCAAAAAGGACAACGGGCTCCAATGGAATGCAAAATGCATCGAGGTCTTAAGAGAACTAAAGGTGTACTTATCATCTTCCCCACTACTCGCTAAAGCAGAACCCGGTAAGTGCATCCTTATATAGTTGGCTGTATAAAAAGTCGCGGTAAGCGCACTATTGGTCCGCGAAGATAATGGTACGCAATCTATGTTCTATTAAATTAGCAAAGCTCTTGTCAACGCTAAAACGAGGTACCCTTACCTCGAGAAATAGGCCTTGGCATTGGTCATAGCTTCACAAAACCTTAGACCCTATTTCAATACCACCCCATATCGGTGGTAACAAACTTTCCCCTGTGGGGTATCCTGCATAAACCCGAGCTGTAGAGGGGATTGGCCAAATGGGTCATAGAATTGAGCAAGCATGATATAACATATCAGCCGTGGACAATGATAAAGTCGCAAGTACTCACCGTCTTTGTCGCCGATTTCAGCGCCAAAAAAGAACCGAGGTCGAAAAGGAAATTACTGACACATCGTTTGATCTACCTGACCTATGCGTCCTATACACCGATGGCGCATCCAACAAGTCAGGATTTGGACTGGGACGTACAACAAGCAAAGTCATTCGCTAATCTATACGGTGTCGTGATATGACTAACAACAAGGCTGGGTATGAGGTCGTAATTGCAGGATTGAAGCTAGCTCTCAAATATGGAGTGCGCCGAGTCATCCTTAGAATCGACTCACAACTTGTTGTCAACCAAGTCACAAGGACTTTCCAAATCAAAGAGCAGAGGCTACAAAAGTACAAGTCAAAAATTCATAAATTGCTACCAGAGTTTTATGAATGTCGGCTCGATCAGATACCTCGAGCACATAATATCGAGGCAGACTGTCTCGCCAAATTAGCAGTGGCCAAACATCACAAAGGAGAGTATAGTCACCCTCCAACGTTCAACAATAGAACAGCTCGAGGTACACTCTATCACTTTAACTTAGGACTGGCGCAATCGTATTATAAAATATTTTCAGGAAGGAGTGCTCCCAGCAGAAAAAAAGGAAGCCAAAAGTCTTCGAATGCAGGCGGCCTGATACAACATCATAAATCATGACCTACACAAAAGAACATTTGGAGGCCCCTTGGAAAAATACCTAGGGTTGAACAAAATAAGACGCGCGCTCGAGGAGTTACACGAAGGCCACCGTGGTGCCCATACCGACAACCGAGCCCTTATCAGATTCCTTATTTGGGCAGGTGATTATTGGACCACAGTGAATAAAGAAGTCGCTGATTACGCCAAGAAGTGAGAATAGTGCCAAAAGTATGCTCCTATGACACATCAAGCGGGAGAAACCTCCACTTTGTTACATCGTTATGGTCGTTCATCAAATGAGGAATGGATATTGTCGGACCCTTCCCAGCAAGGCGAGGTAATGTACGTTTTCTTTTGGTTTTAACTAACTATTTCTCTAAATGGGTAGAAGTAGGTGCGTTCACCCACATAAGCGAACATTAATTTATCAAATTCATATGGAAAAACATCATATGCCATTTCGACACCCCCAATGAAATCAACTGTGAATACAGACCCCAGTTCATCAGAAAGAAGACCGTCGAGTTCTTCAAAAAATGCTACATCAAGAGAATACTCTCCACGCCATACCACCATATCGGGAATGGTCAGGCCGAATCCTCTGACAAAACAATACTAAAATCTTGAAGAAAAAAATTGAGGACGCCAAAGGACTATGACCGGAATTACTACCAGAAGTACTGTGGGAATATCACACCACGCCAAAAACAAGCACCGGAGAAATGCCATATTCACTAGTCTATGTGACTGACGCCATGATACCAGTCAAGGTCGGGGAACCCAGTTTGAGATACACCAATGAAAACGGACCAATCAATGACAAGAATAGGAAGTAAGATCTCGATGAAGCAGAGGAATGAAGTGACATGACATACATAAGGATGGTAGCCCAAAAATAACAAGCGTAATGTACTACAACAAAAAAGCCAAAGTACGACCACTCAAAGTCAGAGACTATGTACTCAAGGACAAAACAGGCAAGCAAAGATTCGAGATAAGTCAAAAGTGGGAACCAATTAAGATGAGCCATATAAAATCATGGCAGTAGCAAACATAGTTTCATTCTAACTAGAAACAATGGAAGGAACGCTACTACAAAATAATTGGAACGCCGCCCACCTCAAATGATTCAACTTCTGAAAACAAACGCCTTCTGCGTCGTACTCTTTTTTCCTCATCCAGGTTTTGTCCCAATTAGGTTTTTCGTGAGAGGTTTTTAAGGAGGCGACAAAGGGGACGTCTTGAAGTGAAAGTATAATTCATCTCCTGACCAGTGACGACTTCTCCAGGCTGAACTATGAAGGGACTAGATACATGGAAACTTCTCCAATATACATGGAAACTTCTCCAATATATGTATGAAACAAACAGACACATGTAGTGTTCTCCAATGAATGAAATAAAGCAGCATTTTTACTCTCTACCAAGTCTTTTCACACTTTACATTTGATCTCGCTCGAATTATTTAATATTCAACGTCGCTCGAATTACTTAACAATTGACCTTGCTCGAATTACTCATATTCGACCTCGCTCGAATTAATTAATATTTGATGCCGCTCGAATTACTTAACATTTGACCTTGCTCGAATTATTTAACATTCGACCTCGCTCGAATTACTCACATTCGACCTCGCTCGAATTACTTAATATTCAACGTCGCTCGAATTATTTAAAATTTGACTTCGCTTGAATTACTAAACATTCGACTTCGCTCGAATTACTTAAACATTCGACATTGCAACTAATTACTTAACATTTGACTTTGCTCGAATAACATAAACATTCGACCTAGCTCAAATTACTCACATTCGACCTCGCTTGAATTACTTACATTCGGCCTCATTCGAATTACCTACCATTCAACCTCGCTCAAAATCTTCAATATTCGACAGCGTCGAACATCGATCTCATCAAAACATCAGGGACTTCCCCACAAGCGAAAAGAAAATAGAACGAAAATCATGAAAGGGCCAAAGATGTAGACATTTAATTTTTGACCCTCCCCGAAATTTCATCAATTTTAGCGTAAAATATTTAATTAGGATTAATATGGTTATTTCAACTAAGTTTGACTCATTTACATTATTTTTATACAAAATTGAAAATACAAAAGTAGTTCCATATTTCTCTATGTAATTCATGTATTAGATATTGTTAGGAAGATATGTTACTTTGAACTTATTTTATTTTTACATAATATTGAAAATTATCAAAATTGTTTCATAGTAGAATATTATTTGTTTTAATTAATTTAGTTTTATATTTTAATTTTGTAAATTTTATATCATTTGGAGAAGGAAGAGTGAGTTTTTGGCTTAGTTTATCACATTTTTGGTAAGAGAGGTCCATTCTTGATCTTTTGGCCCAATTTCAAGCTCAACAAGACTTACCCCATTACCCTCTCTTCTTTAAACATAAACCCTAGAATGATAACAAAAAAGAGGACACGCAACAAGAAAAGAGGACATAGAACCAAAACGCAGTTGACCCGTAATATCACAACAACGCAGCCGACCACCCTCTTCAACTCAAACCCATCTGTTTCCACCTTTCTTCCGGTCTTGGTTCGTAAAAAGGTGAGATAAGTGGTTAAAGTCAAATTTGTTGTTGCGGATTGTCGAACTCGTTTTTGAGTTCAATCCGAGTCTGTGTCAATTGAGTCTTCTCGTTGAGCTTCCGGTCGTTGTTCCTTGCCACCAAAATCTTGGCATCCAAATAAAAAATTGTAAAGTTAAAGGCCTTCGTTAATGGTCGACACCTTTTAAGGAGGATTTAGTGTGGAGTTTGGTCAAAAAAAGGAATGTGACAAAAGACACCCTCACAAAAATAGAAAAACAAAACAAAAACTAAGTATGATGGCTTTATGCCACGTCATCCCCATTGGCATACTCATCATCATACCAAGAATCCGAGGCGAGCCTATTCGCATCATCATCAACGTCATTCCCACCACGGGTACCAGGGGCGTAGCAACAAGCTTCACAGGCCGCACATGCCTTAACATAGATGCCTTTAGTTCCTTTCGGAAATTTTCCCATTCGCTTTCAAAGACTTATACACATTAAGCTGAGCCTCGACGTGAACCCACATCTCATATAACTCCCGTGACACACTGGGATCATCAAAAGTATGAGACTTGGACAGCTGTAACTGTTGTTGCTCCTCCTCGGCCTTCAAAGCAACGACCTGATCATTCAATCCGGATAACTTCGCCTTTAGATCCTGGATCCGCTCTTCTAACCTCACCGCCATAAGCTTCGACGTCTCCGCCTCATTCTTTCACTCGGACCTACAAATGCGAAAGGCATCTTTTAAGTCCACAACTTCAGCCATAGCGGCCACTCTACCTTTCTCGGCACAAGTCAATTCTTCAACCTTTGCGCTCAACTTGCCCCGAAAATCAACAGCTTCCGCCACCATCTGCCCAAGTTCAGTAGTTAAAGATTCCATTTATGTTTGAAGATTGACATTCTCATCCATCACCCCATTGCTCACCTTGAGCTCATACTTCTTGGCCTTAAGATTCGTCTCAAGCTCGCTCCACCGACCGATAGCCCTTCTTTAGCTTTTTAATTTTTTTCATCAACTCCTCGTCCTTCTGTTTAAGCCTGTCATGAAACAACTGAAACTCACTATCCTAGTTAAAGATGTCAGCCAACATTCAGCGCTTAGTATAGTGCTCTTTGTACTTAGAGGTCACCTTCTTAAAAATGGACTTCCTCTACTCCTTCCGCCGGTTACACTCGCTCCCCATAATAAGAGTCAAACATACAAAAGAAAGGGGTCAGTATGAGCAGGTTACACATGCAAAACAAATCCTAACATTAAAAGGCTTTTACTTGCAAAGCCATGCTAGATATACTCAGCGATAACTTCGCATCGCTCATCGCCTATAGCGTCACGTTCACAAAAGCCGCGCACAAGCGGGCAAAGGACAACACCGCCTGTTCAGAGTTAGCCAAAAGGTCATAACCCACAGGAATGATTACGTGCCGGTTAGGACCCTCCATCCTTATCTCCACACGAGTATTCTTTTGGATCAATATCCGAGCCAAAGCCTTCATCCTCCGCAGGTACCACTTTATCTCCTCCAGCCGCCACCGATGCACCACCTTCTATGGTACTTACGAGTTCTCTGCTATCATGCACCCTCTGGCCCTAGAGGGCCTCCTCTTCATAATGGTATCCGCTGTAAATATGGCCTTTGTGTCCGATGTGAATGCAAACATCGCTTCTGGAGAAATGAGCTTCTCCGATTCAATACCAGTAACGATGGCCTTCTCGAGCTCCATCCTTTGCTTTTTTCTTGATAGTGACACCTCTACATGAGACGACTCGCCTACAAGATGATAAATAGGTCGGGAAGAGATCGTATCTCGCATAGGAACACTTTAAGAGGAAGAATCCCTCATCGAAGGGCCTTGAGTACGACCTCCATAAACGGACTCGGCCTAAGCAAACTGCATCCCAACTTATGCGATAGCTTGGCAAAATGCCGGCATCGGAGCTTCTTTTGAAGACTCATTGATCTAGCACAAAAAAGTAGGTCGCATCAATGGGCAATGGTAAACAACAGGAAGCTAAAGCAAAATAACACTTACTAGATGGGACCTTAGGTCCAAAACACTTGTGGAAGCCACCCAATCACGAATCTTCACCATCTGAGGCAACACGTGAGGGTGCATGCATTTCAATTAAAAAACAAAGAAACTACTAGTGAGCTAAATGAAAGTACGATAGAAGATAACAAGCGTACAGTAAGGACGCTTATGATTATTATTCCACTGTTCGAGAAACACAATCGGGTCCACCATTAAGTGTTCGGTCATGATAAAAAAATGCTTATTCCAAAACTTCCAATTCGTTCTATCATTCATTCCAACTACTAGCCCTCTGGTCTATCGAACATAGGTATATCATAGTACCTCTATAAGAAATTGGTGAAAATAAGTGCAACAGGTGGAGAATATCGACCTCATAACCAACTAACTTTGCGTATTTCATCAGCATAAAAAAGCTTTATACAAGTATGGAGAGAGTTGCGCCGGTCAGGCGTTGTAAAATTGGCAAAATTCCTCCTCTAATAGAAGAAGAGAAAGATTATAAGTAATAGAGAACATGTATACATAGAAGGCACAATACCCCGGTTGATAGACCTTTACAATATCACCACCAACCGTAACTATCTTTCCATGGGGAGAGATTAGGTATTTAGACTGAAGGTCGGCAATATGAGGCGATCCAGTCTCGGAGATTACCTAAGTATGAGCGAGAGTAGGCTTCTTGGGAAAATCATTTCTAGCCAAGGGGTTTCTCGAAACTATTTCCTCCGCGGTGGGGAATCTATCATCGTTTTCAACCACAAATTCCTCAGCACCGGGAGAAAGAGCCACCAATAACAGAGTGACATCAAAAACTTCATTATGAATGTGAAGAGGTTGTGACATATTTCGACAATAAAACGTATTCTACCAACCCGATGAAGAAGATAACAATTGAGTAAGAAGAAGAGGAATGAAAAGAGAGAAGCAATATCGGGAGCAGAAATTGGGGAAGAAGATCAAGGAAGAACAATACTCATGCAAAGTGAAGGATGTTGAATACTTCCAAAAAATAAAAGCCCCATCTATTTATAGGGCTAGGTGGAGCGAGAATCGTAGCAAGGGATTGTCAATGGCACCAAAACCAAAGTTGCAGACATACAGACGATGTCTCGGAAAGATGCATAAAGATGACACGCATGGTCATGATGTCACCCCATGATAGCCACACCAACCACAACTTTGCTGGTTGCGCCGTTCTCTCCACATCAACCGACCTAACTTATTCAAAACAACCAAATTTATTCTAAATGGAAGCAAATCAGGTCCGCTTATCAGGGGCATGCAAGACCGCGACCTCAACACGCAAAGGGACTAACTGTATTGGTCTAAATTTGGCGCCTTGGTAGTAAGTGGATAAATAGGACCAAGTACCGGGTCGACCTTAGTGTAATGGTCGGAATCCATATTAGAGAGGGTTGATGTCAAGGGTGAGCAGCTGAAGTAAAAGAATAAGGGTAGGATAAGTTTAGATATGGACACAAGGAATATTTCTTTGGATATTCCTCGTTTTGTACCTTTTAGAGTTTTCGGAAAATATCCCATATAAATAGGAAGAGATAGAGTATAAAAGGGGGATATTCACTTATGAGAAAAAATAATAATAAAAGGTTGACTTGAGAGAATATACAAAAGTTATCTTGTTCATTAATCCAAGCATACGTTATTTATTCCTTGTTCACAAGATCTGTAGATTCCATAACCATCTTTACGTACCTTCTTTCCACGTCAATGCTAGGGGAAAGAGCCGTCCATGTCTTATAGAGATAGAGTATAAAAGGGGGATATTCACTTATGAGAAAAAATAATAATAAAAGGTTGACTTGAGAGAATATACAAAAGTTATCTTGTTCATTAATCCAAGCATACGTTATTTATTCCTTGTTCACAAGATCTGTAGATTCCATAACCATCTTTACGTACCTTCTTTCCACGTCAATGCTAGGGGAAAGAGCCGTCCATGTCTTATAATAATTGGTTGGCAGAGTCTTTCTCATTATTTTCATTGCCATTATCTATATTTATTGCATATTTATATCATCGCATTTATTCAGTACAAACATACTGATTGTAACGACCCGGCCGGTTGTTTTTGAAATTTACGCCCCGATCCCAAATTAACCGTTCCCCCTAAGTTCATTTTTGCTATTGTGGTTTGCCGGGATGTTCGGTTTTAGAAATTGGAGTGTTTTGGGACACTTAGTCCCTAAATGAGAACCTTATAGTTGAAAAATGGCCCGTATTCAGAACAGTGTTACGATGACCTCGGAACAGAAATTTTATGGTTCCGTTAGCTCCGTTAGGTGATTTCGGGGTTGGGAGCGCATTCAGAACGTATTTTGGAGGTCCGTAGCTCATTTAGGCTTGAAATGCCGAAGTTTGGAATTTTTGGAAATCCGATCGATAGGTGAGATTTTGATCCGGGAGTCGGAATAGAATTCCGATAGTTGTAGTAGCTCCGTTAGGTGATTTTGGATATTTATGCAAATTTTCAGGTCATTCGGACATCGGTTGGTTGGGTTTTTGATAGCATGAAGGATTCGGAAGTTTTGGTTGAAACTTAGGCTTGAATCCACCATGATTTGATGATTTGTGTTTTTAATGATATGTTTTTATAATTGGAACAAGTTTGTATCGTGATTTGGAGTAGTTTGTGCTTTTTGTTGAGGTACCGGGGGCCTCGGGATGAGTTCGGGTAATTAAACGGGATAAATTTAAAGTTGTATCATGTCTGGTATAGCTGCTTCTGGTATTTCCGCTCCTGCGGAAAAAGGCCCGCAGAAGCGGACAAATGAGCACAGAAGCGCTTTGGGGCCGGTCAGTGGATTTCCGCAGAAGAGGATGAAAGTTCGCAAAAGTGCCTCCGCAGAAGCGGGAAGGCTATCGCAGAAGCGAAGAGGGCCACCTTGGAGGTTTTCGCAGAAGCGGACAAATTTCGCTTAAGCGGTGTCGCAGAAGCGACAGATAATCCATAGAAGTGAAACTCAAGTTTTTAATTAGGATCGCAGAAGCGACCATATGTCCGCAGAGGCGGAGCTGTTGAAGCGGCATAGTAGTCGCAGAAGCGAAAATACCTAGAGGGTTTAATATCAGTCTAACTCGAAAATTTCAGAACATTAAAAAACATTGGAGGCTTCGAACTAGGATAGGATTTTAGTGATTTTGAGGAGGAAATTAAGGGAAATCATCACGGAATCACTCATGGACTAATTTTATATTAATATATTATTAAACCATGGATTAAACCTCTCAAAATAGAGGATTGGAGGTGGGTTAATGGAGGATTTTTGCTCTAAGCCTAGGTTGTCGAAAATTATTGATTTGACTAGGCAAACAGAGTTCGATTTTGATAAATTTTATATGGTTTGACTCGTGAGAGTATGAGGGTTCTGAAAACGTAAAAATATTTTAATTCTGAGCAGATGGCTGCATGGGTATTTTGGTCATTTCATCCATTTTTGCACCGTAGCTTTAATTTTATCCCTGTAATTAGTTACTTGCGATGTTATTTACACTGTGTAATTGGTTTGACTAGATTTAGGCCACTCGGAGTCGGATACTCGTGGAAAGGGAGTCGTTTCTTAGCGGGTTTGTACCGGAATTGAGGTAAGTGACTTGTCTAACCTTGCGTGGGGGATTTTCTCTCCTAGGATATATATGTGTTGATTTAAATATCTTGTACGCGAGGGGATGGGCGTGTACCAGATTGTTGAAAACAACCTTACTTGAACTGCTCAATCCGTGTTATCTTTGTTATTTAATTGATTAAATTGCAAGATTTATCTCGTGATAGCTAGGCGAAGCATGATTAGATAGAATTATCTGTGTAAGTGCCTACTTGTCTTAATTGAACTCCTTGGAACTTGTTGAGACTGGATTTAGTGTAAAATTGTAGCCGTGGACTTCATATTTCTCTGTGTTTCCCTCTTATTTATTGTGTTTGTGTTCTGTGGACTGCGGGTTCAATTCCCGGCGATCCGATGCTACTGTGGTAAAGGACTGCAGGTTCAATTCCTGAAGATCCTGAGATACTGATATACGGACTGCGGGTTCAATTTCCGGAGATCCAGAGATACTGATATAAGGACTGTGTGTTCAATTCCCGGAGATCCTGTGATACTGAGATAAGGACTGCGGGTTCAATTCCCGGAGATCCCGTGATACTGATATGAATGGACTGCGGGTTCGATTCCCGGAGATCCTAGCCACAAAGTTAAATGGACTGCGGGTTCAATTCCCAGAGATCCCGTGTTATTGATTTTGTACTTATTGTGTTGATTTCTATTTTTGTTAGCTTATCTGTAGACGGTTTATAATATTTGTCTCATTGCTGTTATTTTCAGACTTGTTCTTGTCTTGAGTTGTTCGGTATTATTATTATCATTATCTTATTTTATTTCTCGGTAGGGCCCTGACCTTCCTAGTCACTACTTCATCAAGGTTAGGCTTGACACTTACTGAGTACCGCCGTGGTGTACTTATGCTACTCTTCTGTACACTTTTGTTGATGGAGTACAGGTGACTTAGGAGCATTTTCAGGAGACTCGAGGTATGATCTGCTACGTCCGCAGATCCGGAGGGTCTTCTTCTGTTCTTCTTAGTGATGTCAGTTATTTCCTTATTTTCGTTGTGTAGACACTCTTGATGTATAGAGCCACAGTTGTAATCTCTTAGTCTGTGTTGCCCGTGAGTTTCCGGGTGTTGGTGGTTGTACTTCTTCTGGTATTTGGCGAAGTGTATGTGCCGAGAGGCACCTATTACATTTCTTTTACATTATTCCGCTGTTATCTTATCTTTTGTTCATAAAAGTATATATTCCCCATTGTGTTAGGCTTACCTAGTCGCGAAGATTGGGTGCCGTCATGACATGTTCACGATTCGTGAGCTAGGGTCGTGACACTGATTAACGTTGTTCATCTTATCGACTTCACATAATATTTTATCTAAATTTTATTATTTTTAACTAAGATTCATCCTTCATTGATCTCATCATTAATTGATTTAACTAAAGGTTCAATACTTTTTGGTCAAGCGTTAACTATAATTTACATCAAGTGAAAATAACATTAATGTATGTCCGCAAGTTAACTTAAGGTTCAATACTTTGTGGGTTTAGAGATTAAGCCACGACCTAGGGTTCAATTTAACTTGGGGACATACATTAATGTTATTTTCACTCTGTGAGAATTATAGAGTAAATTATAGTTAACTCATTAGGATCTCTCGCCATCTGATCAGAATTGGATAAGCTAAGCACCTAAAATAAGAAAGACTATAATCTATCAATGCCGATAAACATTATACATGGGGACAAAGCTACATGATCTGAAGAGTTAAATTGAATCCTCGTAGTTAAAAAGTTAGATTGATCTAATACATACATAAATTGTTGAAACATAAATTTGGGAGGAGGCCTATGACAGATCATGAAATCCACTTCATTTATTAACCTACATCACCTGTATCACTTAGGTGATGTGTACCACATCCACATGCAGATATTGTATTCAAGAAATGAACACTCCTGATGCTGCCAAGCCACCTTTCATTAATTAGTCTTATATCCCTAACCCTTCTTCTCTTTATTCATTTTGTTTCCCTAATCTTTTAGCCGACAACCTCAGTTCCTAACACTTTGTAAGCAATAGATATGTCCTAATTAATTACTGCTCATGGTATGACTTTGAGAGCTATATCTATTAATGATCTGGAGAAATACTAGTAATTGAAGAACATGTAAAACAATTACTCCTTTGGCCATGAATAATAATATTTCGCTTTTTCCAGTAGCAGTGTTTGTAAATAGGGGCGGATTCAGGATTTAATCTCTATGAGTTCAAGTTTTAAGGTTTTTAGAATTGAATTATTATATTTTAAAGCTACAGGTTCATATGTAGTACTATTTTTGTAATTTTAATGAATTTTGTAAAGATTTTTAATTCATGTCAAAAGTTATGGGTTCAATAGAATTCATATAGCACGTTCATTCGCCCCTGTATGGAAATACTGGTTCTGTCCACAGTTTAAAAATATAGTCCAGTCTTGATGCACAAGAAGAAACAAAAACAAAAAAAAATATAAGGTCAGCAGACACATGAGGTTTAATTAGTTTTCTTTAGCTGAAAAGAAATTTGTAATATGTTCCTAAAAGTTGAATCTGCAAAACTATGCAAGATCTTTGTTCAACAAAAGTCAACAAGAATGGCCATCTAATATAGTATTAGATTCTAGTTATTTCCAATGTCCGTGCCAGTGTCCAAATTTTAGTCTAAAACTATCACGGATTTGTTCCATGGACTACGCTATTATGGAGTCCAAAATACACTTACAATGTGAACTTGTGCTTTGCCATATACTAGTATTTCACTTTTCTTACACTTTGACATTTGCCTAAAATGTCGTATGCAGCCCTTTCTTCGAAAGAAGAATTAACCCAAATATCCGTTCACCTAATCTTAAACTAAAAATAGCCGACGAATGTATAATACATGTATGATCTATGTATATCGGTTAGAAAATATAAATATTGAATCTGATCGGCTATTTGTGTCACAATCCCTTTTTCGTTTTGGTCTAACAGCCGTCACAAACTTGTCCCCTGGACTATACTATCATAGAGCCCAACACATATTTTCCGCTTTAGTGTAACAGCCTTTACAATGGACTATGCTATCATAGAACCGAAAATACACGCGCAATGTGAACTTGTGCTATGTTGTATACTAATATTTCACTTTGACATTTGCCTAAAATGTGGTATACACCATTTCTTCAAAGAAGAATTAACCCAAATAGTCGCACACCTAATCTCTTAAACTAAAAATAGCCGACACACACACACACACACACACACATATATATATATATATATATATATATATATATATATATATATATATATATATATATATATATATATATATATATATATATATATATATATATATATATATATATATATGTCGAGACATATAGACTGGTCAAATGGTCAAAGAATTACAACTAGCCAGGAGGCACGAGTTGCAACAGATACGAGCAAATCGTAGAGGAAGAGGCACGGGAAGTTATTCAAATAACTCAGCGCCCGTATCTATCTAAGTCATTTATATCTGAGAATCAAAAGGAATGAATCTAACAATAGAAAAGAGTACAGAACGTGGCATTCAATGTCTTTAATTACTCATAATAACCTCATTATAATTTGGGCAATACGTATACCTCCAAGATATCTACAAAAAGGAAGATATCTGATCAATTGTAAGGATACAAAATATTATCCGAATATACTTTGGTTTACTTATTTTTCTTGATTACTCTCTTCCTACCTAAATTATCTCCTTAATACATTCTTTTGGTTATCAATAATCCATGTTCTTCTAAATTCTAGCTTTGATCACAATTTTATTTTTTGGTTACAATATGTATAATCAATATATAATTTATATATATCGGCTAGAAAAGCAAACGGAAAAGGGCCTAAAATGCCCTTCAACTATCAGGTTTGGTCTAAAAATGCCCCCCATCCACCTTTCGGGCCAAATATACCCTTATGTTAATGTTTTTGGCTCAAAAATGCCTTTGAGTTAACGGAAGGACACGTGTCATCCTCTTATTGGCTCATTCTAAATATTTCATAATTAATTAAAAAGACCCATTATTCATACCTGAAAAATAAACAAAAATTTTCTAAAATACTTACAAAAGTTAAAAACTGGAAAAAAAATCTTATTTTAGTAAAAAACTTTTGTAAGTATTTTAGAAAATTTTTATTTATTTTTCAAGTATGAATAATGTGTCTTTTTAATTAATTATGAAATATTTAGAATGCACCAATAAGAGGATGACACGTGTCCTTCCGTTAACTCAAAGGGCATTTGTGAGCCAAAAATATTAACAGAGGGCATATTTGGCCCGATAGGTGGATGAGGGGCATTTTTAGACCAAATCTGATAGTTGAGGGGCATTTTAGACCCTTCTCCGAAAAGCAAATACTAAATCTGACTGGTTGCTTGTATAATAATTCCTTCTTCAAAAGTTCGCCGGCCTAGAAATCTGTAATCAATCATTCATTTTTTTTGCCCTCGTCAGTCTGCCCTCCGTTATGAGCAACACTTTCAGATTGCCATGTACGTACTAGTTTGATTAGTTTGTCAATTTTGAACTATAGAGCCTTTTTAATTTTAATTTTTTTAAAAAAATTTAGCTATCAAAAAGTTGTGGATGAAGTTTCTAGACATGTAGAATCCTTCTAATGTTGGTACACCTCTGACGTTGTTTTCATCCCATCTCTTAGCTGATAACCTTTGCCTTTATGGTAATCAACACATGTATAAAAAACCTAAACATGAAAATACAAAGGCTGCCTAGTACTGAATTGACAGACCAAGATAGTATATATAGCAACTAGACATTGGATATTATATTATAGGGCCCTTCTTCTTGACTTTTATTAATTATTATACAAAGGTCTTAGGTAGTTTTTACATATTCAAACGTAGATGTTAACAATTCAGAGCAAGTTGTTCCAAGTTGCATGCAACATATTTTTTGTATGCAGCAACTTTTAGGAACATATCATAATTATATTTCTTTTCAACTAAAGGAAGCCAAACCTAATGTTTCGTCTAATTAATGACTTGAGTTTTTTTGTTATTGTTTCTTTCATTTGTTACATTAAAACTATTGAGTGTATTAATTTGAATTTGATTTTGCATGTGATGTGGTTTCTCTTCCAAGAACAATTCTATGTTAAAATCAATTATTTCAATTCTTTGAAGTCATGTATTTATCAATTTATCACACCTTCACATTCAACGACAACAACAATACAAGAACTCTAGCACATTAAAAAACAAATCTTTATACATTTGCTTTTATTAGACAGACACTTTTACATAATTGTAGTTTTAGGCTTCTACTATCAGAATTCAAAAAATCAAAACAAATACAGATTAACTTATTTTATGTTATTTAAAAAAAATTATATTGTTGCATCGCGCAACTCAATCCTACCATATCAGTACCAATCACACAATAAGAACAAGAATTTTACGATTTAGCTCAAAACTCTCTACAATATGTAAGCCTCAAACCAAAGCAAACAGAAGGTTATATAATTATGAAACTTCACTCAATTAATATTACACACCGTGACCAATCAAAATATACCATGAAATACCGATAAACCAGCTTAAATCAATAACGAAATACAATGGAACTACGGAATGATTAATACCTTCAATAAAGAAACTAACATCGAACAAGAAGCAATTAAAAATGGAAACACCAATAAACATATAACAGTTAAGACAGGAAAACTATATCAAGAACGTGGAAAGAAACAGGCTAAACAGGTAATTTGGCGGTTCATCGGTACTCTTCACCTCACCTATACGCCACACACATGAATTTTCACACAGAAATTAAGTCAGGGATCCGTAGTCCCTCGAGTCAAAGTTAGACACAATACTTACCTTGATCCAATGACCAACTCAACGCTCAATTACTGTTTTTCCTCTAGTTTCCACCTCTAAATCACTCGTATCTAGTCATAATTAAATCAATAACATCAATTATCGCTAAAGAAATCATTTCCAATATAAAATTATAAGTTTGCCAATATTTTTTTAAAAAGTCAAAAATCGGCCTTGGGACCGCTTGGTCAAAACCCGAAATTCAGACCAAAATTTGATTAACCCCCGAACCCGGATATACCATTAGTTTGGAGTATGACCTCAATTTATGGTCTAAATCCCCAAATTTCAAAATTCCTAAGTTTTACCCAAAAAATCTCTAGTTCCACCATGAAAACCTTAGATTTTAGGTTAAAATCATGTAAAAAGAAGTAAAAGATTCAACAAAATGAGTTAAGATTCATTTACCTATGATTTGGGGAAGGAATAGTCTTTGGAAATTGCCTCTTAAGTAGGTTTCGAAAAATGGGAGAATGAATGAAAAATTCTATCAAGAATTATTTTTGAACAATTGCAAGTATCGCATTTGCAATTAGGGGTTCGCATTTACGAAACCCGCAAATGCGAATATCCCATCACAAATGGAAGAATGTCCAATTCCTGCTACCATCACAAATGCGAACAATTGTTCGTAAATGCGGCATGTGCTTATCGCAATCGCGATCTTGAGATTCGCACTTGTGAAGGCCCCCTCCCATCCCTTCCTATCACAAATGCGAAACTTCGTCACAAATGCGAGGCTCGCATTTGCGATCTAGACTTCGCAAATACGAAGTCTGTATACCTAAAGTATACCTGCAAAATTTCTTAAGTCCAAATCACTCTATAGCCTATCTGAAACTCATCTGAGCCCTCGGGTGTCACGACCCTAGTTCAACAATTATGAACACGTCATGATGGCACCTAGTCTTCGCGACCAAGTAAGCCTAACACATTGCGGAAGTAATACCATTTGCAGAATTTATAATCAAAACCAAATAACAGGAATAATGTATACCATTGCCTCATGGAACATACACTTTAACACTTTAACAGTTACGAAACCATCTCCAAGACCCGGAAACTCACGGGCAACATGGACTAAAAATGAAGCATAATACTGCTCTAATCATACGAGATGTCTATAACAAGGAATAACGGAATTGTCATCTAGCTAACTATAAGGTAGAGTGAGAAGGAGACTCTCCGATCTGCGAACGCGACAGATATACCTCAAGTCTCCGAAAAACACCCTTGCAGCTACTAGAAGTGCGTCTGCGTAGAGGTACCTGGATCTGTACATGAAAAACATGCGCAGAAGAGGTGTGAGAACACCATAACGGTACTCAGTAAGTGCCAAGCCTAATCTCGATTGGGTAGTGACGAGGAAAGGTCAAGCCCTACTGAGGCAAAAATAATAAAATAGCAAAATATAATAGTGTGGAAAGACAGTTCAATGAGAAATTATACTACAAGACAAAATAGAAACACAGAGTAAATACAGCTAAAGTACAAGAATACCGACGATGGTCTCCCAGGATACCGTCCTGTAGCCCTTTTCTTAATTGTCCAATGGATCTTTCAAAATACCATCCCGTAGTCCAATTCTCATATTAATATCAAAATGATCTCTTGGGATATCGTCCCGTAGTCCAGTCATCAGTGTTTAGGGTATCTCGTGGCATACGGTCATGTAGTCCCAAAATAAACATGCAGGGGGATCTCTTAGGATACCGTCCCATAGTCTCAAAATAAAAGTGCAGGGAGATCTCCCGGGAATCAAACCCGTAGTCCCAAAGTAAAAGTGCAGGGGGATCTCTCGGGAATTAAACCTGTAGTCCCAAAGTAAAAAAACAAGGGGGAACTCCCGGAATCCCGCATCTGTAGTCCCAATGTAAATACGCAACCAACATCAGAGATATTATTCTGTAATTTAAGTACAACAATACAAGGCAACAATTAATACTAGCCTAACATGCTCCACGTAATCACAATTAAGACAACTTAAACAAATAGGGCAACTTGGATTAATTAAACATTCTCTTCTACGCCAACACAGGCTATAATAGCAAGTAAGGCAAGGCAGTTATGAAAGAAAATCCAAATTATTTAAGTAAAAATTCAGGTTTTCAACAATTAGATCAAGTACGTGCTCGTCACCTCACGTACAAGGCATTCAAACCAATTATCACATCCTAAGGGACAAAGTCCCCCACACAAGGTTAGGCGAGCCACTTACCTCGAACCGGTGCGAAATCAACTAGAGAACGATGCCCTTGCCACGAGTATCTGACTCCAAATGGCCCAAATCTATTCAATTCAATTACAAATCATAAATAATATTGCAAACAACTAATTCCACTATTAAAATTAAAGCTAGGGCACGAAAATAGGTAAAATAACCAAAATTCCCCTCCATCCATCACCTCGGAATCGAAACAATTGCACATTTCCAGAATTCTCGTACTCTCACAAGTCCAACTATATAAAAATCTCCCAAATCAGAGGTAAAATTCCCCATCAAATCCTCACAATTTGGTCCAAGAACTTTACCCAAATTTTCATTCAAAATTCGAAATTAAAGGTTGAATTTGAGATTAGATTAGTGGGTATTAATCATAGAGGAGTAAGGAATCGTTACCCAATCATTGCCTCTAAAAAGCCGTCGAAATATCTCTCGAATACGAGCTCTCTAGCTTGAATTCTGTTAAAATTGGATGAACCCTCGTTTTGAAATGTTTATATCTGCCCAGGGGTTTTATTCAATGTGATCGCATGAAGAGGTATGCGATCGCGTAGAAGGAATTTTGAAGGCCCAAAATTAGTACTATGCGAACGCAGCCTAAGGCCTGCGATCGCAGAAGAGGATCAGGTGAAGCTATGTGATCGCGTACCTGGCCATGCGATCGCGTAGAAGGATTTTGACCGTGAAGCCCAGCCGCTAAACTCTACTATGCGAACGCGGACAAGGGTGTGCGAATGCAGTGAAGGAAGAAACAACTCAATGCGATCGTGTTCAAGGGCATGCGATCGTATTGAAGGAAAATAAGGCCTCCCATAAAATCACTATGCGATCGCATGAATTCTTATGCGATCGCGGAGAAGAAAGGGGTCTGCAACACACACCAGAAAATTCCGCAACTCCCTAAGTCCCGAAATTGCTTCATTGAGCATCCGAAATACACCCGAGGCCCTCGGGACCTCAACCAAACCCACAGACGTATCCCATAACATTATTCAAACTTGTACCAATCCTTAAACTACCTAAAATAACACCACAACTTGAATTAATCAATTATTTGAACCTAAGAACTTCAAAACTCAACCAAACTCGCTTTCGATCAGAACCCTAACCAAACCTTGTCCGAATGATCTGAAATTGTGCATGCATATCCAAAATAACATGACGAAGCTACATCAACTTCCGGAATTGCAAACCTACCCTCAGATCAAAATTTCACTAACGGACCGAAACTTCAAAAATTCAAACTTCGGCATTTCAAGCCTAAATGAGCTACGGACCTCCAAATTACATTCCGAATACACTCCCAAACCCGAAACCACCTAACGGAGCTAACGGAACCATCGGATTTCCATTCTGAGGTCGTCTTCATACTGCTCCAAATACGGACCATTTTTCCAACACTTAAGCTCTCTTAGGGACTAAGTGTCCCAAAACACTCCGAATTCTATTACCGAACATCCCGGCAAACCAAAATAACAGAAATGAACTTAGGGAAAATAGTTAATGGGGAAACGGGGCATAAATTCCAAAGACGACCGGTCGGGTCATCACATCCTCCTACACTTAAACATTCGTTCGTCCTCGAATGAGCATAGAAAACATACCTGAAGTAGCAAAAAGATAAGGGTATCAGCTACACAATCCCGCTCGGTCTCTCATGTTGCCTCCTTGGCTGGCTGACCTCGCCATTGGACCTTCACTGAAGCAATGTCCTTTGACCTCAACTTTCCAATCTGCCTGTCAAAATGGGCAATGGCTCCTCAATATAGGATAGATCCTTGTCCAGCTAGACTGAATTGAAGTCCAATACGCGCGACGGGTCACCATGATATCTTCGGAGCATCGAAATATGAAATACCGGATGAACTTCAACTAGGCTGGGAGGTAAGGCAAGCTCATAAGCAACCTCCCCAACTCGCCTCAAGATCTCAAAAGGCCTAATAAATCTCAAACCCAGCTTTCCCTTCTTTCCAAACCTCATGACGTCCTTCATAGGCGAGACCCAAAGTATAACCCGCTCGCCAATCATATATGCCACATCACGAACCTTCTTGTCTACATAACTCCTTTGTCTGGACTGGGATGCTCGGAGTCTGTCCTGAATCACTTTAACCTTCTCCATCGCATCCTGAACCATCTTTGTGCCCGATAGCCTATCCTCGCCCGGCTCTAACCAACCTACTGGAGATGTACATCTCCTCCCATATAAGGCCTCATACGGCGCCATCTGAATGCTGGACTGATAGCTGTTGTTATAAGCAAACTCCGCTAGTGGAAGAAAATGGTCCCATGACCCTCTAAACTCAATCACGCATGCACTGAGCATATCCTCCAAAATTTAAATAGTGCACTCGGACTGTTCGTTCGTCTGGGGTGGAATGTCGTGCTCAACTCCACTCGAGTGTCTAACTCCCGCTGCACGGCTCTCCAGAACCGTGATGTAAACTAAGTGCCTCTATCTGAGATGATAAAAATCAGAATACCATTGTCACGCCCCAAATCGAGGGACATGACCGGCGCCTGACCGGGTTGCCCCAGTCAAGCGGACCTGGGTGCCTTTCATTCCCACGCGTTAACCCTGTGTCGATTGTTTCTCATTAGCCAAATATTTTACCAATAATGACTGATTTCATAATGCATAAACATAACCATGTGATTGATTCATTAACAAGTTCATAATTTATATTTACAACGCCCCATACATATACATAGACCATAATCCCACAGTTTACATGTCTATGGAGCCTCTAGGATACAAAAAGGGAAATACAATACTTGCCGGTAACAAGGCTCCAGCTATACCTTACAAAACCAAAATGAAATCTAAACCGAGTGGCATGAACCACACAAGGCCCCGAGGAAGAAAGGGGCTCACCAAAATGGGCAGTGGAAGGAGAAGGATACTACTGCCGATGAGCTGAAGTGCCTGCTACTGATCCACCTACAATCATGACACGAATGTAGCGCCCCCGGCAAAAAGGGACGTCAGTACACTTGAATTGTACCGGTATGTATGGACAAACTTTGTCCCAAGTAAACTCAAGCCATTAAATTACATCAACAATTAATTAAGCCAGCCAACCATGTTTCCACATTTTCCTCATTTCAAATAATTCTCACACAAAGGACTTTCTACGATCAACCAATTTAACAATAACCAATCAATCACGTAAAGCACAAGTAGTCAAACAAAGGGGCAATCGGTGCCCCACAGGTTGCAAACTCTCCTGCTGTCTCCTTTCACAATTTCACATTATTGATTTTTGTATCAATTTTCAATAGCGATTTCGATCGCTTTCCATCCTTATTGCCCCCTGACCACCCTTATTACCTCGGCCACCCTTATCACCCCAACCCACACCTTATTTCCCCACGTTGCGGCGCGCAACACAACCCCGCCTTACAGTTGAAAACACAACAATTTCAAACAGCAGATAAGGTACTACACACAATTTCAACAAGTTCAAATAAGCAACTTACACATTGGTTCATGTTCTCAATTTCTTTTCAAGCCAATATCAAAACCAAGTTACAAGTATTCCAAAATCGAAAATGCCCACATAATCATGTTCAACAATTTACCACAATTAAGGTGTTTCAAATTCCTTCCACAATAAGCCAAATATGCCATCACAATGGTTGTTCCCAATTCTTTACCAATCTCGATTACCTTTTTATCTTTCAATTCATATTTCATACCACACCACACGTAGTTCAACATCAATCAAATGCTCAACAAGGAAATCAAAGAATTACGTAAAATTTCTCAATTTGACACATGCCAAAACAATTCGCACACATTTGGGCGATTTTACAAGAATCAAAATTTGCCATACATACCTGGTGATGAGTTTTCTTCCGTTAACTTCCTACTTTATGCTTACCCACGCTATCTTACTCTTGCCAACCTTGTTCTTGAAGACTCTTACTTCTACTCACTTTTTTACTAAAAATCAAGTTCAATAATCATGCATGAGTGTAAAAATTCTATTTTTAAAAGCTATTATATGCAAACCTCTCTTTACCCAATTAAAACTGAAAATCAAAGAAAATAGTTAGGGTTTTTACCTTGAAAAGATTGGGGATGTTGAATCCTTGCCCTAAGATCCCTTGGAATTAAGATGGTTGGAACAATCTTTGAAGATGAAAGATTTCTCTCTCTAAAAACCCTCTCTTCTCTCTCTAATTTTGGTAAGATGATATGATAAAATGAAGAAGAAGTGTGTTATATTAAAGAAGAGATCGGGTCAAAATGTTACAAAAATCGGGGCCGGGGTCAATTATGCGGTGCACTATGCGACCGCAGAATCAACATGCGGTCCGCATAGTGACCGCAGAATTGCCCCAAATTTTACACAGGTTCTGTTAAGGAATGCGGCCAGAATGCGGTCCGCATGCTTGATCTGCGGTCGCAAAATGCACCGCAGATTTGACATGCGATCGCACATCGACCGCACTTTTGACAGATTTTTGGGAAACTCTCTGGAACGATTTGCGGTCAGAATGCGGTCCGCATGTCAGGCTTGCGGTCGCATTCTTGACCGCATATTTGACATTTTTCGGAAAAATTAATTCTCTACATTTTTGAAACTTAAATCACTACCAAGGGTCCGAACCGCGACTCGCAAGCTCGCCGCGAAGAATTCTACGCATTCCTAACACCTTATTCGGACCATGACACCACAACTACTAGGTTTTATGCACAAAAATTTTACGGGGCCTTACAACCATGCAATAGGACGATCTCCCTGATATAAATCTCCGCCAACTGCTCCGGTGTATAAGTAGTACACACGGGTAGGAAATGAGCGCATTTGGTCAGTCGATCCATAACGGCCCAAATGGAATCAAGCTTCCTCATGGTCTGTGGGAGTCTAGATACGAAGTCCATGGTGATATACTCCCACTTCCACTTTGGGATCTCAATCTACTGTAGCAGCCCACCCGGACGCTGGGGCTCATACTTCACCTGCTGGCAGTTGAGGCATCTAGACACATAGTCAACTATATCCTTCTTCATCCGCCTCCACTAGTAGTGATGCCTCAAGTCCTGATACATCTTCACGGCACCCGGATGGATGGAATACCGCGAGCTATGTGCCTCAGCTAGAATCGACTCTCGAAGATCATCTACATTGGTCACACAAATTTGGCCATGCATCCTCAACACTTCATGATCCCCGATGGTAACATCTCGAACATTACCACGCCGAACTCTGTCCTGAAGGACAAGCAAATGAGGGTCATCAAACTGCCGCTCCCTGATGCGATCAAATAGGGAAGATCGAGAAATCACATAGGCTAGAACCCGACTGGGCTCTGAAAGGTCCAATATCATGAACTTCCTGGGTAAAGCCTGAACATCCATCGCCATAGGTCTCTCTCAGGCTTGTAGATATGCCAAACTCCCCAAACTCTCTTCCTGGTGACTCAATGCATCGGCAACCACATTGGCCTTGCCAGGGTGATAAAGAATAGTAATATCATAATCCTTTAACAACTCTAACCATCTCCTCTGACACATATTCAGGTCCTTCTGCTTAAGAAAGTGCTGCAAACTCCGATGATCAGTGTAAATCTCACAAGGTACCCATACAAATAATGGCGCTAAATTTTCAAGGCGTGAACAATGGCAGCTAACTCGAGATTGTGGACAGGTTAGTTCTTTGCATGCACCTTCAACTGTCGGGATGCATAGGCAATCACCTTGCCATCCTGCATCAATACCACTCCAAGTACAACCTATTAAGCATCACAATAAACTATATAGGACCCCAAACCGGTAGGCAACATCAAGATTGGGGCTGAAGTCAAAGTTGTCTTGAGCTTTTGAAAGCTCGCCTCACACTCCTCTGTCCACTGAAAAGGGGCACCATTTTGGTTCAATCTAGTCATAGGGGCCTCGATCGAAGAGAACCCCTCTACAAAGCAACGGTAATAACCAGCCAAGCCAAGGAAACTACGGATCTCAATAACTGAGGAGTGCCTGGGACAACCCTGCACGGCCTTCACCTTCCGCGGATCCACTCGAATGCCCTCACTAGGCACCACGTGGCCGAGAAATGCCACAAAACTCAGCCAGAACTCACATTTGGAGAACTTTGCATACAATCTCTTCTTCCTCATAGTCTGAAGCACTACCCTTAGGTGCTACTCATGATCTTCCCGACTCTAGGAATATACCAGAATATCATCAATAAAAACAATCACGAATGAATCAAGATATGGCCTGAATACGTGGTGCATCAAATGCATAAAAGTTGTCGGGGCATTAGTCAGCCCAAAAGACATAACAAGGAACTCATAATGACCATACCGAGTCCTGAAGGCAGTCTTCGGGATATCTGGCTCCCGAATCTTCAACTTATGGTAACCTAAGCACAAATCAATCTTGGAAAACACCTGCGCGCACTGAAGCTGATCGAACAGATCATCAATGCAAGGTAAAGGATATCAGTTCTTCACTGTAACTTTGTTCAACTGGTAATAATCAATGCACATACGCATAGAACCATCCTTTTTCTTCACAAACAAGACAGGTGCACCCCATGGCAAAACACTAGGTCGAACGAAACCCTTACCCAACAATTCCTGTAATAGATCCTTCAACTCTTTTAACTCACGAGGAGCCATGCGATATAGGGGAATGGAAATGGGCTGAGTGCCCGGCAACAGATCAATGCCAAAATAGATATCTCTATCGGGCGGCATGCCCGGAAAATCAGCTGGAAACACATCGGGGAAATCCTGTGCCACTGGGACTAAATCAACATAAAGGGTGTCAACACTAACATCTCTCACATAATCTAAATAAGCAGCAAACCCCGTCTCAACCATACGTTGAACTTTAAGGAAAAAAATAACCCTATTGGGAGTATGATCTAAAGTACCACTCCACTCAATTTGTGGAACACCTGGCATAGCCAACATCACGGTATTGGCGTGAAAATCAAGAATAGCATGATGGGGTAACAACCAGTCCATGCCCAGAATAATATCAAAGTCAACCATACCTAGTAATAATAGATCAATCCTGGTCTCAAAACCACGAATAGTAACCAAACACGATTGGTACACGCGGTCCACAACAAGAAAATCTCCCACGGGAGTAGAAACATAAACGGGGGCACTCAAAGAATCCCGAGGCACACCCAAATGTGAAGCAAAATAAGAGGACACATATGAATAAATAGATCCGGGATCGAATAGAATTGATGCCTCTCTATGACAAACCACAATAATACCCGTGATGACAGAATCGGAGGCAACCGCCTTGGTGCGAGCAAGAATGCAATAATATATGGTCTAACCCTTCTCACAAGGGTGATCTCTATCTCCCCGACCCCCGCCCCTGGCTGGCTGGGCAGGTGGGGCAGCAGTGGGAGCTGGAACCATAGCCTGCAAACTCCGAGGAGCACGCTGTGGCTGAGCAGTCTCTGAAGATGCACCCTTACCAAGTCTGGGGCAGTCCCTAACCAAGTGACGTGTATCGCCACACTCGTAGCAAGCTCTGGAAGGATGTGGTGGTTGTGACTGACTGGTGCTAAGTCCGCTAGACTGACCTCTAGAAGTACCCCGCGCAAGAGGCGCGCTAGAAATCGGAGGCACATAATAAGGCTCCTAAGATGATGGTGGAGCTGGAGTACTACCTTCTGCTGGCAAGGCTGAATGAACAGGGCGACCAGAATACCATAACGACCGACTGCTGAAATACGGCCACCAGAGTAGTGACCCGACTCTCGAAACCTTTTTTTTTTTACTTTTCTATTTTTTTTCTCATTTTCTTCTATTTTTTTTCTTTTCTAACTTTATTTACCTTTTTATATTCTTTTTCTCTTCATAATCTAATTTTATTTATTGTTTTCACTATTTTTTATCATTCTTTTTTTATACAATAAGAAAAATAATGATATAGTAAATATTTGTTTACCTTATTTTAATATAACTAGTACAATATACCTTTTATTTTATTTTTCTTTGTCAGTTTTTAAATTCAATTAGTAAACTGAAATAATAACAGTTGTCACATGGTCTAATGCACTGAATATCACATTGATATTGTTGATCATGAATTACATAATCAGATTCTAAGAATCAAAACGTGATTGTCATGCAAACCTTAATCTTCTTCCCTATAAATATCAATACACAATGTACCATTAACAGTAACACAACCAGTTATAGAGCAAGAAAATATAATCTACGGCAATCAAATCTCCACATATACTAGATAGAATAAAAATAATATAAAATATTAAAAAATAAAACAAAAGTATAAGTAGCAAAAAAGACTTCTAGTAACATGTGATACCAATATGGTATATATGTATACCAACAAAGCATATAATTTCCCTAGAATATTGCTACAATTATCTGCGACTATACTACTCTACCAAAATATTAAAGGATGCAATAAAAGTATGAGAAAGTTATATGCTCGTATTGCTAGTTAAATATTTGCAAAATAACTTGCTCATTTCGTATACTAAGAGGATATATAGTTGTATGGGGTCGTTCCAACAATTGTCTATAACTATAAAAACTATTAATATACATAATTTATGTCTATCAGCACACAAAAATTCCAGCATTATTGCAACTCATGTTGATATAAATAATTTCATAATAGAATTCACTTAAGATGCAACTAAAACAACCAAAATAATGTTCAAACTACCATATGATACCAATATGACATATAATTATACCAACATGATATACAGTTTTACTAGTTAATTTTCGGCAACTATATGACTATACTACTATTACATAACACATATGCATAAAGAGAAAAATAAAAAAAATAGTGTATCACATATTAATATAATAAGGTATTTCAAGATATTGTACTATATTATCATTATTAAAAGAAAATCAAATATTGTACCAATTAAATGCAGGTAATACAACAAAAAATAATTTAACTAGCATATGATACCAATATAGTATATAGCTATACTAATAGGGTATATAGTTGGAATGAATTGTATACTAAAATAGTATACTTGTATACTATTTGGGTATACAATTCAAATCCGTCTTCTTCTCTGGTTCAAATAAAAAAATAGTATACCACATATTAATAATATCTCTTTCATGTGTCAAGTTTTAGTTTAAATAGTTTAGCTTAGAATGCTAAATTTTGTAATGTATGAGTTTTCCTGTTTAAGCATTTGGGATCTACTTGATAGTTAACAGTTTAGTGGGGAACCTTCATGTGTGAAACTTTATATTAGTTCACCTTTTTATGTATTGTATTTACTAGCTTCAGCAACTTATTTGGGTTGTTTATTAGAGGATATTTATTAACATGTCATATAGATACATTGTTTGATTGCTAGGTATATCCAATTTAATGGTTAGAGTTCCAGCGTTGCTAAAAGTAATTATGTATTTTATATTACTGTGATTATGAGACGTTTAAGGTAGTTTAGACCTATGTTTGTTGCTAATGGCATTTTAAATTCCTAATGAGGTTATTCATCATATTTGAATTTCAGGGTTTAATAAAAGTTCTTTTCTTTTTATCATATGTGTGTTGGGGCCTCTTGTACGGGTAATAATTTTAGATTGTCTAGATAGGAATTGTAATTACTTTTCAAATGGACACATTCGAATAAATAGTTTGGGAGTGATAGACATTTAGGGTAATTTTCCCTAAAACTTAAACAGCGGCCCAAAGAATGAGTTCTGGTGCAGTTCGCTCCACTAAAGTCGAACGTAAACCATTTAAAGCCCAATGGAGAAAGTCTTATCTATTTTCACCAGCTTAATAGGGGAATTGACACGTATGACAACACTTTAGTATAATTGGTATTTTTTCAGCCTAAATGTTGCTTGGTAGGAGAAGCCCAAAAACTTTGGCATTATATAGCCAAATTTTAAGAAACCTATTTTTTATTTATTTTTTCTTTTAATCTCTCCCCCCCCCCCCCGGGCCATAACCTACGTAGTACGAATCTTTTCTTTTCCATCTCCCTTTTCTCTCATTATATTTCTTCACCTATTTTTCCTCTTTCTTTCTCATGGTTTAGTGAATATTATTACAAATTATGCAAAAAACAATTAATGGGATAAAAAAGTAAAGTTGATCTCACATTAAAGAACATCATAAGCAAAAATTAAAAGAGAAAAAAAGAAAAAAAAATAGAGTTCAGCTTTGTTTTACTTTTCTATATCTCTTTTTTATTGGATTTAGTGAGTGGTATGACTGAAATTGATTGAAAATGCCTAGATGAAGCTATAGACAAAGCTTGAGCAAGATTAAAAAGTGATTTAGACTAATTTCAAATAAAAAGCCAGACCTAAGAATTCAACTACGACATATGTATATAAATTGTGTACATCAGTCTATATCATATACAATTTTTATGGACGTCTGTGTATAACACATTGTATATCGTGTATATACCACAGATTTTCTTGGATATACAAAGATACACATGATACACATGAGATATCATTTATGTACATGGAGATGTACACGGGATACAATGGGTAATACACATGCGGAGTCTTAAAACTTGAATTTTCAATGTGAAATATATTATACAAAGAAGGACAACACACACACACACACACACACACACACACACACACACACATATATATATATATATATATATATATATATATATATATATATATATATATATATATATATATATATATATATACGTCCGTGTATATCATAGTGTATATCGTGTATATACCACAGATTTTCTTGGATATACAAAGATATACATGATATACATGAGGTATCACTTATGTACATGGAGATGTACATGGGATACAATGGGTAATACACATGCGGAGTCATCTTAAAACTTGAATTTTCAATGTGAAATATATTATACAAAGAAGGTTTGTGGACAATACAATATATATATATATATATATATATATATATATATATATATATATATATATATATATATATATATATATATATATATATATATTGAATGAAATGAAAATGTGAAGAGATGAAGATTCACCACTGTAGCTTTAGATTTTGATTTCTTAGAGATTGAATTTTTACGCTTCTTTCAAGTTGCAAAGAAGTAAGATATGATAAGCGAAATTCTATAAATGATTCTAGACGTAGAAAATTACCCAAAAAAAAAAAAGATTAAGAGGAAACCTAACAAAGTAATTATCGAATAAGGATAGAGAAATTTGAGTGATTGAAAAATATGGATTAAAATTTGATGAAGATAGAGAACAAAAGCTTAAAGAGGGAGGGAGGGTAATGTCATGGGGACGTTTTTGATCAACTAGAAACTACACCCACGCGGCAGTCAAGTCTGCTGCTTGACTTAGCCTTTCCTTTAAAGCCCTTGGCCAATTTTCACACGGCAACAAGTTTGACTCAAACAAAATTTAGGCAACCAAAACGGGAAATTAAAAATACCAGTATGTACGGGAACAATTTCCCAACCTTTGCATTAATATTGAAAATATACAAAGGACCCTAACTTTTGGCAAGATAACAAGTCGTTCTTGGCCAACACTAAGACCTGCCCTTGCCCAGCCTTAGCCCCTTTTTGAAACACTAGAAACCCTCATGTTTCTCTCTTGTTTCCCACTTAGAACTTCACACGAAATTCCATTCTTATGCCCTCTATGCACAAAAATGCATATTCTGCTCTCTATGCATGAAACTGCATCTTCTAGCCTTCTATGCACGAGTCTACATATTCTTGCATACCTCACTATTTCTGCCTTCTATGCACAAAACTGCATATGCTGCTCTCTATGCACGAAACTGCATATTCTCTCCTATGCACGAAATTGCATATTCTAGCCTTTTATGCACGAGACTGCCTATTCTCGCATACCTCCTTCTTCTGCCTAAGTCACAAAGACCTTATTTATAACATATAGGCAGCCTTAAGACTTGGCAGCACATGACACACATTGCCTACAGCTTTTACACTTGTTCGGCTAAGATTAAATCTTGTTCCTAACTTGTAGTTGACATCCCCAACTACTTAGGCCATAATAATCACGAAATGATACATTATACAAGCATTATCTAGTCATGACAGATCTTGGGAGATCATGGCCACAAAATAAGGTAACCGCTTTCATGTGCATTGCATGTGCTTCCCTCACTTGGCCAGCTGAATGTCGCCCAAGGCATGCTTTGTGCCATGCCTTAGCTCGCTTGGATATCGCTCCGCACCAATGTCTTGCTCGCAACCCGCTGTCAAAGTTTTCCAGCACACGCCCGGCGCCGCTGCCGCTCAAGCACTGCCTTGGCCCTGTTTTTGCCTTGTCTGTGCCAGCCTTCATTTCCCTCATGCCATTGCTTTTATTTTCCTTCACATAGCCTTGCATTGGCTTTTGAAAGCCATCACCATCATTCTGCATCCCCACTTTGATTTAACTTAGCCCACACTTAGTTGTTGCAACCCAAACGTGCCATCCGACTGCGCGCATGCCGTGCCATGTCGCCCAACTTCAACCATGCTGCCTTCTCAAGCCTTTACCAACCACGCCTTGCTCATGCCAAGGTCTTGGCCAATATTTGTTCATAATTTTCCGTTGCCCGCATGATCATTTTGCTCGTACGTAGGCTAATGGCAAGTCCATCACGCTCGAATCCTCGCCACAGCCGTGCCATGCCCGATCTTCAAAAGTGGTGGTCCTAACAAACCACCCGCACCCTTTGAAATCGACGTCCTCGTCGAGCCATCTTGGTTAACAAGCCCCAAGAAGTTGTTTCTATTCCCAGCCCCTTTGGCTACATTAACACTTTCGTCCATGGATTTTGTCCTTAACTGTGCTTAACTATTCCCACGAATTTTGCCACTGATCGTCTTGCCACTACCACGAACTTGCTCCGACCTTCTTTGGCCAACCTGGTCCGGCCACCTTCATGGACAACCTGGCCCGGCCACCGTCTTGGCCAACCTGGCTCTGATACTAGTTGTCACGGGGGCATTTTTGATCAACCAGAAACCACACCCGCGCGGCAGTCAAGTCCGCTGCTTGACTTAGCCTTTCCTTTACAGCCCTTGGCCAATTTTCACACGGCAACAAGTTTGGCTCAAATAAAACTTAGGCAACCAAAACGGAAAATTAAAAACACCAGCATGTACGGGAACAATTTCCCAACATTTGCATTAATATTGAAAATATATAAAGGACCCTCACTTTTGGCAAGAACACAAGTCGTTCTTAGCCAACACTAAGACGTACCATTGCCCTACTTTAGACCTTTTTTGAAACACTAGAAACCCTGACGTTTCTCTTTTATTTCCCACTTAGAACCTCACACGAAATTCTACTCTTAAGCCCTCTATGCACAAAACTGCATATTCTGTTCTCTATGCACGAAACTGCATCTTCTCTCATATGCACGAAACTACATCTTCTAGACTTCTATGCACGAGTCTGCATATTCTTGCATACCTCACTATTTCTGCCTTCTATGCACAAAACTGCATATTCTGCTCAATATGCACGAAACTGCATATTCTCTCCTATGCACGAAACTGCATATTCTAGCCTTTTATGCATGAGACTGCACATTCTCGCATACCTCCTTCTTATGCCTAAGTCACAAAGGCCCTATTTATAACATATAGGCAGCCTTAAGACTTTGCAGCACATGACACACATTGCCTACAGCTTTTACACTTGTCCGGCTAAGATTAAATCTTGTTACTAACTTGTAGTTGACATCCTCAACTACTTAGGCCACAATAATAATGAAATGATACATTATACAAGCATTATCTAGTCATGGCAGATTATAGGAGATCATGGCCACAAAATAAAAGTAACCGCCAACCGCTTCCATGTGCATTGCATGTGCTTTCCTCACTTGGCCAGCTGAATCTCGCCCAAGGCATGCTCTGTGCCATGCCTTAGCTCGCTTGGACATTTCTTCGCACCAATGTCTTGCCCGCAACCCGCTGCCAAAGTTTTCCCGCACACGCCCGCCGCCGCTTCCGCCCAAGCACTGCCTTGGCCCTGATTTTGCCTTGTCTGTGCCAACCTTCGTTTCTCTCGTGCCATTGCTTGTATTTTCCTTCACATAGACTTGCCTTGGCTATTGAAAGCCTTCACCATCATTCTGCATTTCCGCTTTGATTTAACTTAGCCCACACTTAGCTGCCGCAACCCAAACGTGCCATCCGACTGGTTTTTGGCGAGCATTCCGTGCCATGCCACCCAACTTTAACCATGCTGCCTTCTCAAGCCTTTGCCAATCACGCCTTGCCCATGCCAAGGTCTTGGCCAATACTTGTTCATAATTTCCTGTTTCCCGCATGATCGTTTTGCCCGCACGTAGGCCAATGGCAAGTCCATCACGCCCGAATCCTCACCACAGCCGTGCCACACCCGATCTTCAAAAGTCATGGTTTTAACAAATCACCCGCACCCTTTGAAATCGACGTCCTCATCGAGCCATCTTGGTTAACAAGCCCCAAGAAGTTGTTTCTATTCCCAGCACCTTTGGCCACATTAACACTTTCGTCCATGGATTTTGTCCCTAACAGTGCTCAACTATTCCCACGAATTTTTCCACTGATCGTCTTGCCACTACCACGAACTTGCTCCGACCTTCTTTGGCCAACTTGGTCCGGCCACCTTCATGGCCAACCTTGCCCGACCACCTTCTTGGCCAACCTGGCTTTAATACCAGTTGTCACGGGGGCATTTTTGATCAACCAGAAACCACACCCGCGCGGCAGTCAAGTCCGCTGCTTGACTCAGCCTTTCCTTTATAGCCCTTGGCCAAATTTCACACGGCAACAAGTTTGGCTCAAATAAAACTTAGGCAACTAAAATGGTAAATTAAAAACACCAGCATGTACGGGAACAATTTTCCAACCTTTGCATTAATATTGAAAATATACAAAGGACCCTCACTTTTGGCAAGAACACAAGTCGTTCTTGGCCAACACTAAGACCTGCCATTGCCCAGCCTTAGACCCTTTTTGAAACACTAGAAACCCTCACGTTTCTCTTTTATTTCCCACTTAGAACTTCACACGAAATTCCACTCTTAAACCCTCTATGCACAAAACTGCATATTTTGTTCTCTATGCACGAAACTGCATATTCTCTCATATGCATGAAACTGCATCTTCTAGCCTTCTATGCACGAGTCTGCATATTCTTGCATACCTCACTATTTCTGCCTTCTATGCACAAAACTGCATATTCTGCTCTCTATGCACGAAACTGCATATTCTTGCCTTTTATGCACGAGACAGCATATTCTCGCATACCTCCTTCTTCTGCCTAAGTCACAAAGGCCCTATTTATAACATATAGGCAGCCTTAAGACTTGGCAGCACATGACACACGTTGCCTACAGCTTTTACACTTGTCCGGCTAAGATTAAATCTTGTTCCTAACTTGTAGTTGACATCCCCAACTACTTAGGCCACAATAATCACGAAATGATACATTATACAAGCATTATCTAGTCATGGAAGATCATAGGAGATCATGGCCACAAAATAAGGTAACTGCCAACTGCTTCCATGTGCATTGCATGTGCTTCCCTCACTTGGCCAGATGAATCTCGCCCAAGGCATGCTCTGTGCCACGCCTTAGCTCTCTTGGACATTGCTCCGCACCAATGTCTTGCCCGCAACCCGCTGCCACAATTTTCCCGCACATGCCTGGCGTCGCTGTCGCCCAAGCACTGCATTGGCCTTGTTTTTGCCTTGTCTGTGCCAACCTTCGTTTCCCTCGTGCCATTGCTTGTATTTTCCTTCACATAGCCTTGCCTTGGCTATTTAAAGCCATCACCATCATTCCGCATTCCCGCTTTGATTTAACTTAGCCCACACTTAGTTGCCGCAACCCAAACGTGCCATCCGACTGGTTTTTGGCGCGCATGCCGTGCCATGCCGCCCAACTTCAACCATGCTGCCTTCTCAAGCCTTTGCCAACCACGCATTGCCCATGCCAAGGTCTTGGCAAATACTTGTTCATAATAGCCTGTTGCCTGCATGATCGTTTTGCCCGCATGTAGGCCAATGACAAGGCCATCACGCCCGAATCCTCGCCACAGCTATGCCACGCCCGATCTTCAAAAGTCGGGATCCTAACAAGTAGAGTGCTCTACGTTTCTTTTGATTTTCCATAAAAATAACTTTGGCTATCAAATTCAATTAAATATTAAAAAAAACTTAATATTGGATTATAGGGTGCTAATATCGAAAGGTAGGGTTTTTTTTTTCTCTTCATTGGTTATTATACCATGTAATTTCCAGCAAGCATATTTCATATTCATTTTCAAAATATTTTCTCCATTGTAAACTTTTTCCATTAAATATATAAGAATAATCTATTTTTATTACCTGTTTTCGTTAAAACTTAAAAATATAAGAAATATAAAAAATAAAAAATAATTAGTTTATTTTTTATTTTTCTTCAATGCCCTATATCGAACGGTGTAATAGTAAAGTTGCTTCACTGAATATTGTGACAATATCATTACATAGAAGAGAAAGGGGATTTTTTCCTAACTATACCATAGATGAAACCTTATTATTAAGTATGTGCATAGTATGTATGTTACCCGCCCAGTCTACAATTTATCAATAATTTACCATTCGTTATTTAGGCAGAATCTGCCATTTTTAGTGCACGAAAAATAAGCCACAGAATCTGGGATTGATTTATTCTACATTAAATTCAAAATTTGAAATGGAAACGAGATCTCGAAGCTGCGTAATGTTGAAATGAAAAGGTGATTTATGTTCTTCATCTTCATCTTCATTTGTTCTTCCATATATTTTCCACCATCGATAGTCATTAAAAAGCTTGAAAGCTTTGAATTCAAATTTGGGTTTCCAAAAATCATTATTTCTTTGGATTGGGTGTTGTTGAAAATAATCGGGAACATGTTTTGGAGTTTATATCTGAATTTGAGGAATTTTGGAGAAGATTAAACTTGATTTTGACTGAATTTCAGATTGAAAGAAGAAGAAGAAAAAGAAGAAGAAGACATATTTCCATAAATTGTAGATAAATTATAGAATTGTAGATAAATTCTAGACCGGGAAGACTAAAACTTCTACAAATCTTCTACAATTATGTCGAAAATGCTAATAATACTACAATTAAAAATGGAAATTGGGATATTAAAATTCAATGTATCCAGTTTGTAGATATCCCGTAGATAAATTGTAGATTATTTGTATTATGATTGTAGATGCATTATTTTCTATTTTCACAAATCCAAAACGACTAAAGCTTCTACAAAATCTTCTGCAAAAAATAGTCTACAATTTATTTATAATTTTTCTACAATTTATCTACAAAAGAATGTATGTTTTATTTATAAAAATTAACTATAGTTCTGAGTGCAATTCTTTGAAGTAGAAGATAAAACTATAGAATGCACAGACCTGTGATGAACTCATTCTCATTCAAAGGTATAACTTACCATCATTATAAAAAATAAAATACACAAAAACTTCGAATATCAATATTTAAATCTTAGCGAAAGCAAGCAAAATTAGGCAATTTGTTTTATTTGCTGTGATTTGCATTAGCTGGACACGAAAAATAGAAAGATGAAGCAAAGAAAGAAATTCATAACTTTTTTAAGTTACGGCTGAAGGGTCATAAAATAATTGCACCCTTAATTATAGCGCCTAATATAAATGTACCCTTAGTTATATCCCTAATTTGAATTATGATATATAATGGTAATTTGGTATGTTGAAATATAATTAATATAATTCTTAAATATTAAGGGTAATAAAATTTCATATATGATACAGAAAGTTAAAAATCCAAAGAAAAAATACTAATAAGAAAAATTAAATTGCGGTAAGTCGGTAACAGCCTTTGAAAATCTAACCAATAAGTCAAAGTCAAATACATGTGTATACAACCACACATTGGCCCAATAAAAATATTGTCCAATAGGCCCACAACTAATCTTTTTCTTTTTTCTCTTCTTTTCTTTACTTTTTTTTAAGGAAAAAAAATACTATCTTTCGGTAAAGGTGTCAATATATGTAGATCAAGATAAGGTCGGCAGATACAATTCAGTTAGTATTTTAATCCTAGTATGACCAAAGTGTTAGGATGATTTGCACAAATAAGATATTTTAGTGTCATCATTAATTTTCTGGAAAAAAACACTCACGCTAGATATAATTTTAAAGCATGCTGGGCAGAATTTTTGCCACTTATCCTGAATATTTTCTGTTTTTTTTTAATTGTTTAAGTTGTTGTGTGGACGACTTTTTAATTAGGTTAATTCTTTTTTTTTTTTCGATGTAAGTGTTGTCAAATAGGTGAAACGATATATATCTTTATCTGTAAGGATGCATGATTATATCCATTAAGAGTTTTGAGATAATATGCAAAGGACCAAATAAGCATCATGTCATAAAGAATAATAACTTTAGCTTAAAACCGTCTATAACTTGAATACTTGATCCCATCTTTTTATCAGTACATATATATATATGCCCACATTTCTTGTACTAAGATCAGCCACGGCAGCTGGTAACTTTATACTAACCTTTTTTATTCTTTTTTTAAAAACTTTCCATAGAGATTGGAAGAATTTATTGATAAGGTTACAATCTAGTAGCTATAAGGTTGCTATAGTAATTAGAGTTACAAACTATAGAGTATATTGAATGATATAGTCATAGGCGGATTCAGAATTCAACAGTCAAATTATCATTGCTTATAAAGGTTGATACGAGGATCTCTGTAAATATTTGACTATTTCTTAAATAAATTTATAAAAAGATATAGAATTTTTATCGAAATTTTCGGATGCCGGAGACCTTTGTCCCTATCTCCTCTGCCTATGATCAGAAGCGGATCTAGGATATAAGACTTATGGGTTCCTGCCATAATTTTAAATTAATATGCAATAATAACTGGGTTCCCAGTTAGATATTTATCAATATTTAGTGAATTTTTTTAATATAAATACAGAGTTTATGCAAGAGTTACTGAGTTCCCGAGATTCCGAGAACCCGTATCTCCTTCTCTACATCCGCCCTGCCTATGATGGTAGTCATCTTCCACAAAAGTATTTTTCGCCGGGAACACAAATATTTCTGGCATTTAGTAATAAAAAAGTGATTTCCATCAAAAAGAGAAAAACGTTATTTTCCAAAAAAATATTTTCTATTAAGAATATATAATTTCCATCATACTGACCATGCTAGGAATACTCCTAGTGATTGCATTATATTATTCTAGAGCACTGCACATATCTACCAAAGACCAGGGCCGGATGTAGTGTTATATGTACGAGTTCAACTGAATTCATAATTTTCGACGAAAAAATAAATTTATATATAAAATTTTACTAAAATAATAGTAATAATAATAATAGTAATAATAATAATGTAATTTTAAAAATAATACTAATGATTTAATTTTAAAAATTGAATCGATAAAATTTAAATTCAAATCCGGCTGAGCCAAAGACCCTTCCAAATTTTGTCCTTTGTGATCCTCTATTTATGGCCTATATTCCAAATTTCCTAGTCATAAGAATCTTGAGAAAAGGAAAATGAAAAGAAAAAAAAAAGATTTATATAATATGAACTTTCCCCTCTTATGTAACATCAATGATGCTACTATACATATACATATTATTCTTTTGGAACCTGATTCTTAAAATGTGTTTTCCCCTCTCAAATTGGAAGGAATTCTCTCGGTTAGTTTGGGTGCAGAATCATCTCTAATTATATGACAACTCATTCCTATGCTATTATTCTCTTACACATAGAGAGAAAAATACCAAGAATCATCCTGAACCCTCCACCCCATCCATGTAACCACTCAAACTCTTTTTATTTTTATTTTTTTTGCAAAAAATAGAGAAAATTTTATTGATTTGATTGATTATTGCTAGTTGCTACTTACTAAGGGAGTCAATTCCTCAAATAATCACTAATGAAACTACTTTATAAAGTTGTTTATTTTTATTTTGTTGTCACTCAAGTTTATACATTTATCTTATAAAGTAATGATGACTGAAGATAGCTTTAAAAGTAACTTCTATGTGAATAATTTTTCTCGTTGTTACTTTATAATACAGAAGTATAAACATGAATGATTTTATTGGAACAAAGCAAAAATAAATGATTTTACAAGGTAATTTTGTTAAGTTGAGTGATCATTAATGAAATTGACTCTATTCATGGGTATGAAACAAAATTTTGATCTATATCTTCGCCTTAAAAAAAGTACGTGCAAATTTACAACTAAAGCTATATTCTTGGAAAAATTGTAATGTATTCGATATATTCATAATCCCTTAAAGGTGAAAATGTGCATTAGTCGACTATTGTTTAGTGATAAGAGTTCACTTGAACACATATGACATGTATTTATCGGATTCGTGCATATACTGATGGCGAATAAGTTTTACCAAATTACCAATCTCTCAAAGTGACGAGAAAGCATGCAACTTAAAGGAGATGGAGTATGATTAATTCAATTGTATACTAAGAGAAAGCATTAGTGTTTGCTCAAAAGTGATTACACACTTTACGAGGATGAAACAATATACATGAATTACGTAAAAATTATAGCAAAATGTAATAATCCATTAAACCAAATGAAAGAAACGATAATAAGTACTCAATATTAGGAGAAGAAACATTAACAACTTTTATTGATAATATTGGTTTGGTTTGTCTCTCCATAAAGAGGTTCAGAGCCTTACAATGATGTTTCATCTTCCCATAAGATGGGTATCTTTGTCTCTTCTTTTTCTCTTTTGTGAATAGTGGCGAAGAAGAAGCCCCTCACTAGGGCTCCCTCTTTTAGTATTTATAGTTGTGAGCTCCGTGAGCTGGCAGTAAGTGGTCGTGATCACGCATTCCCATGGGGGGTGGATGGGTCGTGCCCCCGTTGATCAAACCGAATAAGAGTCAAGTAGCATTATGAATAAGTGGTCATACCACTTATTAATTATGGATTAGCTCAAGATGAGATTTACTCCATTAATTGTTTGTGGGATCGAATTCTGACCAATACAGTTAGTCCTTCCTCTTATTGAGATCGTGCTTCGGCTGAGCTCGATGGGCGGACTTCATCGACTACGGTTTGAGAAACTCGAATAGGGAGGTTGACTGTTGCTTCGATCGATACCGAATTCTCTTTGGCGATGGCCTAAACGTTGTAGAATGTTAGTGTTTTGTTATCATGTTATCGAGTCGCCGTATGATCAAGATTGAACACTTCTTCTCGGCGAAGGTACGTGACCTTTTAATTCAATTCGAGCAAGATCGAACTTCATTATGCTCTAACCCTCACATTTGTTTGGGATCATAATAGTCGACTACGGAGGACAGGCCGTGCGCGGTGCGGTCGAGGGAAATAAGTGTACACTTGGTACGTATCTGGCAACGCCCAAAGTTTTGAAGGCGCACGGAACATTCTTTCAGCGTTCGTAGGTCATTGCAATCATTTCAATTGCGAGATGTTGGTGGACGATTGAGAAGTCGCTTCGTGAAGCTTGTTATAATTACGCACGTTTCTGTAGAACCGAACCATTTTGCAGTTGGTCATGTAGTTAATGATGGCTATTGGGTTTCGTGAAAGACATTTATATTGCCTATAAAGGTGGGCTGAGGCATTCACTTCTCATATTTTCATTGTTCATCTAAGAGTGATTCTGAAGAAACTTTTTCCTCCTGCTAACTTAACTTCATCTTTCTTTCTTTGAATGTTATAACTTTCGTTTTGTCCACTAAACTTTATTCCTTTTTCGTTAGTAAATCAATAATGGCATGCAGTTCTTCCCACAATGCTCTTCCGATAGATTTTTCGGTCAATTCTCTGGTAGTTAAAGCGCCATCTCCGGCAATTGGAGGTGCAGAACAAGTATTGACTGGTGAAGTTCCATCGGTTAACGAGATAGTACCTCAGCCCGAAGGTCCGGTGATTGATTTAACTGTCGATGGTGGGGAGGATCCGATGGATGAAGCCCCATTAATGCGGAAATTGGGATGGCCCGCCCACCTGAACATGGGGTTATCCCCACCCATGCATACATCGTTCTTTCGAGAAGCGAGGAGAGGGTCCATACCGACCATAGGGGATACTGCATTTTTTATGCCTATCCCTTCAGGTTGGGGTTTAAGATCTCGCTCCCAATGCTAGTGGTGGATTTTTATCATTATTACGGGGTATGATCGGGTCAGCTCACTCATCCTCTATATAAATTGTTAGTAATGTTCATTAAGTATGCGGAATTGGCCGGTATGGTGGTCACAATGCAGCATGTGCTTAGCCTCTACGCTCCCTAGAGGTTTCGCGGTACCATGATTCGAGCGTACCCTCGTGGGTCGAAGGGCCTGACTGCGATACTGGACGATGAGGTCGACCCTCGCCCTTTTGAACATTTCTTCTACATTAGGACTGAACATATAGCGACACGCCCCAATGGGTTCCCAGAGGCTTGGAATCATGCATGTAAGTTCCTTAATCGTCGAATTCTCCTTTATACCCTTCCTTACGTCTTGTGCTCGTAAGTTAACTCGTGTTAATTTTGTAGCCAAAAAATCACTACTAGCTCCGTTAGTTGGGATATGCGGGTGGTTTGAGGACGTGCTCCCCCATACTGAGGGGATACACACGTGGGCATCTTTCTGGGAGAGGCATGGTCGTAGGCCTGCTACAGGTGAAAAGTTGATTTCTTCTTCTATTATGCTTTGATTCAATTTTATTTATCAACTTTGCTTTTCTGTGACAGGGAGGACACGCCGTTTCAGGGCCCCTCAGTTGGCCTTCTGATGACCGGGTGCAATTGCTCGGCTTACTGCAGTGTCGGTGCCGCGCCACATACTGAGGGTGGTGTCAGTTGAATCTTCAGCTTCTCCTTCTCCACCATGGGCCACACTTCGGGGTGAGGGGTCATCGGGGGTTTTACGCCCTAGAGCAGAATCGACATCAGATGGGGAGGAGGAGAGGCCGTTGATAAGGCACAGGGTCGTGTTCACGCTGACTCATCATGTTGCAATTAATTTGGACTCCCCCCCGGCGGATGCGAAAGATAGTGCGGCTGTAGTGCCTGCCCTTGAGAGTGAACAAATACTGAGGGTTACCCCGGTTGGCTTAGTCCGTGATGATTCTGTCACTTTGGTGACTTAGTTGGTGGGTCAGCGACTACTAAGGTTGGCGAGTCAAGCACTCCTTTGGTGGTTATGGTGAGTGATTATACTTCGCTAGTGGTAGAAGGAAGAAAGGATGCTACAGGAGATGAGTATGAGTCCGAATCTGATTTGGACCCACCCCGATGACGTCCGCATGTTCCGGGAAGGCTTTACAAATTCAGCGGTGCGCTCAGAGGGGAGGTCTCGCCTCATCGAGGTCCCCACGGAGTTGAACTTATTGCTCCAAGGGGAGAGTTTGGTGCCACAATTTGGGCTACTATGCTCGGAGGCCGAGAATGCATCGTTGAGGGACGTCACGAATATCGGGCTGATGAATGAGGTGGCTATAATGGGCTTGAGGGTATGTAATATGATGTCGGTTTACTTTTTCTATGCCTTAGTTTGCTTTTTACCCTAATCATTGCCTTTGTTTTGCAGTCTTATTTGTTGGAGGTGGAGAGCATCTACCGAGCTAACATCCGCTCGAGGATATTTTTGCGGACGTTGGAGAAATATCGCCGCTGCCGAGATTGATATCGGGAGTACGCGTGTGTTTGAGGAATGATCCTCCTAGCCGGGCTCTGGTCGAGGAATTGACGAGGTGGGAGCTTCAGATATAGCAAGCACTTGGCAGAATAAGTGCTCTTAAGAAGCAACTCCGCTGGGAGGACAAGGAGCTCGAGGCGAGGAGGAGGGCTGCAGGTGAATGTGAGCGCCAGGGCCAAGCTAAGGTGGTGGAGGCTGCAACGGCATAGAGCGGAAAAGTGACTGCGTTGGAGGGTGAAGTTGCAGCTTTAAAGCTTTTGGTGAGGCATGCCTCGTCAAGGGCTGAGGCGTTGAAGGAGGTTATATGCGCGCACGAGTCCCAGCTAGCATTAGAGAGGGTTGTTGTGGCTTTTAGGGAAGTGAACCTCGAGGAGCGGATCAGTGTTTTTGAGCAGGATGCCCAAGTTATGACGGACTAGCTTACGACCTTAGAAGTAGAGAATCAGCGCTTATGTGACCAGGCCGCTTCTTCCAGCTAGGCTCGCGAACTTTGGGTTTTTGTTGTGGCCCAATGTGATGTATATAAGAATTTGTGGGAGGCCGGCATCATGGCCAAAGTTGCTTTCAAGGGAGCACGTCAAAAGGCTCGTGAGGTCGGTCTCGACTATGGTTTTGACACGGGGACGCTAGAGGCTGACGATGGCATAGATGGTGGCACGGATGGCACCGAGTGAAATGTTATGCAATTTTTTGTCTTGTTCGCCGTTTGGCATTTTTTTTTTTGGTTCTCTTCTTCTTTTTTTAAAAAACATTGACCAGCCTTGGCCGAGGTGTAAGCGGGGGTGACCCGCAATTAACTTTGTAGATAAATGAGATCTCATTTCCATTATTTTCCTTATATCTGTTTTGTACCTCTCAGTTTTTCCCCTTGGATTTTTCTTTGTGTGCGCTCGAAGAGGTAATTTGCCTTTGAGTTTCTCTAGAGGTATGTTAGTTTTTGATAGTTGACGACTTTTTTTCTTCAACTCGGGGTGAGCGAGTCGGAGCAGTTGCTTGGAGATAGCGGCGCTTAGCCTTAGTCCCGATTTGTGTGCGGTCAAACTATTAACCGTGATGATAAAATATGTGACCTTGTAGTTTGATCGGGGCCAAAATTTTCGTTCTCCTAATCTTAGTTCAAGTTGGGCGTACTTACTTGAGTGGCGGGAGTGCCTAACCCGCGCCTTGATTCGTTGGCAGTTAGGTTTTGCTGGGTTCAATGGTGAAGGACTTAGTTCGAGTCTCGGTTCGACTGTGGTTGGCCTTGTTTGATTTGAGGACGAATGCGTCTAGCCCTATGGTTCGAGTGAGGTCGGACTCGTAGGATTTGATGGCGAAGGCACATAGCCTGAGTCCCAGTTCAACAATTGTTGAACTTTATCAATTTTGATGGCGAATGCGCATAGCCTGAGTCTTGGTTCGACCATTGTTGAACTTGTTGGCGAAGGCGCATAGCCTGAGTCACAGTTCAAATATTGAACTTTATCAATTTTGATGGTGAAGGTGCATAGCCTGATTCTTGGTTCAACCATAGTTGAACTTGTTGGCGAAGGCGCATAGCCTAAGTCCCAGTTCAACTATCGTTGAACTTTATTAATTTTGATAGAGAAGGCGCATAGCCTGAGTCTTGGTTCAATCGTAGTTGAAAGTGTTGGTGAAGGCGCATAGCCTAAGTCCCAGTTCAACTGTTGTTGAACTTTATCAATTTTGATGGCGAAGGCGCATAGCCTGAGTCTTGGTTCAACCATATTTGAACTTGTTGGCGAAGGTGCATAGCCTGAGTCCCAGTTCAACTATCGTTGAACTTTATTAATTTTGATAGAGAAGGCGCATAGCCTGAGTCTTGGTTCAATCGTAGTTGAAAGTGTTAGCGAAGGCGCATAGCCTAAGTCCCAGTTCAACTGTTGTTGAACTTTATCAATTTTTATGGCGAAGGCGCATAGCCTGTGTCTTGGTTCAACCATATTTGAACTTGTTGGCGAAGGCGCATAGCCTGAGTCCCAGTTCAACTATTGTTGAACTTTATCAATTTGATGGCGAAGACGCATAGCCTGAGTCTTGGTTCAACCATAGTTGAACTTATTGGCGAAGGCGCATAGCTTGAGTCCTAGTTCAACTGTCTTTGAACTTTATCAATTTTGATGGCGAAGGCGCGTAGCCTGAGTCTTGGTTCATTCATAGTTGAACTTTTTGGCGAAGGTGCATATCCTGAGTCCCAGTTCAACTGTTGTTGAACTTTTTCAATTTTGATGGTGAAGGTGCATAGCCTAAGTCTTGGTTCAACCATAGTTGAAATTGTTGGCGAAGGCGCATCGCCTGAGTCCCAGTTCAACTATTATTGAACTTTATCAATTTTGATGGCGAAGGCACATAGCCTAAGTCTTGGTTCAACCATAGTTGAACTTGTTGGCGAAGGCGCATAGCCGGAGTCCCAGTTCAACTATTGTTTAACTTTATCAATTTTGATGGAGAAGGCGCGTAGCCTAAGTCTTGGTTCAACCATAGTTGACCTTGTTGGCGAAGGCGCATAGCTTGAGTCCCAGTTCAACTATTGAAATTTATCAATTTTGATGGTGAAGACGCATAGCCTTAGTCTTGGTTCAACCATAGTTGAACTTGTTGGCTATTACTTTTGATGGCAAAGGCGCATAGCCTGAGTCTTGATTCAACCATGTTGAACTTGTTGGTGAAGGCGCACAGCCTGAGTACCAGTTAACTGTCATTAAACTTTATCAATTTTGATGGTGATGGCGCATAGCCTGAGTCTTGGTTCAACCATAGTTGAACTTGTTGGCGAAGGCGCATAGCCTGAGCCGCAGTTCAACTGTTGTTGAACTTTATCAATTTTGATGGCGAAGGCGCATAGCCTAATCTTGGTTCAACCATAGTCGAACTTGTTGGCGAAGGTGCATAGCGTGAGTCCCAGTTCAACTGTCATTGAACTTTATCAATTTTGATGGCGAAGGTGTATAGCCTAAGTCTTGTGGTGTGAGTATTGAGTGCCGAAGCTCGATTTTGATTTGAGTCCTTGGATAGCTTACACATTGTCTTCCCAATCGGGGTTTGTAGGTTGCCTTGAAGCAACTCTCGGCTCAAGATGTTTATGTGCCGTTTCCCAGCCGGAGCCTGTATTAGGGATGTGGGAGATGTCTTACAAAAATCCTCCCTTAGGAGGGGCTTCTTCTTCGTGTATGCACTATCGGAGATCGGAAAGAGAGAGGACTTGGATCTTGATTTGAGATCTTTTATTTCCCCTTATCCGTGATGCCGCTTTGGCTTGTTCTGGCAGGGTTGTTCTTTTTTCTTTTTCTTTTTCCAATGTTTCTTTCCTTTTGGTCCAGGGAAGAACTACGCGATTTTTCTAGGAAATCCCCACAGACGGTGCCAAATTATTTGCTCAAAAGTGATCACACACTTTATGAGTTTGAAACAATATACATGAATTACAGGAAAATCATAGCTAATCGCAAAATCCATTAGACGAAATGAAACGGTGCCAAATTATTTGCTCAAAAGTGATCACACACTTTATGTGTATGAAACAATATATATGAATTACGGGAAAATCATAGCTAATCGTAAATTCCATTAGACCAAATGAAAGAAACGATAATAAGTACTCAAGATTTTGAGAAGAAACGTTAACAACTTTTATTGATAATATTGGTTTGGTCTGCCTCTCTATGAAGAGGTTCAGAGCATTACAATGATATTTCATCTTCCTATAAGATGGGTATCTTTGTCTCTTCTCTCTCTCTTTTGTGAATAGTGGCGAAGAAGAAGCCCCTCACTAGGGATCCCTTTTTTAGTATTTATAGTTGTGAGCTTTGTGAGCTGGCAGTAAGTGGCCGTGACCACGCTGGAGTTTCGCCCCCATGAGGGGTGGATGGGTCGTGCCCTCGTTGATCGAACCGAATAATAGTCGAGTAGCGTTATGAATAAGTGGTCATATCACTTATTAATTATGGATTAGCTCAAGGAGATATTAACTCCGTTAATTATTGTGGGATTGGATTCCGACCCATACAATTAGTATTTATTTTTTATTTTTATTTTTATGTTTCTCTATCTGTATTGGAAGGGTAGAATAAATTTATTTTTTACTGTTATTGTCACGACCCCAAACCCGATCATGATGGCGCCCAACACAACTGTTATGCAAGCCTGACCATTTGCACTCTCAACCCGAGCATAAAGCTCAAAACCAACTATTTGAAAATTATTTAACAACAATGAAGCTAAAAGTAAAAACTGATAAATAGAAATAAATCGAATATCACGAGAATACTGAGTACACTCCCAAAGACCTGGGAGTCATGAGTCTAGAGCCTCTACCAAATACAGAGTAATAAGACTTCAGTAATACAATGTTCAAAGCTACGGAAAGAAAATAAAAGGGATAGGGGAGGAGTCGGGTCTTACGGACGCCACGCAGCTACTCGACAACTCCAAAAATGCTCTAAAGATAGCTAAAGATCAACTAAACTCTCGAGGTACCTGGATCTACACACATGGTGCAGGGAGTAAAGTGAGTACTTCTAACTCAGTGGAATAGACATGTATAATGACTGATAGTAAGAAATCTCAATATATAACAATGTAAAGCTACAATCAATACTCATAGACATTTAACATTTGTATTAACAACAATTGATGATAGATAACATAGGCAGATATAGATATATGAATGCAATGCAATGTACATGACCATTGCGGCGCGCAGCCCGATCCATTTGAGTACCTATGCTCACTGTGGGGGTTCAAACTCCGGAAGGGCTCCTATAGCCCATACGCAATATCATCGTAACAAACGTTGTGGCATGTAGACCGATCCACAATCAATCCAGCTATATACATGCAAGCCACACGGGCACAGTCAAACTTACCATTTTTACTTCCAATTATCAGAAATTATAAATTAGGTGTTTTAAACTTAGAATTTTACTAGCCATTTCGAGACAGTGTTTAACTTAGGACTGATATCATGATAACATGCTAAACATCATAAAAATAGTGAATAATAATCCCTACGGGATCCAAACCATCCAAGTAGGAGGTTTACCATCTAATTCCTAGCCAGTAACACGGTACAACATCACTCAGGTGGACTAAGCCATAGTCCCCATTCGCAATCGACCCCGCACTCACCTTAGAGTATGTGTCTCGCCTTAATATACTGTCACAATATGATATACCGGGGTTTCAAACCCTCAGGTCATCATCTACATCTATTGCTCACCTCAAACCGGCCATAAGACTAGTCTGCTACGACTTTTCCTTTTGAATAAACCTCCCCAAGTGCTAAATCTGATCAAAACCACCATGAATACATTATAATATGCTAATGGAACATAAACCAATCGAAAGAACTTGAAAAACACTCAAAACATGAAGTTGGCAAAACCCGAGCCCCGGGCCCACTTCTCGAAAATTATGAAATTCACATCACCGGAATCCTCATTTCACCACGAGACCGTACATTAAAGTTCATCAAAATCGGAGTTCAAATGCTCCTTCAAATTCCAAATTTACATTTCAAAACCCAAGCCCTAGTTTCTTCAATTTTGACCCAAATTTCAGAGAATTAAGGATGAATCTTCAATTAAATGGTGTTTCTAGGCCATAGGACTTACCTCCAATCAATTCCCAGTCAAAACCTTCCAAATTCCTCGTCAAAAGCTCCCAAGGTTGCTTAACAATGGTGAAAAATATACTTGGTTCGCGGATGAAATGTTTATAAACTTTCTACCCAGCCCTGGAAATTTGTTCATCGCGTTCGCGATCACCACCCCGCGAAAGTGAAAAGCAAAATTTTAAAAACTCAAAAATACTCTACGCGAATGCAACTCAAACCATGCTAATGCGATGCACACCAAACCCCTCTCACGCAAACGCGGCACAACCATCACGAACGCAATGCTTTAACTGAACTGGGCTCCTAGGCCCTCATACGCAAACACGTGCCTCCTCCCGCGAACGCGATGGCCTGCCTCACAGGCCTACATGAATACGTTACCCTTCACGCGAACGAGATCAACCATATTTCGTAACTATGCGAACGCGGCCATTCCTACCCGAACGCGAAGGCAAATTTCCAAACTCTCCAAATTACTCTACGCGTTCGCGTTATACCCCACGCGAATGCACAGAAAAAAATTTCTGTAACACTTCAGCAGAAAATCTGCTATGATCTAAAACCAAAAATAGTCTGTTTGATCACCCGAAATCACCTCGAGGCCCATGGGACCTCAACCAAAAATACCAACCTACTCTAAAATATCATACGAACTTGTTCCAATCATTAAAACATGTCTAACAACACAAGAATCATCAAATTAAAATATATTCAAACCTAAGTTAAACAAAAACTTCCGAAACTCACACTCGATAAAAAACCCGACCAAACAATGTCTGAATGACTTGAAATTTTGCAGACATACCCAAAATCACCTAACGAAGCTACTACAACTCTTGGAATTCCATTCCGACCCTCGAATCAAAATCTCACCTATCAACCGGAATTCGCCAAAATTCAAACTTCGCCAATTCAAGCCTATTTCTATACCGGACCTCCAAATTCGATTTCGGTCGCACTCCTAAGTCACAAATCATCCCCCAAAGCTAACTGAACCATCAAAATTCACATCCGAGCCCTGTAACCACATAGTCAACTTCTGGTTGACTTTTTATAAAATAAGCTTTCTTCTAAGAGGCTAAGTGCCTCATTTTCAACTAAAACTAACTCAATTACACCCGATCAACTCTAATACCGATATTGAAACATAAAGCAACACAATATAGGGGAAACGAGGCAGTAACTCACATGATGACAGGCCGGGTCATCACATCCTCCCCAACTAAGACAAACGCTCGTCCTCGAGCAGGTCAAGAAACATACCTGGAGTCTTAAACAAGTGAGGATATCTGCTCCGCATCTCCCGTTCGGGCTCCCAAGTAGCCTCCCTCACGGTCCGACCTCTCCACTGCACCTTCACTGACGCTATATCTTAGACCTCAATCTTCGAACCTGTCGACCCAAAATAGCTACAGGCTCCACATCATAAGTCAAGTCATCATCCAATTGAACTATATTGAAGTCCAACACATGAGATGGGTCCCCAACATACTTTCGGAGCATAGATACGTAAAATACTAGATGAACTCCTCACAAGCTGGGTGGCAAAGCAAGCATATAAGCCACTTCTCCAATCCTCCTGAGTGTCTCAAAAGGGCCAATGAACCTCGGACTCAGCTTCCCTTTCTTTCCAAATCTCATGATGCCCTTCATAGGAAAACATTCAGCAAGACCTTCTCGCCCACCGATAAGATACATCTCGGACCTTCTGGTCCGTATAACTCTTCTAACGCGACTGAGCTGTACGAAGTCTCTCCTGAATCACCTTCACCTTATCTAAGGCATCCTGGACCAACTCTGTCCCCAACAACCTAGCCTCGTTGGGCTCAAACCAACCAACCAAAGATCTACAACGTCTCCCATATAAAGCCTCATATAGCGCCATCGAAATGTTGGACTGGTAGCTGTTATTGTAAGAAAACTCTGCAAGAGGCAATTAATCAGCCCAAGAACCTCCAAAGTCAATAATACAGGCACATAACATGTCCTCCAATATCAGAATGGTACGCTCAGACTGCTCGTCCGTCTGAGGATGAAACGATGTGCTCAACTCTACCGGTGAACCCAACTTTCGCTGAAAAGTCCTCTAGAACTGAGAAGTAAACTGAGTACCTCTATCTAATATAATAGAAACTGGGACCCCATGTAATCGCACAATCTCCCGTATGAAAATCTCTGCCAGCCACTCCAAAGAATAGGTAGTACATACTGGAATGAAGTGCGCGGACTTGGTTAGCCGATCTACGATCACCCAAACTGAATCAAACTTCCTCGTTGTCCGAGGGAGACCACTCACGAAGTCCATAGTAATTATCTCCCATTTCTACCTGGCATTATCCATACATTGAAGCACACCACCGGGCCTCCGATGCTCATACTTGATCAGCTGACAACTGAGGCACCGAGTTACATGATTCATAATATCCTTCTTTATTCTTCTCTACCAATAATGTTGTCTCAAATCTTGGTACATCTTCGCGACACCTGGATGAATAGAATACTGTGAGCAGTGGGCCTCCTCCAATATCAACTCCCAAAGACCATCCACATTGGCCATGCAAATCCGGCCATCCATCATCAATACTCCATCGCTATCAATATTCACATCACTAGCATCATCATGCTGAACTCTGTCATTAAGGACAAGCAAATATGGATCATCATACTAGTGCTCTTGAATGCGATCATACAAGGAAGACCGAGATACCACACAAGCCAACACTCGGGTAGGCTCTAAAATATCTAACCTCATCAACTGATTGGCCAAAGCCTGAACATCAACTGCAAAGGGCCTCTCCCCAACTAGAATATATGCCAAGCTTCTCATACTAACACCGCCTTTCGGCTTAAGGCATCAGCTACTACATTGGCCTTTGCCGAATGATATAAAATGGTAATGTCATAATCCTTGAGGAACTCAAGCCACCTCCGCTTCCTCAAATTCAGATCCTTCTGCTTGAAAAAGTGCTGGAGACTATGATGATCATTATAAACTTCACAGGACAAGCCATATAAATAGTGCCTCCAAATCTTCAAAGCATGAACTATGGAAGCCAACTCCAAATCATGAATAGTGTAGTTCTTCTCATGAGACTTCAACTGATGAGAAGTATAAGCAATAACTCTACCCTCATACATTAACACACACCCAATCTCAACTCTCGAAGCATCACAATACACGGTGTAAGAACCTGAAGCTAATGGAAAGACTAACATTGGAGTTGTGGTCAAAGCTGTCTTGAGCTTCTGAAAGCTCTCCCCGCACTAGTCCGACCATACGAATGGTGCACCCTTCTGCATTAACTTGGTCAAGGATGAAGCAATAGATGAAAATACCTAGACAAACCGGCAATAATACCCTGCCAAATCGAGGAAACTCCGAATCTCTGTAGCTGAGGATGGTCTAGGCCAACTCTGCATCGCCTCGATCTTCTTTGGGTCAACTTGAATACCATCACAAGACACCACGTGTCCTAGAAAAGCTACAGACCCAAGCCAGAACTCCCACTTGGAGAACTTTGCATAAAGTTTCTCCTCCCTCTGTCTCTGTAATACTACTCTCAAATGTTGAGCATGCTCCTCTTGGCTACGCGAGTACACCAGGATGTCATCAATAAACACAATCACAAACGAATCCAGATACGGCCGGAACACACATATCATCAAATGCATGAACGCGACTGGGGCATTAGTTAGCCCAAAAGACATAACTAGAAACTCAAACTGCCCATATATCATCCTGAAAGTATTCTTCATAATATCAGAATCCATAATCTTCAGCTGGTGATAGCCTGAACGAAGATCAATCTTCGAGAATACCCTAGCTCCCTAGAGCTGATCAAACAAATCATCAATGCGTGGTATAGCCATCTTTCTTCTTGACAAACAACACCGGTGCACCCCACGGTGACACACTCGGGCAAATGAACCCCTTATCTAGGAGTTCCTGAAACTCCTCCTTCAATTCCTTTAACTCAGATGGTGCCATGAGATAGGGGGAATAGAGATGGGCTGAGTGCCCGTTACTAGATCAATACCAAAGTCAATATCCCTGTCCGGCGGCATGCCCGGTAGGTCTGCTGGAAACAAATCTAGGAAATCTCTCACAACAGGCACAGAATCAATACTAGGAGTCTCAACTCCAACACCTCTCACAAATTCTAAATATAATAAACATATTTTCCCAACCATGCGCTGGGCCTTTAAGAAAGAGATCACCCGGCTAGGAACATAATCAGTCGAACCTCGACACTCAATCCTCAGAACACCCAGAATGGCCAACATAACTGTCTTGGCATGACAGTCCAGAATAGCATGGTACGGAGATAGCCAATCCATACCCAGAATCACATCAAAGTCTACCATACCCAACAACAACAAATCAACTCGGGTCTCCAGACCCCCAATGGTAACAAGATAAGATCGATATACATGATCCATAATAATAGTATCACCTACCGGGGTAGATACATGCAAAGGCAAGGCAAAACACCTACGGGTCATACCCAGATGATGAGAAAAATATAAAGACACATAGGAGTATGTAGACCCGAGATCAAATAAAACAGAAGCATTCATTTGGCAAACTAAGATAATACATGAATAACCGCGTCTGATGCAACAGCGTCTCTCCTGTTTGGAAGCTCATAGAACAGAGCCTAACCACCACTAGGTCGATCTCTACCCCTAGGGTGACCCCTAGCTGACTGACCCCCACCCCTACCTGATTGGGATGGTGCCGAAGTAGATGGAGTAGAAGAAGACGGCTGATCTCTCTACTGAGATCGACCACTACGATGCCAAGGACACATTCTCCTCTTGTGGCCAAAATCACCACACTCATAATAGCTACCCAAAGCTGGAGAAGGGACAGAAGGGAACCCCTCGAACCGGAATGACCAGCCGAGTCACCCTGGACCGAAGAACCCCGAGCTGGAAGGGCACTAAGTGAAGACTGGCCCTACTGATATCCCTGACGGCCATGGCCAGAAGAAGCCCCACTGTACTCTGGGCGACTTGTCTGAGGAGGCATGAAAGAATGACCTCTGCCCTGTTGAACTAGCCTCTAGACGGAGCACCACTGTAGCTACCTAAACCTCGAGGCCTCTTGGCCTCCCTCTCCTCACGCTCCCAAAGACAATTTATCTCAACCTAGCGAGTCATATCAACTACCTCCTTAAATGAAGCTGCTACCACCCTCTCCCTGGTCATTAAAATACGAATTGGATAGTTAAGACCATCCACAAACCTCCTGATCCTCTCCCGATCTATCGGGATCATCCAAGTATCATGTCTAGCCAACTGCGTGATCCTCAACTCATACTAGGTCACTGTCATATCACCGTGGATCAACCACTCAAACTGTCAGCACAGCTCCTCTCTGCGAGATTGCAGCACATACTTCTACAAAAAGAGAGTGGAGAACTACTACCAAGTAAGGGGTGCTGCTCCCGCAGGCCTACGCTTCTCAAACTCCTCCCACCATATAAATGCTGGCCCTCAGAACTGGAAGGTGGTAAAAGACACTCCACTTGACTTTAATCCCTGCAGTGCGAAGCATCCGCTGACACTTGTCCAGAAATTCTTGGGCATCCTCGCCCTCCGTACCGCTGAATATCTGAGGTTGAAGTCTATCAAACCTCTCTAGCTGACGCTGCTCGTTGTCTGGCATAAGTGGAACTACATACCCTGCAGCTGGTACTGAAGCAACTGGTGCAACTGGCTGAGTTGGGGCTGCTTTTGGTGTCTGTAATCCCTGCACAACCTGCTCGGGTGTGCGAGTTGCGGGGGTCAGATAACCACCCCTAGTCTGAGAAGTAGTTACGGTAGTAGAGGCTGAAACTGCCTGAGCCAAACCAGTGCAGATAGATAAGATCTGGGCTAAAGCCTCTTGAAGACCAGGAATCACGATAGGCACTACCAGTACCTGGACAGGTGCTGTTGGTGCATCTCCAGCTGGAGGCTGGTTCTGAATAGGGGCAACTGGTGGGTCAACTGGTACTGCCCCTGCTGCTCTACCTCGACCATGACCACGACCTCTAGCAGATGGAAATGGTGGTTGTTTGCCACATCTGGTAGCATGAGTGTTCGCCATCTGCGAGAGAATAGAATATAGAAGTTTAGTTTTCGGAACAACAAAGTTGCACGACAAGAGTTCAAGAATATGAAGTGTTTCCTAAAGGTTCTGCAGCCTCTCGAGAATACATACATACGTCTTCGTACCGATCCGCGAGACTCTACTAACCGGCTTATGACTCATGAGGCCTAGTAACATAGGCTCTGATACCAACTTGTCATGACCCCAAACCCAATCGTGATGGCGCCAAACACAACTGCTAGGCAAGTCCAACCATTTCTACTCTCAACCCAAGCATAAAGCTCAAAACCAACTATTTGAAAATCATTTAACAACAATGAAGCTAAAAGTAAAAACTGATAAATAGAAATAAATTGAATATCACGAGAACACTAAATACACTCCCAAAGACGTGGGGGTCATAAGTCTAGAGCCTTTTCCAAATACAGAGTAATAAGACTTCAGTAATATAATATTCAAAGCTGTGGAAAGAAAATAAAAGGGATAAGGGAGGACTCGGGTCCTTCGAAAGCCAGACAGCTACCTCAACAACTCCGAAAATAGTCTGAAGGCAGAAAAAGTTCAACCAAACTCCCGAGGTACCTGGATCTGCACACGTGGTGTAGAGAGTAAAGTGAGTACTTCCAATTCAGTGATAATAGATATGTATAATGCTAACAGTAAGAAATCCCAATATATAACAACGTAAAGCAACAATCAATACTCCTACACATTTAATAGTGTATTAACAACAATTAATGACAAATAACACAGGCAGATACAAAAAGTATGGATGCAATGCAATGCACATGACCGTTGCCGGTGCGCAGCCCGATCCATTTGATACTCGTGCTCACTGTGGGGGTTCAGACTCTGAAGGGGCTCCTACAGCCCAAACACAATATCATTGTAACAGACGCTGCAGCGTGCATCCTGATCCATAATCAGTCCAGCTATATGCATGCAAGCCACACAGGCACAGTCAAACTTACCATTTTTAGTTCCAATTATCAGAAATTATAAATTGGGTGTTTGAAACCTTAGAGTTTTACTAGCCATTTCGAGACAGTGTTTAACTCAGAACTGATATCATAATAACATGTTAAACATCATAGAAACAGTGACTAATAATCCCTACGGGATCCAAATAACCGGCATACAGCCCAAATCTATTCATAACCATCCATGTAGGAGGTTTACCAGCTAATTCCTAGCCAATAACGCGGTACAACATCACTTGGGCTGACTAAGCCATAGTCCCCATTCACAATCGACCCCACACTCACCGTAGAGTACGTGTCTCGCCTCAATATAGAGTCACATTATCATTTACCGGGGTTTCAAACCCTCGGGTCATCATCTACATCTATTGCTCACCTCAAACCGGTCACGAGACAAGTCCGCTACGCCTTTCCCTCTTGAATCAACCTCCTCACGTGTTGAATCTGATCAAAACCACAAGGAATACATTATAATATACTAATAGAACATAACCCAATCGAAAGAACTCAAAAAATACCCATAAACACGAAGTTGGCAAAACCCGAGTCCCGGGCCCACTTCTCAAAAATTTATGAAATTCACATCATCGGAATACTCGTCTCACCACTAGTCCGTACATATAAATATCATCAAAATCGGAGTTCAAATTCCAAATTTACATTCCAAAACCCAAGCCCCAGTTTCTTCAATTTTACCAAAATTTCAGAGAATTAAAGGTGGTGTTTCTAGGCAATAGGACTTACCTCCAATTGATTCCTAGTCAAAACCCTCCAAATTCCTCGTCAAAAGCTCCCAAGGTTGCTTAACAATGGTGAAAAATTGACTTGGTTCGCGGATGAAATGTTTATAAACTTTCTGCCCAGCACTGGAAATTCCTTCATCGCATTTGCGACCATCACCCTGCAAACGCGAAGAGAAAAATTTTAAAAACTCAAAAATACTCTATGCGAACGCGACTCAAACCAAGCGAACGCGATGCACACCAAACCTCTCTCACGCAAACGCGGCACGACTATCACGAACGCGATGCTTTAACTGCACTAGGCTCCGAGGCCCTCTTACGCGAACGAGTGGCCTCCTCCCGCGAACGCGATGGCCCACCTCACAAGCCTACGCAAACGCGTTACCTTCACGCGAACGCGTTCAACTATATTCCATAACTACGTGAACGCGAAGGCAAATTTCCAAACTCTCCAAATTACTCTACGCGTTCGCGTTATACCCCACGCGAACGCATTAAAGAAAGTTTCTGCAACACTTCAGTAGAAAATCTGCTATGATCTAAAACCAAAAATAGTCCGTTTTATCACCTGAAATCACTCTGAGGCGCCCGAGACCTCAACCAAAAGCACCAACCTACTCCAAAATATCATACGAACTTGTTCCAATCATCAAAATGCGTCCAACAACACAAGAATCAACAAATTACCACGGATTCAAGCCTAAGTTAAACTAAAACTTCTAAATTCACACTCGATCAAAAACCTGGCCAAGCAACGTCCGAATGACCTGAAAATTTGCAGATATATCCAAAATCACTTAATGAAGCTACAAAACTCTCAGAATTCCATTCCGACCCTCGGATCAAAATTTTACCTATCAAACGGAGTTCGCCAAAATTCAAACTTCGCCAATTCAAACCTATTTCTACATCGTACCTTCAAATTCGATTTCCGATCGCACTCCTAAGTCAGAAATCATCCCCCGAAGCTAACCGAACTACCGAAATTCACATTCGAGCCCTCTAACCACAACTTCCGGTTGACTTTTTCTAAAACAAGCTTTCTTCTAAGAGGCTAAGTGCCTCATTTTCAATTAAACCAACTCAATTACACCCGATCAACTCTAATACCGATATTAAAACATAAAGCAGCACAATATGAGAAAAACAGGACGATAACTCACGTGACGACAGGACAGATCGTCACAGTTATGTAGTCGAAGATATTTACATATTTACATAGTGAACGACACACTAGCATGCAGAAGTAATGTAATTTCTTAACTATATGATTTAATATATTGCGCTTATATATATATATATATATATATATATATATATATATATATATATATATATATATATATATATATATATATATGAAAATGAAATCGTTTAATCTCGCCACCTCCGGCTTAACTTGCTAATCAGTAAGTTTTCATTTGTCTAAATCAAGAACTTAAGACGTGGCGGTCCAATATTTAACTTAATACTATTATATATATTATCATTTGTCTAAATCAAATAAGTTAAGCAGGTGTCCTTTTTGTTTTGTTACCCTAGTATTAAATTATGTCAATCAACATATAAAATATAAAGTGGTAGCTACCTACATAGAGTGTTGAGGGGTCACAGAATCGTGTTAGTTTCGGTAAAAACCATGTATATACGTGTCTATATGTATACTGAGGAGTGAGAACCCCCTTATATATTTTTCTTGGCCCCTTAAACATGGAAGTTGTGTGGCGAGACTGGTTTCTTGACTGCGCTAGTTCCTTTCCTTATTCGGATACCTGGGTTAGAAACCCAGTATATAACTTGATTTTTTATTCTAAATTGTTATTTGGTAACGTCCAACTGTGCAATTTAAAGCACATACCGACCAACTTTAGTCGGTAATATATTTTAATAATTTAATTTTACCGATCGAAGTTGGCCAGTGTATGTAAATTACGTTATATTATTAATTATTAAAATTTAAAGATTAGCGACCAAAGTTTTTCGGTAAATTAAAATAAATTAATTTATAATTTAAAAATTAGCTATAAAATTGGTCGGTAAATGTGAAATCTGGATAATCCTTGTTCATTAACCGACCAACTTTGGTCGGTAATTATTAATATTTTTAATATTTTTAAGATTAATCAGAAAATCTTTTTTTTAATTAAATACCGACAAACTTTGGTCGATTTTTTGGGTTTTAATTTTGGCATAAAATGCTTATTGTGGCAGCTACACCACCTGCCAGCATACCAAAATTCCTAAACATTCCAACAACAACAAGACAATTCAATAAATACATTAAAACTAACAAATTAAAGTTCAATAGAACTAAAAAATCAAAATCCAAGTTAATAATTATTACAACTAGTTCAGAATCGGTTCTATTTGTCTAGTTCAACGTATATACAAGTCAAAAAGTGTTTTGTACAAATTCATCATCACTATCTGATGAACGTTCATCTAAAAGACGATGTCGAGAATGATCTTGTGGAGGACGTGAAGAACGACCACGGGGAGGACAGGAGGAATGATCATGGGGAGGACAAAAGGAACGCTCACCGGGGCAACGGAAAAGCTCCAGTAGATAGGAAAGTTCTGCTCTGAACTTGCATGCCAAGGAATTAACATCTCTAACCCTTTCTCTTTCCTTGGCCACTTCTAACTTGGACGTGAGATTTGTCACAGTGTCCCGCATAGCAGAGAGGCTCTACCCGTCAAGTTGCTTGCCTTGCGATGAAGTCCATATTTCTTGCATTCCACATTTATAGCGATGACACTTTTTAGGAAAATCGTATACCCCATTTTGGACCGCCAGCAGACTCCACCCATATTCTTTTAGCATCCTCGTTCGAAGGTTGGATTGGATCGCCCGATTCACCAGTTGATTGAGTGCGGATGAACTCCTCTACATTAGTTTTGTAGTGATCATATATGAAAATATAAATTGAATTAGTATTTCAAAATTTATATAAAAGTAAATTAAAATACTTAAAGAAAAGTGAAAGCTTACATATACAATCGAGGTGCGGTCGTTGACCCACATTTCTTGATTCGTTTCTTTCTTCTTCTTTACAATATGCGTCTCCTTGAATAGCTCATCATGGTTCATTAGACGCCCCAACTTCTTTTCTTGAAAATAAATTAATTAAGTTAATAAATTAAATAGATATAATTTGAAAATTAAAATAATTTCATAAATTACATACCAATCTTCTTTTTATTGTCCCTAGGCTGATCGCACCTCCAGTGTGCAAGGAGCCTACTTTCTCAGATGCGCGAGGTTTCTTTTTTTTTTCACTGTTCTCTAAGAACTTTGCAGTAAGCCATTATCTTTGCAAATCATCCCATAAATTTTGAAGTAACCAATCAAGCTTATTGTTCTTCTTTCTAGCTTCGGAAAAAGAATGCGACAATCGCTTGCGAGCTTTGTGATTAAAATTTGCAGCCACTTTCGTGCTATAGCGGTGTTCCCATACACAGTTGCTCTGTATTTCAAAAATTAAATATTAAAAAAGAAAAATAATTAATATAAATTATCAAACCGCTTAAAAGAATATTTATGCCTTAAGTTGACTAAAAATTTGCTCCTTGAGCGAGAATGAAAAATCAGACCAAGCCGCATAAAGGTCATCACAAAGATTTCTGATGGCTTTGTTGATTATCCTCGTAGTCCTATTACTCGGGATGAACCTGCAATTTAACAACAAAAATACATAAATATCTTAGTAAAAACTTTACAAAACAATAAACGCAAAAATAACAAATAACTCTTACCCATCACCCTCGAGGACTATGATGATCCTACCATATTGATCATAATGCACCTCCTCGTCATCATCAGCACCATCGTCTGAATCATGTACATCAGAGACATGTGTGGATGGTGTAGGGATTGATAGACTTGTGAAGATCCTAATTAGTATATATAATTTATCATCAAGTATATCTGTTTGTAAGTCAATTCATCAACTTATAACCTACTCAGATGCATCATTGAATATATATATGGATGAGGGTCGGGTTCTTTTAGCGATTGACATACTTGTGAAGATCCTAGTTAGTATATACAATTTATCATCAAATATATATATATATATATAACACGCTTTTAGTGTATTTATTTCTTGTATTACAAAAGTGTTAATGGATTAATTTTATATTATTTAGATAGTAAATATAAAAGTAATTTAAATTTTGACCAATATTGACCACATAACCGACCAAAGTTGGTCGGTTACTTTCCGGATATTAAAAAAATCATAATTGGTCGGTAAATACTTCCCCTATATTAACTAACCAACTTTGGTCCGTAATTTTAAATAAGGTTTCATTATATTTTATAAAATATTTTAAATAATAATATAACTATTAAGAAATTTTAACTGAGTCTATTACCGACCAAAGTTGATTGGCAATGTAAAAAAAAAAATTTGACTACACAATGTTGACCATCTGGATGAACCCATTGACTACTTTACCGACCAACTTTGGTCGGTAATTTATATAAAATAAATATAAAATATTTTTTTCCTTTACCGATCAACTTTGGGTGCTAATTTGGACAAAACCAAGTTTGGTCGCAAAATTCCTAATTTCGAGTTTTGCCTAAACATTTAACTCATATCATATTAGCTACCATCACACCAAGACATTCTATATAAAAATCTACACATTAAAGTTTAAACCTTTGCCCTCTGCATATGAAAATGCATAGAGTCAAGTATGAGCCCATGATGTTATTTTATTATACTAATATTAAGTTAATGATATTCCATAATATTAAATTTATATTTTGTTGAAACATTTTTAAAGAGTTGCATTTTATCGCTAGTAATTTGCATATATAAAATTTTGGTGCCCCTTTGTGCTCAAATGTATGATCCGCCTCTGTAGCTACTACCGAGTAATCTATTGAAGAAGATTGATAAGCAAATTTTCGACTTAAAAGACAACTCAAGGTGGGCTTATATTTCTTCATACCATGACCAAATTAGGAAAACTGACACTGTATAACTGTTGTAAAAATAATAGTCCAAATATATATAAAATTTATATATTTTGTGTATATATATACACATTATGTATGTTATATGAAAATAATTATATAAATTTTATACACTTTTTTAGCTACCATATATGTTTGACCCAGAATTTTTATGAACATTTATGAACTCAAAGCAATTATTAAAAATAAAGGGCCAATCATAGCATGTCGTAACATATCTGAGATTCGGTATAGGAAAAGAGAAAGAGAACATGTGTCAAGATAGCAGAAGATATTTAGTGATATTTTATTCATGACAATGGGTTAGTCTACCTCTCCATGGAGAGGTTCAAATCCTTACAATCATGTTTTCATAGATCTATTGTCATTCTGCTTCATGTTGTCTTGGTTCTCACTCTGCGCTATATCCTATATTTCTTAGAGCCCCCATGGGGAGACAGAGTGGAACCGTTTTTCTCATGATTGCTTTGGTATTTATAGGTCTTAATTATGATAGTTGACTTTCTTTGGAGATCGAGTCCGTGTTGTGAAATTATTGTGGGCATACCCGCAAGGCGTCGTCTCTGACAAAAGAGCTTTAGGCGGCTATGAACAATAACCTGTGGTCGAGGACGACCTCGCTACTTATGGCGTTTGCGCCCAGTTGGGGGCGGCCTCGATGCTTGTTATGCACATTTGGGCCGAGGGGAAGGATTAATTTAAACCGAGTATTGTAAGATCGAATTGTAGCTCATACAGATAGTCCCTCCGCTTATCGTGGTCACGTTGAGACGGGCAAAGATGAGAGGATATGATAGTTCGAACGATGTCTCTTCTCGGCCGAGGATATGACGACCTCTTAGGATGCCTCTTCATCCGGCGTGAGCCCGGATACGTTCTTGCTCACACAATCTTCAGGACGCAGGGTCCATTTAAGGCGTTGCCGTGTCAGGGGTATTCGAAGTGACAGCTTAAATTCTGGCGCACACTTTCTGATTTTGATCGTGGCAGCGACGGTTTTGATGAGAATCGAAGCGTTTCTGATGGTTGGGATTCAGATTAAATGGCGCATGTCAGTTTCCCGAGGTTTTGATTCGATTTTTCTTATAAGAGAGCTCGGTATGTCAGAGATTCAACACTCTTTGATTTACTGATTGTTTCTCTCTCTAGCAAATTTCCAAATAATCGTGCCTTTTCTGTGGCATAATCGTTGCCCGTTCTCAGTTATCTTCTTCGTTCTTTATCTAGCCTTCTCGGTGACCCAAATCAATTGTTGACCTTCCTCCTCATCACGATCTTCTGGTGGTGCTTCCAGCAGACTCTCCAGTGATTGAGGGGTTGTCTCTCGTGCTTTCAGTCGTTGATCAGAACGATGTTGAGAGGATGCCCTCAGTAAACGATATACTCCCGGGGGCGGGGAGTTTGGCGGTGGATTTCACCGAACATGGTAGTGTTGAGCCCGTCGATGAGGCCCCACTGATGGGGGAGGTAAGCATGGCCCAGCTCCGTGCGCAGGGGCTCATCCCCTCCCACGCCGATATTGTGTTGGCTCTGCCCGGAGACAGGGTACACACCGACCGCGCCGGGTATTGCGTGTTCTACTCCTTCCCCTTCAGGCTGGGGTTCATAATGCCTCTTTCCAACCTGGTAGTCGATTTCTGCCGGTATTACGGCGTTTGCCCGGGGCAGCTTACCCCGTCCGTGTACAAGCTCTTGGCTGTGCTGCTGAATTTCTCGGAGCTGGCCAGCAGGTTGGTCACTCTACAACATGCCCTTACTCTCTTTTCTCCTCAGCGGATTTGGGGGAGCATGATTCGGATGGTCCCGTGTGGGTGGCAGGGACTGGTGACGGCTTTCGACGACGAGGTCGAGCCTCGTCACTACGAACAATTCTTCTACATCAGGACCAGTCACCTGGTGGCGCCTCCCTTAGGTTTTTCAAAGACCTGGAATCACGTCCGTAAGTCTCTCCTTGTTTCTTTTTGTTTCGGGGAGGATTTGAACTTACGCTTCATCTTTTATTTTGTCTTTTGACTGGTTGTTGTTTTGTCGTTTCTGTAGTTGACAGGTCGCCCCCGCCTTTATTCACCGGTCTGCGTGGGTGGTTAGAAGTTATCCTCTCGCATACCGATGGGATTTTCTCGTGGGCGTCCTTCTCGAGGAGGTATGGCCAAAGCTTGGTCGTAGGTAAGTCATTTAACTTCACTAGGACGTGTCCGTCTTTTGGTCGTCGTCATGACTTAATGCTGACCCATTTTCTATATTTGTAGGGCAGGTAAATCGCGGCAGGGCTCCTCAGCCTGTATTCCTGTGTCTTGGGGAGATTGCCAGGTTTTTTACTCCGGTGGCGGCCGCTCAGGCTCCCAGGGCCGCTTCCATTGACTCTTAGTCAGGCGGAAGATCCTTCCACCTCTGGCCCCTTCACCGGCGCGGCTAGTCGCCGGCGAGACGGTAACCGCAAACCCTCCGCCTCTCTCCGAGGTGAGGGAGATTGTCGAAGCGGTGCGCACTCCAACTAGCGGGCCAAATGATCTTCGAGCCCGGGACGAGCGGGAAGGGAGCGCTGCTCCTATTGCACAGTCTTCTACTCATAGATTTGAGGCGGGTGAGCCCTCTTGGGTGGTCGTGGATCTTGGAGATTCCATCACCCCGTCGACGGGGGCGGCAGCGATGGGAGAGGTATCTCTATCTAGTTCCGAATTGGATTTCGAGGATATTTGCATGTTTCATGATGGGATCACGAACGCGACTATCTACCCAGACGGGAGGTCGCGGGTGATCGAAATTCCCGCGGATGAAAATTTGTTGCTGAGGGAGGCTTCCATGTTGCCGCTGCTGGGCCACTTGTGTTCTTCTGTGGAGAATCAGTCGCTGAGAGAGGTGACGGATGTCAGTATAATGAATGAGGTAGCGTCGCCGGGTATGAAGGTATGCGTTCTGGACTGACTACTCTCTCCTAACCTTTGCGCCTCCCAGGATTTCCGCCTCTGACTCCTCTAATATTTTTTGGCTCGCAGGCATTTTTGCTGCAGGTAGAGTGTCACACCTCCTTTTTCCCTCACAGAAACATAAATGTAAATGTGCCACGGTTTAATACTACACCCCGAGAAGGGATATAATAATAATCGGTGAAGGCGTTTTTCCACTTAAAGGACAGTCGGAACGGGATCAAATTATCTAATTATTCAGAGTAGCCACTTGGAAAAATAATGGTGTCCCAAGTCACCGGTTTAATCCCGAACCGAGGAAATTTATGACTCCGTAATACAGTCTGCGAAACCAGAAAACCTGGATAAGGGATTCTGTTAACCCGGGAGAAGGTGTTAGGCACTCATGGATTCCATGGTTTTAGCACGGTCACTCAACTGCAATTTTTTGTTTTTATCCGACTTCTTTATATATTTTAACTAGGTGCTTTTAATGTTCCGCTTTTAATTTTAAGGAGAATTGCGACGTCACGAAAACATATCTCGAGTCACACCGTAACCAGTACGCCTGTGACTTTAATGTATTTCAGTTTCGCCGAGAATAAGATTTGGGTCACATAAATGCGCACCCGTATTTAGGAAAGTAATTTATTTACAAATCGCGCCTAAAGAGTCTATCGTCTTTATTAACTTTGGGAAAGATCGTGAAATTCATTAAACGATCTTCTCGAGTCTAAGTTTTTTATAACAACTAATTTGAGGGCCCCGCAATTATGTATTTTTGTTTAGTGAGGCTCGTCTCATTATTATTTAAAGGCCCGACTAAAGTATGCTAAGTTTTCTATTTCCGTTTTTCTATATTTGGAATTTTTATCTCAAAATTATACATGGTAGTCAGTTATCAATTTTTAGAATTAATTACAGTTTTTGACATAACAAAATACGAGTGGAGACAGAAATTATTCTATCAATATTTGATCACATTAATAGTCCGAGTCACGCTAAGTAACATCTAATATAATCCATGCCTACTAACGATCAAATTCACTCTAAACTGAACTATACACCGTTTGGTTTGTAACAGAACCCAGCATTCCAGATTTTCACATGAATCGTATTCAATGCCAAATGTACAGTCCAGTTTCAATACAATACTAAGCGACACTAACTTTCAGTCCTAATACCTTGTAAAATGCAAACAATTGGAAAGTAACAACCTATTATAATGATATACGTAACAGTTTTTTGTTTGTAGCTACACATCTTGTATAGGTAAAAATGAGAATATATTATGCTTAGAGATTTCGGTTAATCCAAACTAACACTAATCATTCATGGATTCAACTAAGTCTGTACGGTTATGACTGTTACCTTATGATCCTTTTAATTCCCAATCAATTACAAATTGATATCAACAACTAATTAACTATAGAATGTACTAAGATTCAGCTAAGGATTACCAATTTAACAATCCACTAGTCCAATTATACAATCCATATTCCTACTGCAAATACATTTTTAATCATAGCTATTCAGATGGCTAATAAAAAAAGAAACTAGAAGCTAACAGGGAACAATTCTCATGCAAAATCAACACAAAAGAACATCTGCATTGCAACTTCCAATTCTTAGTTACATGGAATAGATCACAGAGAATGAGTACCTGGATGATGACAATAGAAGAAGGAAAAGAAGCAATCAGTGGTAGTAACACAGTAGCAACAACAGCAGCAGTAGTATACAACAACAGCAGCAGTAGTATACAACAACAGCAGAAGCAAAACAACAACAGCAGCAGCAAAATACAACAACAGCAGCAGCAAAACAACAACAGCAGCAGTAGTATACAACAACAGCAGCAGCAAAACAACAACAGCAGCAGCAAAACAACAACAACCCAGAATTCAACAAACAGGAAGAACAATTTCCTCCAGAATACCCTTTCAAACGACAACAGACCCCAATGTATTTGAACTTAAACACTTAAGCTCTCAGTCTGTTTTCTCTGTATGTGTGTCTGTGTGTCTCCCTATCACTGCCCGTCCCTCTATCTATATAGTTTTTGAAATTTAGCTCCTAATGGTGCCACACCTTAAACTAAACCCCAGCCCATTATATTCTCTGAACCCCCCACTACTAAATGTCCTCGTATGGATTTTAACATTAAAAACAATTGATCGCATGAGACTAGTGGGATACCCTGCTGTACAGCAGGTTCCACTAGCCCCTCTTATGGGCAGGATATTAAAGAACTAATACTAATTAAACCCTATCAATTATGTCCAATTAACCCCTAATCTAGAATCAAACAAACAACAAGCCCCAGACTTATGAATTGCATACGGGCAGACCAAAGAATGAACAAACATACAAGCAAATTAATTTGTCGACGACGTTAAATAAACTAGACATACGAAGCAATTACAGCATTGAATTTAAACAAAAACAGGTAAAGATGGGAATCGACCGAATAAAAGGTTTGTTGAGAAGAGCAGGAAAAATGCTAGAAAAATACCAATCAAATAATCCAAGCATAACATGTAAACATACCAAGATGTTCATATAGAATGAAAGAAAAGAAAATACCTCAGAATTGTAGGTAACCAAGGCTCGAACTCGGATTGAACACTTTGAGGTCGAATAGACCTTAATCGAAGTGTTCTCACTTGAGAACACCTCGAATAAGGTCCATTAGACCCCTGAATTTCGATTAATTAGGCTTGATTCGACCTTCTGGATTTTTAGGGTTCATATGAGTGGGATTTGGGGTTTTGCCAGTTCCGGTTAGATTCGAGCTGAACCAGGGTTAGTAGGGGTATGAGGGAGGTGTGGGGAGTGATTGGTGTGAATTTGAGGTGGTTTGGGGTAGACGTTCAAGTTCCGGCGAACTTCAAACGAATATTCGAGACGTTCAAGCAACATTCGAGACTAACGACTACCGGATCCATGTAGAGGGGGCTTGGGAGATTCTACGGTGTAAATTTGGGAGCCATTGGCCTACCGGAACCGCCGTGAGGCGATTTCCGGTAGGCGGAGTGCGGCGGGGCACGGCGGCGTTACAGGGGTCTCCAGGTTAGAGGGAGATGATGATGGTGATCGTGGGTTTGGCTTGGGGAGGGGGGCTGGGTAGGAGATTGGACTTATATACGAAATAGGAAATTCAATCCTGATCGTTGGATCATTTACGATCAACGACCAGGATCTTTTTACTTAAATGAAACGATGTCGTGTAGTGTTATTATGAGAGTGGGCCGGTCTTGACTGGGAACGGGTCGGGTTGTGAGGAGGAATGGCGACCGATGGATCAAAATGATCCAACGGCTTGGATATCCTGGCCTGTTACGGCGTCGTTTGGGCGTATCCGGAGATGGCCTGAGCCGGATTTTGCTTGGGCCTGGGTTGGTCGTCTTCCTTGGGCCTGTTTTTTACACCCATTTTCAATTTTATTAACTTACTCCAATTAAACTAAAAGCCACTTTAAACAAATCAATTTAAAGGGAAATGAAATTACACCTATTAATTAACACTTGATGATTAACACAATTTATGCATTCAAATAAAATCACATGATGACTAAGAAACGAGGTGCACATTTTTTGTAATTTTCTTACGATTAATTCTTATGTCCGATTTATTCTTATAAACGCGCAATTAATTCTCAAATACACAACGCCTATTTTTGTATTTTCTAGCTAAATAAACACACACATACCAATGCTAATGCTCCAGAGAGATAGCACAAAATCCACAAAAAATCAGATGTAGCACAAGGCTATTTTATTTTGAATCTTTTGGGAGTAATTCTCATATAGGGCAAAAATCACGTGCTCACAGCTGCCCCTCTTTGCGCGTAAACACGAAGAGTTTTTGTGCAAAGATAATGAGCAAATACGAGCAATTTTTGTCCTTTTGAGCACTCCGTATGAAGCATTGTTTGGAAAAGTTTGACCGAACCTTCGCTTCAGAAGGTCTCCTACATATCCCTGGCTAAAAGGGAATCAGGTCAATGTAGTTCGGGAAGTTTTGGTAGCTGGGACTACCATGACTGCTGTGACCTTGCTATTACTGTTGTTGCTGTTGTTGCCACTGCTTAACCGGTCTCCTTATTACACCGTGCTAAACGAAAAATAAGAAGCTAGACTAAATTACAATATTGCAAATTCTTATCTATCTTTTCAACTAGATCTTGTCATGTTCCTTGCCATCCTGCTGGCTTTGATGTTTCTTCACATGCTTCTTCTCTTCTGACAATTGTTATTTCGGCCTATCTTGATTGCCGAACTCCGACCATTGGTCCCTTCTTTGTGATCTTCGAACTATTCTCCTTCGAAGTCTGAACCCATCTTTATGATCCTTGCTGCCTTCCTTTTGATTATGAACTTGGATTCATGCTGGGGATTTCCGTTATACTCTACCGCTTTCCTCAACCAAATTCAAAATAAATCGCCACTCCATTCTTCAGGCGGGATCCCTAACTTCAACTACAACTTCAAAATAAATCGCCACTCCATTCTTCAGGCGGGCTCCCTGACTTCAACTACAACTTCAAAATAAATTGCCACTCCATTCTTCAGGCGGGCTCCCTGACCTCAACTACAACTTCAAAATAAATCGCCACTCCATTCTTCAGGCGGGCTCCCTGACCTCAACTACAACTTCAAAATAAATCGCCGCTCCATTCTTCAAGCGGGCTCCCTGACTTCAACTACAACTTCAAAATAAAATCGCCACTCCATTCTTCGGGCGGGCTCCCCGACTTCAACTACAACTTCAAAATAAATCGCCACTCCATTCTTCAGGCGGGCTCCCTGACTTCAACTACAACTTCAAAACTAAATTGCCACTCCATTCTTCAGGCGGGCTCCCCGACTTCAACTACAACTTCAAAATAAATCGCCACTCCATTCTTCAGGCGGGCTCCCTGACTTCAACTACAACTTCAAAATAAATCGCCACTCCATTCTTCAGGCGGGCTCCCCGACTTCAACTACAACTTCAAAAATAAATCGCCACTCCATTCTTCAGGCGGGCTCCCTGACTTCAACTACAACTTCAAAATTAAATCGCCACTCTATTCGTCAGGCGGGCTTCCTGACTTCAACTACAACTTCAAAATAAATCGCCACTCCATTCTTCAGGCGGGCTCCCCGACTTCAACTACAACTTCAAAAATAAATCGCCACTCCATTCTTCAGGCGGGCTCCCTGACTTCAACTACAACTTCAATAATTTCATCCCATCCTTATCACCTTCCTTTGCTTTCTGTACCATTTTCTTCTTCCCGCATCGTCTCTTGGGCCACCTTTTCTTCTGAATTACCTTGTCTTGGAATTGCTTTCCCCCTGGGTCGTGTTACTTTTCCTTTGGCTGCTGGAGATATCTTCGGAACTGTTTACTCAACTGCTGGGGATGATGCTGTTGGGGAAGTATTTCCTCTTTTTCTATTTCTTTCACCCTTCGTTCTCTCTCGGACTCGTCGGGGATTGAAATGTCATTAACTGAGGATTACCCTGGCGGGGGACCCCTTTTCCTTTTCCTTCTTCCCAGACCTCCTCCGGGACTCACGCTTTTGCTTCCTTGAAAAACTTATGGGATATAATGCTGCTAGGGGAATCTCGAAGTTAGTGTTTCATTTTCCCAACAACTGCTGGGGATGATACCAGGCTCAAAGATCACCCCCTCGTGTTGTCTGGCCTCTCTCAAAACTATTCTGCTCGGAACTGGTATTTCCCGAAATCTCGTGTTGTTTTCTATCCTTATCCACTGGGTATTTGCTTTCAAGAAAATTTTCGCAATGGGAGAAAATTTTCTGCCCCAGTTTGATGACCTTCTACGTGGCATGCTTTTCCGCCGACGAACCCTCTTTTCCTGCTTTAAATCAAAGAAAAATTGTTAGTTTCAAAATGTAGTGAGTGGTCGTGCCACTCTTGTTGGGGCAATTTTCCTTTTCTCTTTCAGCTGCTTGGCCTCCCTCGAACTTTTGGGGACGACGTTGACACTTGCTGGGGATGGTGCTCTTTCCACGGATGGTCTCTCATCTCTCCTTTTATTCCAACCTTCGGTTTGGTCCAACCCTTTTAGTCGATGATCTGTTGTGAGAAATCATCTTCCGGATGTGTAATATGTGTCCATCGTACTCCATAATTCCCGTGAACCTTCCAATCAACCTGTCGTTCCAATCTTAATATCGGAACGACTTTTGCCTTATTGCCTCGTTCCACGCCTATTCATCTTCATTGTACCGCTTTGGGAGACTTGGTAGTAAGCTTTAAAAAGTCAATTTTCGAAAACAAAAGAAGAGAAAAACTGATAGATAAAGAATGCTGACCGCGAATGACAAAAGAAAGGGAGAACTTTTCTGAACTCAAAACTGGGAAAAACTTATCTGAATGTATAACTGGTCCAATGGTTATGCCGCGCCTTTGAGATTAATCTACCCGGTCTATTTATGTCAATCACTTTCTGATGGCCGCGTTTTGCTAGAAGCAAACGAATGTCCCAACCCTGTCTCATGCAGACACCTTGTAACCATCTCGCCTTGTCACCTCATAGCGCCCTTCAAGGGTTTTCACTAATGAGATTCTCTCAATTCTCTCGACCTCCCGTCGCCTTAGGGTGCCTATAAAGGTTTTCACCGTAAGACTCTCTCATTTTATTTCTCTCAGCTTTCTTCGCCTTAAGGTGCCCGCGAGGGTTTTCACCGTTAAGACTCTCTCATTTCGCTTTCTTTCCATGCGGTGGGCTGGGGTATTATCCACGAAATTTCCTCTAAAGGGCTATCCCTTTTCAGCTTGTGAGTCCTAGATTCAGTCGAGGATTGGAGTGTCACTCTTGGCTTTCATTCGCATGACTTGGCATTTCTCAAATACTGATCGAGAGGTCTTTTTCGGTCATTAATGTGGTTTTTGTGCGTGAGGCTAAAGAAAAGAGGTTTAACCTCAACGGTTAGCTCATTACAACTTTCGGAATTCACATCATCTTTTCAAATGAAACAATGACTTCTGCCCCAGTTTTGTTGCTTGGGGGATCTTTGATTTTTATTTTATTATGACCGAGCCGTGTGGCGCCTACGTATCCTTCTTGAGGAATCGGGTCGAACGTAGTTCACTTTTTCTTGTGTCTTTTCTTTGTTTCTTTTTCTATTTTGTTACACATCTTCCTTGATGATTCCGAAAGAGGGTATATGAAAGAATAATTAAGGCTCAAAGGGGAAAACAAGGGTTAAAGTGTTTGGGTAGTAGAAAAATTGCCTCTGTCATTTCATTCTCCGAAAAATGCCAACTACAAACAAACGAAACCAAACGTTGACAAATGCATTAAAGAATTACACATAATATCTCTTGACTGCATTAGAATTGATAGCCATATCGGTGCATCTTCCCTCAATATCAGTTAGACATAGAGCGCCGTTGGATAATACTCTAGTCACAACAAATGGTCCCTGCCAATTTGGAGCGAACTTGCCTTTTGCTTCGGCCTGATGTGGTAGAACTCTCTTTAGTACATGCTGTCCCACTTCAAATTTCCTGGGACGTACCTTCTTGTTGTATGCTCTCGCCATTCTCTTTTGATACAATTGGCCGTGACATACTATTGTCAACCTCTTTTCATCGATCATGCTCAATTGCTCTAATCGGGTTTTGACCCACTCGTCGTCATCAATCTCGGCTTCGGCGACAATTCGGAGGGATGGGATTTCAACTTCTGCTGGTATTACTGCTTCAGTCCCGTACACCAACAAGTAAGGAGTTGCACCTACCGAAGTCCGGACGGTAGTGCGATAACCCAACAACGCGAACGGTAACTTTTCATGCCATTGCCTAGACCCTTCTACCATCTTCCTCAATATCTTCTTTATATTCTTGTTTGCTGCCTCAACCGCACCATTTGCTTTGGGACGATATGGTGTGGAATTTCGGTGTGTAATCTTGAACTGTTGACATACCTCTTTCATCAATCCGTTGTTAAGATTGGCACCGTTATCTGTGATGATTATCTTTGGAATTCCAAAACTGCAGATGATGTGGGAATGTACGAAGTCCACCGCCGCCTTCTTGGTCACTGATTTGAAGGTTTTAGCCTCCACCCACTTGGTAAAATAATCGATCGTTACCGGAATGAACCTATGACCATTGGAAGCCGCAGGTTCTATAGGTCCGATAACATCCATGCCCCACACAACAAATGGCCATGGCGCTGACATTGTATGCAATTCGGTCGGTGGAGAATGAATCAAATCTCCGTGTATCTGACACTGATGGCATCTTCGCACGAAACTTATACAATCACGCTCCATAGTGAGCCAGTAATATCCTGCTCGAAGAATCTTCTTTGCCAATACATATCCGCTCATGTGTGGCCCACAAACTCCCGAGTGTATATCTGTCATCACTGTTGTGGCTTGACTCGCATCTATACATCTCAACAATCCCAAATCTGGGGTTCTTTTGTACAGCACCCCTCCACTAAGGAAAAATCTGTTCGCCAATCGCCGAATAGCTCTCTTTTGATCTCCAGTTGCCTGCTCTGGGTATACTCCTAACTTGAGGTACTCTTTGACATCATGAAACCATGGCTCACCATCCATCTCTTCTTCTATCATATTACAATAAGCATGTTGATTCCGAACCTGAATATGTAACGGATCGACACGAACCTTGTCCGGGTGATGTAGCATTGACGCCAAAGTAGCTAGAGCATCGGCAACCTCATTGTGCATCCTTGGGATGTGCTTGAATTCTACTGATCGGAAGCGCTTGGTCAGATCATGCAAACACTGACGATACGGGATAAGCTTTAAATCTCTGGTTTCCCATTCTCCCTGAATCTGATGTACCAAAAGGTCCGAGTCCCCCAAGACCAAGACGTCATGTACATCCATGTCCACCACTAATCGTAACCCCAAGATACATGCCTCGTACTCAGCCATATTATTGGTGCAATGAAAACGCAGTTGAGCAGTAACAGGATAATGATGTCTTGTTTCAGATATGAGCACAGCCCCTACTCCGACTCCTTTTGCGTTCGCCGCTCCGTCGAAGAAAAGCTTCCACCCTGGATCCTCGGTTAATTCCAACCCATCAATTTGCAATACTTCTTCGTCCGGAAAATACGTCCTCAAAGGTTCGTATCCGTCATCGAAAGGATTTTCAGCTAAGTGATCGGCTAGGGCTTGAGCTTTCATAGTCGTCCTTGTCACATATATGATGTCGAACTCTGTAAGTAATATTTGCCATTTTGCTAACCTCCCCGTAGGCATGGGCTTCTGGAAAATATACTTCAACGGGTCCAAACGCGAAATGAGGTAAGTGGTGTAAGAAGACAAATAATGTTTCAGCTTTTGGGCTACCCAAGTCAAGGCACAACATGTCTTTTCCAAATGAGTGTACTTAACCTCGTGGACCGTGAATTTCTTACTGAGGTAGTAAATGGCCCGTTCCTTTCTGCCAGTAAGATCGTGCTGCCCCAGTACGCAGCCGAACGAATTCTCCAAAACCGTTAGATAAAGAATCAGGGGTCTACCCGGTTCAGGCGGAACTAGTACGGGTGGGTTTGACGGATACCCTTTGATTTGGTCAAACGCTTCCTGACATTCTGTCGTCCATTCTATCGCAGCGTCTTTCTTCAACAGACGGAATATGGGTTCACAGGTTGCTGTAAGCTGAGCAATAAACCTACTGATGTAATTTAACATTCCCAACAAACTCATTACCTCTGTTTTATTCTTTGGCGGGGGTAACTCCTGGATGGACTTGATTTTGGATGGGTCCAACTCAATGCCCCGTCGGCTGACGATGAATCCTAGCAACTTTCCTGACGGAACTCCAAATGCACATTTGGCCGGATTGAGCTTGATATCATATCTTCGAAGTCTTTGAAAGAACTTCCTGAGGTCGGCAACGTGGTCTTCTTGACGTCTAGATTTTATGATCACATCATCCACGTACACTTCAATTTCCTTGTATATCATGTCATGGAATACCGTAGTCATCGCCCTCATGTATGTTGCCCCTGCGTTCTTCAAACCGAACGGCATCACCCAGTAGCAATAAGTCCCCCACGGTGTGATAAAAACCGTCTTTTCTGCGTCCTCTTCATCCATCAAGATCTGATGATATCCCGCGTAGCAGTCCACAAAGGATCCGATTTCACGTCCGGCGCAATTATCAATCAGGATATGGATATTGGGAAGTGGGAAATTATCCTTAGGGCTCGCCTTGTTGAGATTGCGGTAGTCCACGCATACTCTGATCTTTCCGTCTTTCTTTGGCACCGGTACTACGTTAGCCAACCATTCAGGGTATCGAGTGACACGAATGACTTTCGCCTGCAACTGCTTGGTCACTTCTTCCTTGATCTTTACACTCATCTCCGTCTTAAATTTCCGCAGTTTTTGTTTGACGGGCGGGCATGCCGGGTTAGTAGGTAATTTGTGGACCACTAGGTCAGTGCTGAGTCCTGGCATGTCGTCGTACGACCATGCGAAAATGTCTTTAAACTCCATGAGTGTTTTGATCAATTCTTCTCTCAGGTTGGGTTCAATATGGACACTTATTCTGGTTTCTTTGACGTCATCTGTGCCCCCCAGATTAACAACCTCGGTATCATTTAAATTTGGTTTGGGTTTTTCCTCGAAGTGACTTAATTCTTCACCGATTTCTTCTACGGCTTCATCATCGCCGTATTCCGATTCACTCTCGTCACCTCTTATTTCATGCGTTATTATTTCCAAACTCGATTGACTTTGTAGACTGGGTTGATTAATCTTTAAGCACGCCAAATCATTAAGATCAGTTGAAAGAAAGCTGCTCAGAAAAGTAAAAAGAAGGAAAATAAACAAAATTAGAAACGAAAGGAACAAAATTTCATTAATGGGAACAATACAAGGAAAAACAAACTTGCGAACTCAAATCAAAATGAACTGAAACAAACGGATTTTACTTCGGGGACAACCCCAACACAAAATTTTGAAAGAAAACAATCCAAAACAAACTACCAAGACTCCTTCCGGACGGGGAGAGGAGTAGCCTTCCAATTATTCAACTTTGCTTTCGATCCCACAAACTGTATCTCGGCATGGCTGGATCCTTCGCCATCCTCTAGCATGCATACATCCTGCGAATAGGTCCTCGAACTTTCTTAAGAACTCTTCGTCTGGCCTAACCATAGTACTGGGAACCTTTGTCGTCGGATGTCCTCTTACTCCGGACCTGACAAAAGATTGGGAAAGGCGCGGAACAGGCTTGGGGAGTACCCATGTCTTCTGCTTATTCCTCTTGGCTCGCTGGATGTCCTCTGATGTTGGCTTGAATCCCAAGCCGAAGGTTCCCACATTTTCGACCACGGATACCGGTTGTATGATTCCTTGCAGAGATGCACCTAAACCTTTGCCGGGTACGAAACCGTTTCTCAGCATTTCATGAGCCACCATGATGTCTGCGGTAATTATTCTGTCATTGGGAATGCATTCCCCTTCGGGAACTCGGTTGGCGGATACCACATCGCAGATCTGGTATACCCATGGCCCAACATCCTCTTCTGTCTCAACAAAGGGGACGATGGTGCCCGGTTGTAGATCATTCTCTCCATGGACTACGATCTCCTGTTGGTCCCACTCAAACTTGACTAGTTGGTGTAGGCTGGATGGAACTGCTTTTGCGGCATGGATCCATGGTCGCCCTATCAGAAGGTTATATGAAACTACCATGTCCAGCACCTGGAATTCCATGGTGAACTCCACCGGTCCGATTGTCAAGATTAACACTATGTCCCCGACCGATGCCTTGCCTCCTCCATCAAACCCTCGGACACATATGTTGTTCTTGCGTATCCTGCCGAGATCCACTTTCAACTTGTTTAGTGTAGAGAGAGGACAAATGTTCGCACTGGACCCATTGTCGACCAGGACTTTGCCGACCACCGACTCCTCACACTTCACCGTAAGATATAAAGCCATGTTGTGCTCGGTGCCTTCCTCAGGCAACTCATCATCGGTGAAGGTGATCCGATTCGCTTCGAAGATCCTATTGGTGATCTTCTCCAAATGACTCACCGAGATTTTATCGGGTACGTGGGCCTCATTCAGAACTTTCATCAAAGCTTGCCGATGTTCTTCAGAATGTATCAGCAAGGACAGCAATGAGATTTGCGCAGGGGTTTTCTTCAGTTGTTCTAAGACAGAATAATCATGTAGCTTCATCTTTTTCAGGAATTCTTCTGCCTCTTCGTCAGTTACCGGCTTTTTCAGTGTCGCCGGGGTGGTATTCCTCAATTCCGCAGGGGCAAAACATCTCCCTGAACGGGTCAACCCTTGCGCTTCGCAGACGTCTTCTTTAACTTCTTTTCCTTTGTAGGTTGTCGTGACCCGATCATAATTCCATGGAATAGCTTTTCTATCAGCTATTGGCAACTGTATTGCTGGCTTGATGATGAAAGGATCCACTCGAACACCTGCTATAGTTAAAACGGGCCTGGTTGCTGCCCCTGGTACAACTATTTTTACTCCCTCTGACCTCATAGGCAATTTGTTCACACTTCCCTTTTCTGCTTCCAACCCCTCTTGTACGTCCTTCTTGCAGATGGTTGACTCATCAAAACTTGGCCCCTTTTTCATTCTTACCCCACTAGACTTGATCATCATTACATTCTGAGAGGTTTTCTCCTTTCCCTCTTCTACCCGCACCAACTCGATCATGTTGGTCTCATGATGAGTTGGAAGTAGATTTTGGTTGATGTTGGGCTCCGCTGGAGTCTGGACCTCAATTCGGCGAGTGTCGATGAGTTCCTGGATAGCTGTTTTCAACCTCCAACACTTTTCTGTGTCGTGCCCTGGACATCCTGAGCAGTATGCACAATTTATTGAATGATCCGGATTCTTTGGAAGAGGGTTTGGTAGCTTAGCCTCGACCGGATTTAGCAACCCTACTTGCTTCAATCGGTGGAACAAACTGGTGTAAGAGACTCTCCCAAGGGAGTAAAAGTCTTTGGCCTTGGCGCCCTGTCGCTCTTGAATGCTTGGTTCGGACGAAAACCCGCGCTCGTGGGGTTTCTATATGCTCTTGGGGGTGGATAATTATTTTGTGGGTTTGGTGCACGCCATGGTGCATGGACGGGAGGTGTGGCATATGACTGGGCGTGATGGACAGTAAAATGGGGATCAGGTGCTGGATAGTAGTGTTGCGGGTGGTTATATGGATTGTGGAAGTAATTTTGGTAGTGAGGCTGTGGCGGGTTATACTGGGGTGCGGGGCCTCTGTTTCTGAACCATGTTCCGGAATCGACTGTCGTGACTTCTTCTTTCCTCTTTTTCCCAAGCACTCCTCCGGTACCACTTTGAATAGCTTGGGTGGTGGCCTTTAATGCTGAATAACTCATGATCTTGTTAGCTTTCAAACCCTCCTCGATCATAGCCCCCATCTTTATCACCTCAGTTAATGACTTACCCACGGACGTCACCAGATGTCCGAAATAGGTTAGCTCTAGTGTCTGCAGGAAGTAATCCACCATCTCGTTCTCTCTCATAGGCGGATCTACCCTTGCTGCCTGTTCCCTCCAGCGGAAACCAAATTCTCTGAAACTTTCGACGGGTTTCTTCTCTAACTTTAGCAATGATAAGCGGTCGGGGACTATTTCAAGATTGTACTGGAACTGGCCAATGAATGCTTGAGCCAAATCATCCCATGTAAACCATCTGCTGGGATCCTGCCTAGTGTACCACTCTAGTGCAGACCCCCCCCAAGCTCTGACCGAAGTAAGCTATCATAATCTCATCTCGCCCTCCAGCTCCTCGCATTTTACTACAAAACCCTCGAAGATGGGCTACTGGATCACCATGCCCCTCGTATAAGTCAAACTTGGGCATTTTGAACCCGGCTGGCAACTGGACATCTGGGAATGGACACAGATCTTTGTAAGCGACACTGACCTGGTTGCCCAAGCCATGCATATTCCTGAAGGACTGCTCCGGGCTTTTAACTTTTCGAATAACTTCCTCATGCTCCAAATTTTGGAAGTGCTTTTCCGGTTCTGCCGGGTTATCCCAGTGAGGGGTGTGCGGATGCGGTTCAGGAGCCCTAAAGGTAGGCTCGGGAGGATAGTAAGAATTTTCGTGGATTTGAACATGCGGCTCACCGGATGACTTTTGTAGATTAGCAGGTGGAGGTGCCACAAAAACAGGGGTGACCGTGGGAGGAGGATTTTGTTTGGCTGGTGGAATTTGGGTGGCATAAGGGTTTTCCCCTTGATAGTACGGATAGATCGGGGCGCTTGTCGAAGGATCAAGGGGTGGATGTTCTGGAGCTGATGCGAGAGTAGGGAGGTTTGGTGAGGACTGTCCCCTAGCCCAGGCTAGGTGCATCTCTGTTATCTGTTGTCTCAACCGATCTACCTCTTCTTTCATGATCTGTATCTCCGATTTCTCTTCCTCGAGACTTTTACCAGAACTAGACATACTTGCTGGAATTGGCCCTTTAGATCTAGTATGGTAATGGTGGCTGGCCAGTATATTCTGTCAAACCAACTGCTAAACTTTTCTGGAAGTGCAACAAACTTGTTAGCTTACTGAGTTTAACAGATATGTTATAGCACGTTGGATGCAATGCACCTAACCAATTAACCCTTTCTATATGTACTCATCACATGCGTCATTCCAGCTTTATATGTACTCATCACATGCGTCATTCCAGCTTCTTTTTCTTCCTTGAAAACCTTATTGTTATTATCCTTCATGTTCCTTTCCTTTCTTTTTAGTGGTGGTCGAATCTTATGTGGATTGCCTACGTATCACGTCCCTGCGTGAATCAGACCGAGCGTAGTTCTAATAATAAGATTGTGGCAAAATTCTGGAATTCTTATATTGAAGACCTTTACGGTTACGAAACATGTCTTACAACAAAAATGAGAGAAATGCTTGACTCAAGAAAATAAAAGGAAAAAAAAGAATGTCAACCAAAATTTTCAGAACTTCAAAAAGACATCTTTTTAATCAATAGCCTAACGCTCTTAAACTCCTGGGGGCCCGCGAGGCATCGTTCGGCCTTGCCGCGGGCCTTGGGGTGAGGTCCTTGTGTAGTCCCCTTAACTCTCTCATGATCTGATGAACATAGTCCATGAACGAAGCAAAAAGGGTGGTGCGGGGCATCTGTTCACAAGCTAAGCACTTCATGGTGACATAATGCCCGATTTCTCCAATTCTGTCCTTGATCATGTCCCTTTCTCCGAGTAGCTGTTCTATCTGCTGGTTCTTCGCCCCCAATCTTCGAGCATTGTTGGTGACTTGGTCTAAGAGCCTATCTACATGTTCTTGCAGTCGGGTCATCAAATTGTGGCAACGGTCGAGGTCTGCTCTGGCATCCTGGGCTTGCTTGAAAACCCGCTCCTTGAGGATAACATTTGCTTCCCTTAGATTAGTGATGATTTCAGTGTAATCTTCTTCCACCCGTTGTAGATGAAGTGCCTGTTGATGTGCCTCCTTTCTCCAGCTAGCACGGATCCTCATTGTTTGGGTTTTCGACTCTTCCAATTCTCTTTGGACATCGGCAACTTGGTTTTTTAAACCCTTTATCAATTTTTCGTCTGATGGACTCCTCAACTGTCTGTCAGCATCCCTTTTCATTTGCTGGATTTGAGCTCTCAAAAAGTCATTTTCTTGTGCCAACTTCTTTTTAACCCCTTCGTCGGCGGAAGCTTGCATATCCTTTTCAAATTGGAGATCTTGGACCTGTTGCTCTATCTTGCCAATCCTTGTTCTGTAAACCTCTTCCTTGGCTAACCAGTCCCATTGTTCTTGTGATGCTTCAGCAAATTCCCCGAGGTGAGGTCTTTTGGCTGGTCTTTCACCCGATGTTTCTCCTTTGTACCAAGTAAGATATCTGGGTACAACTTCTCCCCTAGCTCGATCCTACACACAAGTGTTTGCCTCCAGATATTGGCATTTGCTCCAGATCTGGCGGACCCTTGCTTCTGGGAATTGACCGTCGGGACCAATTTCAATAACCCGGGTACTCAGGTCTTCGTCTTTGGGTACTATCTGGCACCTCCCAAGCTGTCTCAAAACCCGATGGGGCGCATAAGGTTGAATTCTCTTAAGTCCCATTAAGAGAAAGTGGGACCTAGCCGCTGGCATGTACACGATTCTGTCTATCTGTAACCAACCCAATGTCCATTGTATTTGACTTGTGCTGAGAGCCTGAAAGTATGCCCTCCACGCCAAGATTCCTTCAAGCAAGACGGTCCTATCAATCCTTGTATAGAATTCGCTTATGCAAGTTTTCTCAACCAACCCATATCTCAAGAATTGGGTGCGGCGACACAGGTGCTCGATCATCCACATTTGTAGCAATAAATTACAGCCTTCAAAAAAATCTCCTCCGGCTTTGCAGGCTGTGAGAGCTCGATATATGTCTGATAGTATCATGGGAGCAAGAGTACTTTCGTTTTGGTCAAGCAAAGTACTGACAATTTCGGCTATCTTTATATCAATATTCCCGTCTTTTCTCGGGAATACCATAAGTCCTAAGAAGGCTATCATGAAGGCAATTCGTCTGTGCTCCTCCCATTTCTGACGATTACCTTTGCTGCATAACTTATTCTCTGGCTTGTCAAAACCTCTCACATGACCATACCTTTGATAGATGAAGATTAAAGTACAAAACCCTTGTGCTAGATCTGGGTTACGTACCGTTCTGGCTATCTTCAGTGAGTCTAAAAACCGGTGTATGGCGACAACCCTGGGAGCGATTAGGTATTGGTGCCCCAATGGTATATCAATGTTTCCAATGTATCCGGTCATCTCCTCCAAAGTTGGGGTAAGCTCGAAATCTGAGAAGTGAAAGACATTGTGTGCAGAGTCCCAGTATGTGACTAATGCTCTTATGATATCCCCTCGAGGCTTTATTTCAAGCGGACCTGTGAGACCTTTCAAATATTTCTTAACTTCATCCTGCCCTTCTTTACCTAGATCATCCCACCATAGTCGTATTTGTACCGGGATTTTAGTCATGAGTGAAAAGGGTTCATTTCGAATCGTGCTCATCCTGCACATTTATTTAAAGAAGAAGATCATTTTGGCTGGCAATGATTGGACTATTTTTCAAAATTTTAAAATTTTGGTATTTTTGAAAAAGGGCAAGTTGGACCCGACGGGGGTTGCCTACGTATCTCACATCCGGTGAGAATCAAACCCGCGTAGTTCGGTCCGTCAAAACAAACTATATTTTTTCTTTTATTGACCGACAAAGAAAACACATTTTGTTAAGAAAACCATTTTGTTGGCAAAGTCAACCTTCCTTCGTCTTTTATTAGCAAACTAAATTTATTGATTTGTTGGCAAAATACATTTTTTGTATCTATTTCCCCATACTATTTCTTTTTTTTTTCGTTTTTCTTCAGTATTTAAAAGTCGGTCAGCATGCAAGTCCAAATAAATGCTTAAAACAAACATGGTGTAGCAGGATGGTCTGTTCATATCAGGTTGCCTGTCCTAGACGGACCCAACCCCTGTGTTGAGTCCCCTAAGTCAAATGCAACGTGATGCAAATAAGCGTTTCCTACAAGGGATCCGGTATGCAGTTATGTTATTCTAAGTTCAGAACCTCGGTATTTGATCTAGACTATGTACCCATGCGGACAACTCGGGCTGAGGAAGGAGCTCCTTTCCGGGAACCAAAAGGCCAGCCGGCTTAGAAACTTTCCGAGCCTCTTTATTATTTCGGGGTATGACACTAACAGAATAGGGAGTCTCAACCAGTGAGCACATCCCCGGGGGTGAGAAGAGAAGGGTTTTCGGCACAGTTTATATACACAGTTCACGTAATATCAAGCGGTAAACATGTAGCACATTAATCAAAAACATATAATGAAATCAGATATAAGCAAAAACAACAATTTTAACTGAGCTCGAATTCTTAAACCCTGAACCGAAGTTCTAGGTCGATTATCCCCAGCAGAGTCGCCAGAGCTGTCACACCTCCTTTTTCCCTCACAGAAACATAAATGTAAATGTGCCACGGTTTAATACTACACCCCGAGAAGGGATATAATAATAATCGGTGAAGGAGTTTTTCCACTTAAAGGACAGTCGGAACGGGATCAAATTATCTAATTAGTTCAGAGTTCGCCACTTGGGAAAATAATGGTGTCCCAAGTCACCGGTTTAATCCCGAACCGAGGAAATTTATGACTCGGTAATACAGTCTGCGAAACTAGAAACCTGGATAAGGAATTCTGTTAACCCGGGCGAAGGTGTTAGGCACTCCCGGATTCCGTGGTTTTAGCACGGTCGCTCAACTGCAATTTTTGTTTTTATCTGACTATATTTTAACTAGGTGCTTTTAATGTTCCGCTTTTAATTTTAAGGAGAATTGCGACGTCACGAAAACATATTTCGAGTCATACCGTAACCAGTACGCCTGTGACTTTAATGTATTTCAGTTTCGTCGAGAATAAGATTTGGGTCACATAAATGCGCACCCGTATTTAAGAAAGTAATTTATTTACAAATCGCGCCTAAAGAGTCTATCGTCTTTATTAACTTTGGGAAAGACCGTGAAATTCGTTAAACGATCTTCCCGAGTCTAAGTTTTTTATAACAACTAATTTGAGGGCCCCGCAATTATGTATTTTTGTTTAGTGAGGCTCGTCTCATTATTATTTAAAGGCCCGACTAAAGTATGCTAAGTTTTCTATTTCTATTTTTCTATATTTGGAATTTTTATCTCAAAATTATACATGGTAGTCAGTTATCAATTTTTAGAATTAATTACAGTTTTTGACATAACAAAATACGAGTGGAGACAGAAATTATTCTATCAATATTTGATCACATTAATAGTCCGAGTCACGCTAAGTAACATCTAATATAATCCATGCCTACTAACGATCAAATTCACTCTAAACTGAACTATACACCGTTTGGTTTGTAACAGAACCCAACATTCCATATTTTCACATGAATCGTATTCAATGCCAAATGTACAGTCCAGTTTCAATACAATAATAAGCGATACTAACTTTCAGTCCTAATACCTTGTAAAATGCAAACAATTGGATAGTAACAACCTATTATAATGATATACGTAATAGTTTTTTGTTTGTAGCTACACATCTTGTATAGGTAAAAATGAGAATGTATTATGCTTAGAGATTTCGGTTAATCCAAACTAACACTAATCATTCATGGATTCAACTAAGTCTGTACGGTTATGACTGTTACCTTATGATCCTTTTAATTCCCAATCAATTACAAATTGATATCAACAACTAATTAACTATAGAATGTACTAAGATTCAGCTAAGGATTACCAATTTAACAATCCACTAATCCAATTATACAACCCATATTCCTACTGCAAATACATTTTTAATTATAGCTAATCAGATGGCTAATAAAAAAAGAAACTAGAAGCTAACAGGGAACAATTCTCATGCAAAATCAACACAAAAGAACATCTGCATTGCAACTTCCAATTCTTAGTTACATGGAATAGATCACAGAGAATGAGTACCTGGATGATGACAATAGAAGAAGGAAAAGAAGCAATCAGTGGTAGTAACACAGTAGCAACAACAGCAGCAGCAGTATACAACAACAGCAACAGTAGTATACAACAACAGCAACAACAAAACAACAACAGCAGCAGTACAACAACAGCAGAAGCAAAACAACAACAGCAGCAGCAAAACAACAACAGCCCAGAATTCAACAAACAGCAAGAACAATTTCCTCCAGAATACCCTTTCAAACGACAACAGACCCCAATGTATTTGAACTTAAACACTTAAGCTCTCAGTCTGTTTTCTCTGTATGTGTGTCTGTGTGTCTCTCCCTATCACTGCCCGTCCCTCTATCTATATAGTTTTTGAAATTTAGCTCTTAATGGTGCCACACCTTAAACTAAACCCCAGCCCATTATATTCTCTAAACCCCCCACTACTAAATGTCCTCGTATGGATTTTAACATTAAAAACAATTGATCGCATGAGACTAGTGGGATACCCTGCTGTACAGCAGGTTCCACTAGCCCCTCTTATGGGCAGGATATTAAAGAACTAATACTAATTAAACCCTATCAATTATGTCCAATTAACACCTAATCTAGAATCAAACAAACAGCAAGCCCCAGACTTATGAATTGCATACAGGCAGACCAAAGAATGAACAAACATACAAGCAAATTAATTTGTCGACGACGTTAAATAAACTAGACATACGAAGCAATTACAGCATTGAATTTAAACAAAAACAGGTAAAGATGGGAATCGACCGAATAAAAGGTCCGTTGAGAAGAGCAGGAAAAATGCTAGAAAAATACCAATCAAATAATCCAAGCATAACATGTAAACATACCAAGATGTTCATATAGAATGAAAGAAAAGAAAATACCTCAAAATTGTAGGTAACCCAGGCTCGAACTCGGATTGAACACTTTGAGGTCGAATAGACCTTAATCGAAGTGTTCTCACTTGAGAACACCTCGAATAAGGTCCATTAGACCCCTGAATTTCGATTAATTAGGCTTGATTCGACCTTCTGGATTTTTAGGGTTCATATGAGTGGGATTTGGGGTTTTGCCAGTTCCGGTTAGATTCGAGCTGAACCAGGGTTAGTAGGGGTATGAGGGAGGTGTGGGGAGTGATTGGTGTGAATTTGAGGTGGTTTGGGGTAGACGTTCAAGTTCCGGCGAACTTCAAACGAATATTCGAAATGTTCGAGCAACATTCGAGACTAACGACTACCGGATCCATGTAGAGGGGGCTTGGGAGATTCTACGGTGTAAATTTGGGAGCCATTGTCCTACCGGAACCGCCGTGAGGCAATTTCCGGTAGGCGGAGTGCGGCGGGGCACGGCGGCGTTACAGGGGTCTCCAGGTTAGAGGAGATGATGATGGTGATCGTGGGTTTGGCTTGGGGGGGGAGGGGGCTGGGTAGGAGATTGGACTTATATACGAAATAGGAAATTCAATCCTGATCGTTGGATCATTTACGATCAACGACCGGGATCTTTTTACTTAAATGAAACGATGCCGCGTAGTGTTATTATGAGACTGGGTCGGTCTTGACTGGGAATGGGTCGGGTTGTGAGGAGGAATGGTGACCGATGGATCAAAATGATCCAACGGCTTGGATATCCTGGCCTGTTACGGCGTCGTTTGGGCGTATCCGGAGATGGCCTGAGCCGGATTTTGCTTGGGCCTGGGTTGGTCGTCTTTCTTGGGCCTGTTTTTTACACCCATTTTCAATTTTATTAACTAACTCCAATTAAACTAAAAGCCACTTTAAACAAATCAATTTAAAGGGAATGAAATTACACCTATTGATTAACACTTGATGATTAATACAATTTATGCATTCAAATAAAATCACATGATGACCAAGAAACGAGGTGCACATTTTTTTGTAATTTTCTTACGATTAATTCCTATGTCCGATTTATTCTTATAAACGCGCAATTAATTCCCAAATATGCGACGCCTATTTTTGTATTTTCTAGCTAAATAAACACACACATACCAATGCTAATGCTCCAGAGAGATAGCACAAAATCCACAAAAAATCAGATGTAGCACAAGGCTATTTTATTTTGAATCTTTTGGGAGTAATTCTCATATAGGGCAAAAATCACGTGCTCACATAGAGTGCCTGCGTCGAACCAATATTCAAACCGGGGTACTTCTCCGCATTCTCGAGAGGTGTCGCCGGTTACGGCTCCAATGCAGGGAGCTTGAGGAGCGCTTGAGGGATGATACTCGTAACCAAGAGTTGGTCGGGGAGTTAGCGCAGGCGAAGTTGCAAAGGGACCAGGCGCTCGGCCGTTTTGAGACCTTGGAGGGGCGGCTGCGCTAGGTGAATGATGAGCTGGAGGCTAGGAGGAGGGCATCTTTGGAGAGCGAGCGTCAATGCTTGGCTAAGGTAATGGCGGTTACCTCGGAGTGGAGTGGTAAAGTTGCCGCTGTGGAGGGGGAGTTGGCCGACTTGAAGCGTAGGCTAGTCGAGGCTTCTACCAGGACGGCCGAGCTTGAGGGGATCATCCGTGCCAACGATTTCCAACTGTCGGCGGTAAGGGATGCCGCTGCCTCCGAGGAGGGCGGATCAGGATGCTGGAGAGGAATGCTCAGGACGCCGCGAGGCAGATAGCGCTCCTTGAACAGGAGAATCGGTGCATCCAGGAACAGTCCGCGTGCTTGGGTAGTTCCCGTGAAGCTTGGGTTTATGCCGAAGCGCAACGGGACATATATAAGCATCTGCTTGAGGCCGGCTTGATTACCGAGGGTGCCTTCGAGCAGGCGCGCTAGAAGGCGTAAGAGGCCCGCGAGGAATGTGGCTTTGACACCGCGACGCCTGGCAGCGACGACATCCTTGGTGGGAGCATAGCTGGAGCCGGGAATGATGGGGGCGCATTGGAGGCTGGCGGGAGCAGAGCGGGGGCCGACGGGGATGGAGCTGGCGATGGAGCGGCGTAGGCCGGTGTTGATGGAACTAAAACGGATGGCGTTGTTGGCAATCCCCAGTTAATTGACGATTAGTCGATTGTACCTTCTTTTTCTTGTTGTCGTGTGTGGCTATTTTTCTTCATCTATCTTTTTTTTTATTTGATTGATTGTTGTGGTTAACTTTAGACAATTCTTGTTTCGGGGCGGACAAGCATGGCTCGCATTCGCCTGTTTAAAATGGGGGGAATTTTCCCCTTTTTCTTCCGTTCGCTTACTGCTCGTTATGCTGTGCGTTTTTCATTCATATGGTCATTAGTTGTTTTGGATGGAGGGCTCATGGCCCGAGTTTTACTTCAACTGTCGTTGAATTTATATTGGCGGAGGCTTGTGGCCTGAGTCCCAGTTCAACCGTAGTTGAACCTTTGTTGATTCTTTTGGAGTCGAGGGCTCATAGCCCGAGTTTTATTTCATCTGTCGTTGAATTTATATTGGCGGAGGCTCGTGGCCTGAGTCACAGTTCAACCGTAGTTGAACCTTTGTTGATTAGAAATTGCCTTGGTTGATAGTTATAATTGAACCTAAAACTATTTGAACCAAATGGAAGCCATGTGACAATCAGGCATGCCTGATTCAGCATGGCATTGATATAGTTTAATAAAACAGTTCTATAATGAAAAAGGGTTTTAGTCAGTGGATTCAAGTGGGGGAGCACACTATTGTTTGTTTTGAGAATAGGAAGTCAGAGAATATCAGGGCCAAAATATTATGTTTTAAGTCTGTTAAGTGCTTTGTCAGTTGTAAAAATCAGAACACACATGGGGAATGTTTAAAGGGTTAAAAGTGATGGCACATGGAGGGAGGAATACAGGCTGGAATGTGAGCTGTGGAATGGAATAAAGATTCTGGTTTTGGCCTATGAAAGAGGATATAGAGAACACACTGAAGGGGTGGAGATTGTAGGAGAAAAAGAGATAGGCAGTGAGAGAGAAAGTAGAGTATACAGAATACATTGGGGTGAGTTTAAGAACACACTGGAGATAGATAGAATAGAGAAAAGAGACACACACACACCTTGAGAGAACAGAATCTTCTGAGCATAAAGACCTGGATAGGAGACAGTGAGAGTGCAAAATTCCATTTGTTATTCTAGTTCATTGCAAGTTTTTGTCTTGACTGAATACTTGTTAGTTAAGGATTGGTAGTCTTTTGGTTGTGAGTATGAATCTATGTCTGAAGGGTTATGAACAATATTTGGTTGGCTTATATTGATTTGACTGGGTCTAGTGTATGTTGATTTAATTGAGGGTATTCAAGCGTATTTTTAGATCAACTTGGTGATTCGATTTCGAGCTATTGAACAATTCGTGAACTGCTGATTTTTAGAAGTTGTTGTTGGTTTTCTTTTTTTATTAAATCTGGTTCCGGGGCTCTATTTCAATCCTTGCTCACTGCTTGTGTGTGCTGCTGTTGCTGGTCATCACTCCTGCTGTACTGATCGGTATTTCCTCCTGTTCTGAAACTTCAGGTACTCATTTGATCTTGATTTTGACCGTTGCAGTTTGAATCCATTCTATATGGAAGATGATGTTTCTCCTACGCTGAAATCAATAAAGATCGCATGATGTTTGAAATTTGATTTCATATCCTTATTTTAGTCCATTTAGCTTCTTTGTTCTCCTCCCTTTTCTTTCGTTATTCAATGTAGTAAGTATGTAGTAACATATGTCTAAGTAGCTTATGTTTTAAGTGCCAGAGTCTATTAAAAGTCAAAACAGAGCTACGGTAGTAATCCTCACATCTTTCCCGCATCCTTGGCTAGAATGAAATGCGACTAACTTTATGTTGTAAGGTTTTGAGCACTCTCTTAAGAATGGTTATTGAATCTTTCTCTAGATCGCTTCATGGCGAATATCCGGCAGTGCGTTAAAAAGGGGCATAAGATAACATGTTTAAGATTGTTCATGCTAGCTTTGTTTATCAGTTTATAAATCAAGATTTGTTAGCTTTGCATACCAAGTAATTGTTTCATCACATGTTTCAAATTTCTTTTTTTCAAAGTAGTATCGAATGTACATGGAAATTACTACAATATATAAAGAATTCTTGAATATCACAACCACTTGCAATCTGATGTTTGGCCCCAGGTGGGGTATTTCGAATGAACTAGGACATGAGTCCCATTTAGGTGGCCTAGTTTCAAGTGGGGAATAGTTTAAAATTAAGACCCATTGCGTAATCCTCGTATGTTCTGTTATCTTACCTCAAATTAAAATTGTTTAATGAAGTGGCTTTAGTTTGATTGATAATTTGTGTTGGGCCCCCGGCAGTAATCTGTAAATCTCTTTAAATGAGGATAACTTGTCAAATTTTTTAATTTTCCAAAAGATTTCTTGAACCTTAGGTAATAACAGATTATGAGTATTCGTAGTTGCTATAGGCACGATTAATAAATCATTGTGGTTATGGGTATGGTTCCCATAACATAGCTACGATGCTTAAAACTAAAAGGGGCATTTCATGTAACTCAATTATAACAATTCTGGATAATTTTAGTAAAAAATTAGGATTTCTCTTTTATGTAGAAACAAATAAAAATAGAGAATCATAGTTTACTTTAGGCTTGCCTGTAATAAAGATGTGACGAGCCTCCAAATAAAACGCACAAATTGCGGGGCCTTCAAATAAATTGTTGTGAAAAACTTAGACTCGGAAGGACTGCTTAGCGAATTTCACGGTCTAGCCAAAAGTTAATCAACACGATAGACTCAATAGGCATGATTTGTAAACAAATTACCTTCCTAAATACGAGTGCGCATTTATGTGACCCTAATCTTACTCTCGGCGAAACTGAAACGTACTAAAGTCACAGGCGTACCGGTTGCGATGTGACTCGAAATGCATTTTCGTGACGTCGCAATTCTTCTAAGAATTAAAGCGGAATATAAGAGCACACAAATAAAAACATATAAAGAAATCAGATAGAAACAAAAAATTGCAGTCGAGCGACCTTGTTAAAACCATGGAATCCGGGAGTGCCTAACACCTTCTCCGGGGTTAACAGAATTCCTTATCCAGGTTTCTAGTTTCGCAGACTATATTATAGAGTCATAAATTTCCTCGGTTCGGGATCAAACCGGTGACTTGGGACACCATTATTTTCCCAAGTGGCGACTCTGAATTAAATAAATTGATCCCGTTTCGATTGTCCTTTAATTGGAAAAAACTCCCTCGTGCCCTTGCGGGTGCGGAAAAAGGAGGTGTGACAACGACATCCTTGGTGGGAGCATAGCTGGAGCCGGGAATGATGGGGGCGCATTGGAGGCTGGCGGGAGCAGAGCGGGGGCCGACGGGGATGGAGCTGGCGATGGAGCGGCGTAGGCCGGTGTTGATGGAACTGAAACGGATGGCGTTGTTGGCAATCCCCAGTTAATTGACGATTAGTCGATTGTACCTTCTTTTTCTTGTTGTCGTGTGTGGCTATTTTTCTTCATCTATCTTTTTTTTTATTTGATTGATTGTTGTGGTTAACTTTAGACAATTCTTGTTTCGGGGCGGACGGGCATGGCTCGCATTCGCCTGTTTAAAATGGGGGGAATTTTCCCCTTTTTCTTCCGTTCGCTTACTGCTCGTTATGCTGTGCGTTTTTCATTCATATGGTCATTAGTTGTTTTGGATGGAGGGCTCATGGCCCGAGTTTTACTTCAACTGTCGTTGAATTTATATTGGCGGAGGCTTGTGGCCTGAGTCCCAGTTCAACCGTAGTTGAACCTTTGTTGATTCTTTTGGAGTCGAGGGCTCATAGCCCGAGTTTTATTTCATCTGTCGTTGAATTTATATTGGCGGAGGCTCGTGGCCTGAGTCACAGTTCAACCGTAGTTGAACCTTTGTTGATTCTTTTTGAGTCGAGGGCTCATAGCCCGAGTTTTACTTCAACTGTCGTTGAATTTATATTGGTGAAGGCTCGTGGCTTGAGTCCCAGTTGAACCGTAGTTGAATTTTTGTTGATTCTTTTGGGGTCGAGGGCTCATAGCCCGAGTTTTATTTCAACTGTTGTTGAATTTATATTGGCGAATGCTCATGGTCTGAGTCCCAGTTCAACCGTAGTTAAACTTTTGTTGATTCTTTTGAGTCGAGGGCTCGTAGCCCGAGTTTTACTTAAACTGTCGTTGAATTTATATTGGCGAAGGCTCGTGGCCTGAGTCCCAGTTCAACCGTAGTTGAACTTTTGTTGATTCATTTGAGTCGAGGGCTCGTAGCCCGAGTTTTACTTCAACTGTCGTTGAATTTATATTGGCGAAGGCTCGTGGCCTGAGTCCCAGTTCAACCGTAGTTGAACTTTTGTTGATTCTTTTGAGTCGAGGGCTCATAGCCTGAGTTTTACTTCAACTGTCGTTGAATTTATATTGGCGAAGGTTCGTGGCCTGAGTCTCAGCTCAATCGTAGTTGAACCTTTGTTGATTCTTTTGAGTCGAGGGCTCATAGCCCGAGTATGGAGGAGATGAATCGGGCTTGCCCTGGTGTTTGTTTTCCTTTTGTTTCTGACCTTAGTAACAGCTACGTGACCTTGCTATGACATCCCCACAGACGGTGCCAAATTGTTTGACCCAGAATGTTTATGAATATTTATGAACTCAAAGCAATTATTAAAAATAAAGGGGCAATCATAACATGTCGTAACATATCTGAGATTCGGTATAGGAAAAGAGAAAGAGAACATGTGTCAAGATAACAGAAGATATTTAGTGATCTTTTATTCATGACAATGGGTTAGTCTGCCTCTCCATGGAGAGGTTCAGATCCTTACAATCATATTTTCATAGATCTATTGTCATTCTGCTTCATGTTGTCTTGGTTCTCACTCTGCGCTATACCATATATTTCTTAGAGCTCTCATGGGGAGACAGAGTGGAACCGTTTTTCTCATGATTGCTTTGGTATTTATAGGTCTTAATTATGATAGTTGACTTTCTTTGGAGATCAAGTCCGTGTCGTGAAACTATTGTGGGCGTACCCGCAAGGCGTCGTCTCTGACAAAAGAGTTTTAGGCGGCTATGAACAATAACCTGTGGTCGAGGAAAGCCTCGCTACTTATGGTGTCTGCGCCCAGTTGGGGGCGGCCTCGATGCTTGTTATTCACATTTGGGCCGAGGGGAGGAATTAATTTAATCCGAGTATTATAAGATCAAATTGTAGCTCATACAATATATAAATAGTTTCATGCGCGGTAGAAGTACCCCATCCAATTATGTACTAGCTACAGATTATAGACATCAATTTAGTTTTACTAATAAGTTAGTAGCTCTCTCAAGAAAATACTAACTAATAACTTCATCACACAGAGTATGGAGTTGCCTTTAGTAGGCCAAGCTTTTACCTCCAAAGTGAAATTTTTCGGTACAAATTCATGCTGAAAGCTAGGTGAGAAATCCCCAAAAAAAAAAAATTTATCATACCCTCATCTTTTACTTTTCCCATTTAAAACCAAGATTCAAGCATTTTATGCCACATATTTTTTAATTTCTTATATTAAGTTCCTAAATATATAATATATTCGACGTACAAGAATAACACAATCTTCTTTAAAACTATTACTTCCGAATAGTTTTAATTCCTTGCACCACATACTCCAGAATGTTAAATTTTATTATTCTAGTGTTGAAAGCTCAAGATATATTGTTGTGGCATTAATTAAATATTTAATAAATGTCCCCTTTTTTCTGCACTAGCTAGCTAGCCAACCAAATAATGCATAATGTGATGAATCAAATACAGCTTTTAGTAACAAACAAAATCCAGCCTAACTCTCTCAAATTCTTCATAATCTGGAAGAATAACATGCAATAATAATTTTCTCGGCCCACAAGAAATCGAAGGAAATAACTCTAATTAATTAAAGATCATAGTCATCAAACCAACTATGTTCCAATATTATTAAAATCAGCTTGAACTATTACTAAAACTAGAAAATACCCCATGATTAATGCTGGTGGAATATGATTTGAGATTGTAAAAGAACTTTTTAAAAATTAATTTTCTGTTAGTTACTATACGCCAACAAGGTCTTCAGTTAATTCATTCAATTACTAGGTACATTGTAAACTATTTTCTAAATCTCTGTTAGTTATTTACTTACTTATTCCATTGTCTATATTGGATTGTTAAAAAAAATATTCGGTTGTAAAGTGTCAATTATTCGGTTGTCACATATATACCACTTAAATTATTTCTCCCTCAAACAAGAAAACGAAATGTGATAAATTTAAGTATATTTCATTTATATATAGTGATAGGTTAGACCGACTATGATGTATGTAGAGTGTTGCTCAAAAACCTCTTTTATCCAAAGATAAAAGTAGTTGAGATGAGGATGTTAAGGTAGATATGTAAACATAATATGTTGGATAAGATTAGGAATGGAATTATTCGGGATAAGGTAAGAGTGACCCCTGTGGAGGATAAGATGTGAGAGACGAGGTTGAGATGGTTCAGGCATGTTAAAAGGAGAAGTATAGAAGTCCCAATCAGAAGGTGCGAGTGGTGTGGAGGTAGTCGAGCGTTTCTCTTGTCTTACGCAGTTCGCTAGCATTAGTATTAGTATGATATCATTTTATTCATAAATTGGTATTACTACCTAGAGTTTAATTGTTTTCTTGACTTCAGCCTTATTTTCTCTTGTTATTTCTATTTGTTGCCATTACTTTTTTTCATTCATTCTCTAGTCGAGGGTCTATCGAAAACAACTTCGATGTCCATTTAGGGTAGGACTAAGGCTGCACATATCTTATCCGCCCCACACACCCACTTGTGAGAAAGTACCAAGCTTTTTGTTGTTGTTGTTGTTATCGTTCTCATCAGAAACTATTTAATGCTTATATGTCTGCCTTTATTTATGTAGTATTTGAACGTAAATACTAGTTGTTTGCAACAACTTATATGTGATACAAAAATAACTTGTAATCACAAATAAATATGGAAAAACATAATTTTATTGATGAAATAATGCGGGTACAATCATGTTTCTTCCTTGATTCTTCTCTCCTGATTATCTCCGTGATTCGAGGTTTGAAACAACGTGTTTCTCGAATGTAGATGATGTAGACTTTCATAGATTTATTTGATATCCATGAAATATGTTGTGGATCTTCTTGAAGTATTTGATTATCAAGAATTATCCGACCATATTTTGGTCTTGTGAGTATCCCATGAGTTTATATGTATCACTTTATATAGGTGAGAGTTAGGGTTTAGGGTAGAGTAGCCTCCAAGAAACCCTAATAGACTCCGAGAATTTCTAGAGTCCTATAGTATCTTTAATTTAGGATTTGGCTTGATCCCTTAAAATTTTGATGTCTACACTAGTATATGAGACGTACGGGGTTTTCTAGCGGGAGTGGATCTGCAACAATTACGACATAAATTACTGATCGTTCAAAAATCCTCTCCCTTTATCCACAACCTATGATCCCTCAGATACAGAGATAGAAAAAGAAAAGGGATTTTTACCTACCTATACCATATATGAAACCTTATTACCCTAAATGTTTAAGTTTGTGTTTATTACATTTAAGCATACCAAATTACCATTTATATATCATAATTCAAATTAGGGATATAATTAAGGGTTCATTTATATTAGGCATAATTATAGGACTGTATCTTCCAACTTTCTCTTTCCTTTTATCGCAATTATTCACAACACACACAAAAATTACGATGCTCCTATGCTTTCTCTCATTGATCATCTCCAACTGCCCATTACCGTCGAAGAATATCATATTTTTAGATTCACAAGAAAATATTAAATTCTTTAATTGAACCGCTTGAATTCCCACTGAAAATAATAATGACAGAGAGTTCGAAATTCTTTGACCTCTTTTTTTTGGGAAGTGGTTGAAGGTTACTTGATACCATAGTCGATTGAAACTCGAAAAAGAAGAAGAAGACATATTTCATATTTCCAGAATTTGTAGATATTTTGTAGTCAAATTATAGTCAAATTAAAAAAATTGTAAATAAATTGTAGACTATTTTTTGCAGAAGATTTTGTAAAAGGTTTAGTCGTTTTGGATTTGTAAAAACAGAAAATAATGCATCTACAATCAGAATACAAATAATTTACAGTTTATCTACAAGATATCTACAAAATAGATACGTTGAATTTTAATATTCAAATTCTCATTTCAATTGTAGCATAAGTGGCATTTTCGACATAATTGTAGAAGATTCGTAGAAGTTTTTAGTCTTCCCAATCTATAATTCATCTACAATTTATCTACAATATATCTACAATTCTATAATTTAACTACAATTTATCTATAATTTCTGGGAATGTCGTCGTCTTCTTCTTCTTCTTCTTCTTCTTCTTCTTCTTCTTCTTCTTCTTCTTCTTCTTCTTCTTCTTCTTCTTCTTTGAATCTGAAATTCAGTCAAACCAAGTCTAATCTTCACCAAAACCCCTCAAATTTGAGGTATAAACTCCTAAACATATTCCGAATTATTTACAATAACCACAATCCAAACAAATAATGATTTTTAAAAACCCAATTTTGAATTCAAAGCTTTCAAGCTTTTTAATGGCTATCAATGGTGGAAAATATATGGAAGAACAGATTTTTTCAACTTTGAGTTGTTGAAACTCGAAAACTTGAATTGTTCGTTCTTTTTTTTTTCGAGAATTTGAATTGTAGTTCTAGAGAAAAATACGCAAATGGGAATTCTCCTTTCCCTTTTTAAAAATTGAATTTAATATAGAATCAATCAATATCAAGATTATCTCCTTAATTTTAGCTCATTTTTAGGGAATATTCTGTCCTTTTAATGCCTAATAGTCGAATGGTACAAAATTTATTGGTAAAACGTGGACTAGACAAGTAATTAATAAACTATGCACATTTAAGATAATAAGGTTTCATATATGGTATACGTAAGTAAAAATCCCAAATGAAAACACCTTGCCGTTTCTATTACTAGTAAAAAGCATATTCTTCAATACCAACAATGCTATTTATATATATAGGCTAGCTTTAGGATTTCACATGAAGAATTAATATAATTAGTGGGTTAATGGGCAAACTAGCACCCTTTATTATGAGTAGGCCCGGCCGTATAATAATTTTTAATAAATTATATTATAAGTGATATGTACATATAAAATATTATTTTAAATTATATTATAAGTTATTTGTGTATGTAAATATTATTTTTGTACTATCGTTAATGCATAAAACTTAAAATTTCTTATGCAATGGTGATTGGTGATTGGTGATAGGCAATATATGAGTTAAAAGTCATATCAGCAAATAGGGAAGTTGAAAAGGAAAGCAAAATAAAGGCGTCTAATACGGCTTTATGTAGAATGGAAAGGTAATGAATCCATACATCGAATTGAATTGAGTTCTAAATGAAATGGGGAAAGCTATAAGAAGATGCTTATTAGCCTATTACATAGTACTATATGGTCTGCTTTATGTGTTATTATGATCACTTAGAATTGTATCTTTCCAAAGTCTCCTAATGTCACTATCATGAATATTGTGGTCGTTTTTATGTTCTTATATTATTTCACTTTTTTGTTGAGTGATATGTTATTTTCATTCCATTTAATTTTGTTAGGCAAAATTCACGGATTTCTTGCTTCCTCTATATATATATATATATATATATATATATATATATTTTTTTTTTTTTTTTTTTTTTTTTTTTTTTGTCACGACTCGGATATCCCGCCATCGGGAGTCGTGATCGCGCCTACTGTCGAAGCTAGGCCAGTCAAACCTTAACAACAGAATATACTAGAATAATTAAACATCTCGGTAAAACTTTAAAATTTAATAAAGAAGAAATCAATATGCGGAAACTCTAAATATAACACTACCCAAAAACCTGGTGTCGCTAGCTCACATACTACTATAGAATACTATAACAAGTCTGAATGAAAGAAAATACATAAGTCTGTTTTGGTACAATAAAACAAACTGAGGTAGGGGATAAGGACTACGGCCTGCGAACGCCGGCTAGGCTACCTCGAGAGTCCCTGAAGCTGAAGACAACTCCCAACAATATCCTACTGCTGCTGCTGTCCGAAAGCTACTCCAACGCTGTGATCTGTGCAAAAAGCACAGAAAGTGTAGCATCAGCACAACCGACCCCATGTGCTGGTAAGTGCCTGGCCTAACCCCGGCGAAGTAGTGACGAGGCTAGACAGGACTTACTAAAATCAACCTGTGCAGATATATATATACAGATACAACGACAACAGAAAGAACAACAAGATTATATATGAAGGTATACAACGAAAAAGGGAAAATGCTCAGAAAATATTGAACAATGAGAGCAGGTCATCTGTGACAACATTAAACCAAATTCACATTATATACTTTCATAAGTGGTTGGCGCGCCACACGATCCCATAGTATGTATCAAAAGTGGACGGCGTGCCACACGATCCCAATAAATATAATATAGGTGGACGGCGTGCCACACGATCCCATTTCATATAATATAAGTGGATGGCGGGCCATACGATCCCAATAAATATAATATAAGTGGAAGGCGTGCCACACGATCCCAATAAATATAATATAAGTGGACGGCGTGCCACACGATCCCAATAAGTATAATATAAGTGGATGGCGTGCCACACGATCCCAATAAATATAATATAAGTGGACGGTGTGCCACACGATCCCAATAAATACCATGAATAATTCATACAGTCTCTCTCAGAGAGTTCCTCTTTAGGGAAAACTCGACAATATAACGATCTAACCCAATAAGGGTACTACTAGCAGCCCAAACATCTCGATAAGAGAGAATACATATAACGCTCAACCGGATAAGGGAGCAACAACAATTATAGACTACACGTCCCAGCAAGGGATTTAACCACATTTCATTATAATTCTTACAATTTTGACTTCATAGGATCACTACCATTTGAGCCAAAGCTCCAAGGAATTTTCACGTTTCATAATTAGTTCCTCAACTAACTCATCATGTCTAATTCATCAATTGCTCGGAATAGTTCTCAAAATATACCCAAAAAAAATAAGTACAAACAAGACTCACGGTCATGCTAGACGTTGGTGTATAGATACTCGTCACCATGCCTATACACCGCACTCGATCATAGCAAATAGTAAGTAATAATACTCTAGTCCTATTCCCTCAAGCCAAGATTAGATCAAACACTTACCTCGGTCCGAAAATAGCAATCAATCCTCTAGCACCGCCTTTCCTCTAAAATCCGACTCCGAAATAATGGTATCTAGTCATTTTTAATTCAATAACATCAATTAGGGCTCAATAACATAATCCCATAGCTTAGAAATGAAATTCCCACCATTCTTCTAAAAATAGCAAAATCCGACACCGGGCCCACATGGTCTAAACTCGAGGCTCGGACCAAATTCTGATCACCCATAACCCCACGAGTTAGAATATATGATTTATTTCAAAATCCGACCTCAAATTGAGGTTGAATCGTCCAAAATCCCACAAGCCCTAGTTCTACACATAACCCCCATTTTCTACCTTGAATTCATGACTTAGGGCTAGGACTAATTATGATTAGGTGAAGAAATAATGAAGAAATGATGTTAGGAAGACTTACCCAAAGAGTTATGGAGGAATGGGAGCTTGGAACTTGAAAATTAAGGGTGGAGGAGAAGAGCCCGTATGAGGTTTGTGAGAAAATCACGTGCTAAGTGTTCTGTTTTGGGATTAAATTCACTGGGCGAAATTTTGTTTTACGCGATAGCGTGAACAGTGATGCGATCGCAGAGGGGAAATTTTGTGGTCTACGCGATCGCGTGAGAGCTGCTGCGATCGCGTAGAAGGATTTGTGCTGGGATGGTCCGTTTGCCCTACGCGATCGCGTGAGATGGTTTGCGATCGCGGAGAGGAAGGTCAGAAAGCTATGCGATCGCATGAAACGGGATGCGATCGCGTTTAAGAAATAGCCAAGGCAGTGCGATCGCGTGAAGGAGGCCGCGATCCCGTAGAGGAAAACCTCTATGTAATAATTGCAGAAAATCTACCAGTTTCCTAAGTCCAAAAACATCCCGAACCACCTCTGAAACACTTTCGAGCCCTCGAGGCTCCAAACCAAATATGCACACTAACTCAAAAACATCATATGAACTTGCTCGAGCGATCAAATCGCTAAAATAACATCAAAAACAAAGAATCAACCCCAAAAACTCAAGATTTTATTTTTAATGTTCATAAATCTCTAACTTTAGCTATTTAGGTCCGAAACACGCCAAGCGACGTCCGATTTCGACCAAATTTTACAGAAAGCGCTTAACAAATGTTTAAGACCTGCACCAGGCGTCGGAACCTAAATACGAGCCCAATACCTATATTTTCAAACTCATTTTCATTTTCATTTTTCCTTATTAATTTCATAAAACAATTTAACGGAAAAATTCATTTTCCGGGGTTCTGGACCTCGGATTTCGACTCCAGGCATATGCCAGAGTCTCATATTTTTCTACGGACCTCCCGGGACCATCACATCACCGGCCCGGGCCCGTTTACCAAATATATTGACCAAAGTCAACTATATCAATATTAATATCAAAATTCTTCAAATTTTCCATAGAATTCATATATCTTAACACAAAAACTTTCCAGCTTCGCGCCCGGACTGTGCACGCATATCGAGGCAACTGAGAGTGAGGTTTCCAAGACCTCGGAAGCGTAGAAAAAGGGAGAAATATGGTGATGACCCTTTGGGTCGTCACACACACACACATACACACACACACACACACACACACACATATATATATATATATATATCAAGAAATAAAGGCATCAAAGAAATCATGCAATGATAAATCGGTAAGTATGCATTCATCCTTAACTAAAGTTCTGGTTTGAATCTAAAAATGGAGTTGCTTTTGTTATGAATCATTTTATCTCCAATGTGGGATTTTTCGAGATGAATTCGAATTTAGTGAGTCGCCAATACGGATATTGAATATCGAGTGAAAACCAAAAAGAAAAAAAATCTCAAAAAAATGGTGTGATAGTGTTGTATACATTTTTGAAAAGTTATTCCTTGGTCGTTATTCGATTATTACTTATTCACACATTTCCTGTGTGAAAATTATTCTTATTTCGCACCCACATACGTGATTTATTATATGTTCACACGTCCTAAAAAATATATCTGGTAAAATATGTCTAACCTCTTTTCAAGTCGTATAACCCAAGGTTATGATTTATTTGAAGAGAGGAGGAATTGAAGGTGACATTTGCCTAACTTAGTATTTGGGTGGAGGACAATTTATATTCGTTTCTAGCTACCAAAGTTGATGAGAATAACACAAAGGAAATAGGTGTACGTACGTCTCTTCCTTTGAAATTTGACTCATAACGTTTGTAATTTAGATGATATATGTATATGTATGTATGAAAGGGATATATATAGAGTTGTCCACTGGCGTAACCAAGAATTCCGTAAAAAATATTTAAACTTTAAATAAGTCAATAACTTTTTTTATTTATAAATGGTATACATAAATTTTTAATCAAACTACGCAAAATTTGTTAAACAATAAAATAAACTTTTAATAAAATTATAATTTTATAAATCAAAATAAAATAACAAAAAAGACGACTTTAGAAATGTTACCAATAAATGGAAGCATAAACTCAAAGGAAAGAGAGAGCCGCGAGGATTTTTAGTTGTAAAGAGTTTTTGCTGAAGAATTTTTTTTAGAGCTTGACTTTTAAATTGTAATATTTATTTAAAAAATTACTTTAAGATTAGTTGTTTTATTTCTAACCAAATTTTAAATTTTAAGAGTTATTGTATTAGAAATGTTTTAGAATCAAATAGACCACATATCTTGGTTTTTTGTTTAGTTTTGGCAAACAAAATAGGTAGAATTTTGAACTCGTGAACAACACGACACTTTATACACCCTAAATCACTAGATTGCCTCACTTTATTGTATTAATGGTGTTCAAAATATAATATATAATTATAAAATAAAATTTAATTTATATATATAATATAATTTTTCGACAAAGAATATATGATAGATGACCCTTGATATAGGGTGGCTACGCGACTGGGCTGTCAAAACAGATCGCCTTAGCCAAGTCCAATCCTAGCTGGTTATAGAATTTGGTGGCAACATGCTAGACTATTCCAGCCCTAAACGGACTTTGGGCTAGCATTTTTTCTTATCTATATCATATATGAAACCTTATTATCAAAAATGTATAAAGTATCTAAATTACCCGCCTAGTCCATATTTTTTCTACAACTGATATACCGTTCGTTAATATTCCCTCAATCAGCTCCTAAAATTAGGAAAGAATGTTGTATTGATTGAGTGTAAAGTAAAAATCTGCCATAAGTGTGCTTCGGCTTTAATGGTGGATTCTACAGTAAAAGGCTACAGTAAAAGTATGCTACAAATCAGGAAAGAATTTTGGGTGTAATTGATTCTACATTAACTTTAATTTTGGGATTGATTGATTTTACATTAAATTCAAGTTTTGAAACGAAAAGGAGATTTATGTTCTTCATCTTCATCTTCATCTGTTCTTCCATATATTTTCCACCACTGATAGCCATTAAAAAGCTTGAAAGCTTTGAATTCAAATTTAGGTTTTCAAATATCATTATTTGTTTGGATTGGGTGTTATTGTAAATAATTTAAAATATGTTTAGGAGTTTATATCTCAATTTTGAGGGGTTTTGGTAAAGATTAGACTTGGTTTTGACTGAATTTCAGATTAAAACTCGAAGAAGGAGGAGGAGAAGAAGAAGAAGAAGAAGAAGAAGAAGAAGAAGAAGAAGAAGAAGAAGAAGAAGAAGAAGAAGAAGAAGAAGAAGAAGAAGAAGAAGAAGAAGTAGTATTTCCAGAAATTGTAGATAAATTATAGTTAAATAATAAAATTGTAGATAAATTGTAGATTGGGAAGACTAAAACTTCTACAAATCTTCTACAATTATGTCAAAAATGCTAATTATGCTACAACGAAAAGGGGAATTGAAATATTAAAATTCAATGTATCCAGTTTGTAGATGTGTCTTGTAGGTAAATTATAGATTATTTGTATTCTGATTGTAGATGCATTATTTTTTATTTTCACAAATCCAAAACGACTAAAGCTTCTACAAAATCTTCTGCAAAAAATACTCTACAATTTATCTACAATTTTTCTAATTTTTTTACAATTTATCTACAATTTCTGAAAATATATCTTCTTCTTCGAGTATCAATCGACTTGTCAACCAGTAACCTTCAGCCACTGCCCAAAAAAAATAATTTAAAAAAAAGGAGTGTAAGCTTGAAGTTTGATACAAAGAAGCAAGTGTTTGATTTTCTTGGATTTCCTTGGCTCGAACCGAATGAAAGGAACTTGTGAGATCTGCGATGCGAACTTGATCTTCCTGCTACTCCAATTTTGACTGGATACCAATACTCCAAGGGAGATAAAAGTTGATCAAGCTGAATTTTGACTTTCATTATTTTAGTACTGAAAGACTTAAATTAAGGAGTATAAAATATCACATTAATTAACTTTAATTAGATATGGTATATAAATGGTAATTTGGTATACTGAAATGTAATTAGCACAAACCTTAAACATTGAGGGTTATAAAGTTTCATATATGGTATTGGAAGGTAAAAATCTCAAAAGGTTATCTAGTCAATTGGGGGCATTTGCATCTAATACTCATTTTTTGTGTCACGTTTTAACTTGTGCCCGTTTTGCAAAAAAAAAAATACAAGCGCACCTGCTTGTTCGCATAACTTCAGCACATGGGGCTGAAGTAGCAAAGACAATCACGCAAAATTTCAGCATTCTAGTAGTTGAGCCTGAAGTTCTGCTCTAGAGCTGAAGTTTATCTGTTGTAACTGGAAACGTCAGCTCTAGAGCTAAAATTTCTGTGTTGTAACTGGAAAACTTCAACTCTAGAACTAAAAATTTTGTGTTGTAATTAGCTACTTTTAACTCCCTCTCTTCGGCTAGTAAATCGTCGCTTCATATGCAGCAAATGAATTTATTATGACAATTCATGGTTCAATTAACTCAAATCATTTGCGTGACATAAAAACAGAAAAGGATTTTGTAACACCTTTAGCATGAACATCTATTGATCTCACAATTATTAGCAGCTACAATAACAACACATAAACCAAGATTAACACTAATCAGTTCCTAATTAAAACTAAAATTTACTAATACTAATACATGTTTTAACAAATAACAACATTAATAAGAACTGAAGCAACGGGAAGATGTTTGCTGCAATAACAAGAATCTGGATTAAAACATATTTCCATCTTAAGAATAAGAGGTGAAGTTATTAACTGCTACTCCCAGGATGAAAAAAGATTTTCTACGCAAAGATCAATAAAAAAAATAGCCTCTGCATTTTGTCTTTTGTTGGAAGAAGAAAATGAAGGATGAGAAGAAGGCTGAAGTTATTTAAGAAGTGAGTACAAATTAAAAAATTTAAAAAAATAAATATAAATTAAATGAGAGCAACCAAATAAAATGCCCGGTATAATTTTTACAGTCAATTGGCACAGCGTTTGTATTTTATAGCGGCAAGTAATTCTTGTTGCAATTTTTGTCCCATATACAACACAATCCTTCTTTTTTTTTCACCATTTAAAAAGATAAGACAAAAGAGAACAATGAATATTTTCGATATTTTTCGATTTTGTGCTAATTAACGGGAAAGAAAAGTTAAATAAATGAACTTTAATGTAAGCAGATACATAAAATTTATTATTTAATATTCACTAATCATAAATAGAAAATGAAAATGGATCCGGAAACAAACAACTGATTTCTAATTTCAAGCTCAAGTAAAGAAACTCTTTAGTGATTTAAAGAATTTTTTTTTCTTGAAATTTTTGTAAGGAAAAATTCAGCATTGGGTGCATGGCCGACTTAAAAATCAAAACAAGTATATTTGTCAATTTTAGGAGTTAAATTAACATTTGACCAAATTTGTGATTGTGATGCCATTCTCAAGCTTCTACTTTTAGTTATTTAGCTTAGTAGCTGTTTCTTTTATAGTTCCAGCTGAAGTGGTCCAATTGTTGAAAATGCATTATCTATGTCGTTTAATATAAATTGAAATTCAAGTATGATATAGAAAATTTGATGGTTTTATAAGATATTATTTCAGACTTTAAGTTTAATACTATTTAATTTGTTATTCTGATTCCAGTTTTTTTTATAAATACCATACAATGTAGAAATTAAAAGTATATTATTATGGGGCTACGTTTATTAAATATTTGATAGGGTGTTAGCAATTTTTTTTTCTTTTAACGATCAGAATATTAATTACATATTAAGAAATGTTAATATTAGACTAGGTCTAAAACAAAAGCAAAACATATTTGTGGAAAAGTGGGGCCTCTTGCCAGATAAAACCTCAAACAATTATGCATTAGATGTTACGTAAATAACATGCATGTCACATGGGTAACCTCCTTTTCTTTATTTCCTTTCTTTTTCACTCCAAAACAAGAAATAACACCACTAGAACCAAAAGCCAAAAACAATCTAAAATGGAAATAAAGAAGAACCAATAACCAACGAGACTTGTGATGGTGTGGTAGTATTACTTATTCCTTAATCAGATATCTCGGAAGCGCGTATATAATATTTCTTTTGTTAGGATGAAAATTACCTCTTATTTGTGATTTTTCTGCGCAAATAATCAAACTTTAATGCGAATATTAAATATTAGGGGAGAAATAAATAAATAAAAAGAACCAATAAGAAGTATCGAAAAGCAATAATAATAATAGTAGTTGTTTCTTAGTTGTACTACAAATACGACACATCTCACCAACAACATTGTTTTCACAAAGTCTTTATTCCATTTTTTTTTTATTTTTTTCGTTTTATTTGAAACAATATGAGTCAGAACAACAACAACAACAACTACCCAGTATGTTCCCACAAGGTGGGGTCTGGGGAGGGTAATACGTACGCAGGCCTTACCCCTACCCGAAAGGGTAGAGAGGCTGTTTCCGGCCGACCCTCGGCTCAGAAAAAGAGAGAGAAAATCAACAAACAAAACAAAACAAAACAATGTTAGTAAATCCGGGATAAATCAAATAAATAATTATCTAAACATAAAACCAAAAGTAGAATGACATACAATAATACCAATCGGTTACTACCATAAGAGGCACAATACAATACATTAATTAACTATAGAGATCGCTACCAAACCCCACTCAGCCCCTAACAGAAGTACTAAGAATTCTAGAAGGCCCTACCCTACAACCCTAATACTAGACCTCCAAACTTTTCTATCAAGGGTCATGTCCTCGGAAATCCCCATTCTAGCCATATCCTGCCTAATCACCTCACCCCCAATACCTCTTAGGCCTCCCTCTGCCTCGACTCGCGCCAACCACCGCCAGTCGCTCACAACTCCTCACCGGTGCATCAGGGCTTCTCCTCCGCACATGCCCAAACCACCCGAGTCTCGCTTCTCGCATCTTCTCATCCACTGGGGCCACTCCCACCTTTTCCCGAGTAACTTCATTCCTAATCCTATCCAACCTGGTGAGCCCGGACATCCACCTGAGCATCCTCATCTCCGCAACCTTCATTCTCTAAACATGAGAACTTTTCACCGGCCAACACTCCACTCCATACAGCATGGCAGGTCTAACCACAGCTCTATAAAACTTCCCCTTAAGTTTGTGTGGCACTTTTTTGTCACACAAGACCCCTGATGCGAGTCTCCATTTCGTCCACCCCGCCCCTATGCGGTGGGTGACATCCCCGTCGATCTCTCCGTCCCCCTGAATCACCGACCCAAGATATCGGAAACTGTCCCTCTTGGCGATGGCCTGAGAACCAAGCTTCACGTCCCTACCCACCTCGCTCGGCTCGGCGCTAAACTTGCACTCCAGGTATTCTGTCTTTGATCTGCTTAGTTTGAAACCCTTAGACTCGAGAGTCTGTCTCCGGACCTCCAACCTCTTGTTAACACCTACCATCGTCTCGTCTATCAAGACAATGTCATCTGCAAATAGCATGCACCATGGCACATCCCCTTGGATATGGCGTGTTAGAGCATCCATTACCAAGGCAAATAAGAGAGGGCTTAGCGCGGATCCTTGATGTAGCCCCATAACCACCGGAAAATGGTCCGAGTCGCCACCCACCGTCCTAACCCTAGTCTTGGCTCCATCATACATGTCTTTGATCACTCTGATGTAGGCTTCTGGCACGCTCTTCGCCTCCAAGCATCTCCACAGAACCTCTCTAGGGACCTTATCGTACGCCTTCTCCAAGTCGATAAACACCATATGCAGGTCCTTCCTCTTATCCCTGAAACAATATGAGTCAGAATGATGGACTTTTGCAGTTTAGTGGCCTTTCTTTTTCCTCACTTCATATTTTTCCAATTTCTTTATGCTTCCTCGTTGGCTTACAACAACAACAATCCAGTATAATTTCACATAATAGGATCTGGGAAGCATTATGTGTACGAAGACGTTACCCCTACCCTAGGGTAGAGAGGCTGTTTCCAAATAAACCTTCAGCATCTTTTCTTCAAGAACTTCCCACCTTGCTCTTGGGGAGACTCGAACTCACAGCTTCTCGGTTGGAAGTGAAAATTGCTTACCATCGGAGGCTTTGAAAAAGAAATTAGGAAGTAAATAAAAAAAACTTAAATAAATTAATACTTTGAAATAAGATTTGAGTGAAAAAGAAATGGAGACCTAGAAGCAACTAAACAATAAGGAAGAAAGTGGTTTTCATCCTTTTCTTATGCATTTTCTAGGAAAACTATACAATACATGTATTGGGAAAAAATTAAATTTATCGAATTCATTTAATGAAGATGACATGTCATGACATGTGGACCAGTCAAATAGTCAAAGCATGGTAATCAGTTAAGAGGTACGAGCAACAACAAATGCGGGACAAGAGGTACTTAAAGGCACCAACTATTATTCAAATGAAATGAGTCACGTACCTCGTCAAGACATTTAAAGCTCAAAGATCAGAAAAAATTGAAGAAGTGAATCTGATAGCGTAAAGGAGTCCAAATCCAGCATTAAAAATCAAATACGTTGATAGAATTTGTATTTAATAGGAATGATTGACTAACGTTTCTTTTAATGTCATTTATTGCTCATAATTGCCCCATTAAGACAAAGGCATAACACTTTCTCCTAGAATTAACTATAAAAGGGAAGGTCTTAACATCAGTAGGACACAAAATATCATTGTGATTATACTGAAATATATACTTATTCATTGCTTTATTATTATTCTCAAAGTCTCTCATTTCTTGATTATCAGTAATCCGATTTCTCTTTTAATTTCTAGCTTTAAACAAATATTTAATTTTTTGGTTAAACAAATTGGTTCAGTTAACGGGAATCTATTAATTTATTCTTTTAAGTTACATTTTATTTGTTGTTATCACCATGTCAAACAACAACAACGGTGATGAAAATCAACTCCATCGGAATCAATGAGATTTACAAAATATTAACGTGATTCCTTCCCCTCAAAATTCGCCACGTCAATCTCGTGAAGATACTCCTGCTCCTGAATCCTATGTTGATGAACAAGAGTAATCTGAATATTTGAAGGGCCAGATGAAGCTTTACAAAAAGTAATTAATGCACGGGTTAGCAAATCTCTTCAAGCTCTACTTAGTCGATTACCTGTTGCACCACCCACGCCTACGCCTAATAACAGTACATTGGAGAATCCTCGTTCTGGCCTTGTTAATTCTAGAAACGGAGCAACCCCCAGTCAACCACAAGAAGGAGAACCAAGTATTTCCAATAATTCTCATTCGCAAAATTTAGTACTAACTTTGCAGAAATAGCTTAAGGAATAAAATAAGCGCATCGAGCAAATCCCTGGAGTTCCTCCTATAATCAAAGGAGTAGATGTGGATAAATACTCGCAACAACCTTGGAAACCAAGTGTTGCTCCCCTTCCAATCCCTAAAAAGTTCAAAATGCCTGACATCTCAAAATATGATGGCACAACAGACCCACGCGATCATGTAAATGCATTTACTACAGGTGTAAAAGGCAATGATTTAACCAAGCAAGAAATTGAATCCGTGTTAGTCAAAGAAATTGGAGAAACACTCACCAAGGGTGCATTAACCTGGTATTCTATTCTACCTGAAAATTCTATAAACTCTTTTGCTGAGCTTGCAGATTCTTTTATTAAAGCACACTCGGGAGCTCAAAAGGTTGAAAAAAAAATGGAAGACATTTTCAAAATTAAACAACGGGACTCAGAGTTGCTCAGAGATTTTGTTGATAGATTCCAACATGAAAGGATGACTTTACCTCGTGTACCTGATAATTGGGCTGCAATAGCTTTCGCAAGCAACTTAAACGACAAAAGCTTAGGAGCCACGAAAAGACTTATAGAAAGCCTTCGAGAATTTCCTACAACCACGTGGAATGAAGTTTATAACAGGTACAGTACGAAATTATGAATTGAGAAGGATACCATACCTTAGTTTCATCATGAACAAAGGAGCAATTCCAGGAGTTCAGAAACCGAAAAAAGATCAGGTAAAAATAGATACGATCCATTATATGGGACTTACATGAAAATACTCACGGTCAAAGTAGGATAATCAACGATATGATCAAAAATTGAGTAATAGGGAATCTGGTTCTTCATCGATGTTCAGAAATGATCTAAACAGACAAGGATCGCGAGATGATGACATAAGTTTAAAGGTGAGATTCGGTGGATTAACTTCAATGTCACTACCTCTGAGCTCGTAGATGTTCTGAGGATCATGGGGGATAAGGTACGATGGCCAAAAGAGATGCGGTCAAATCCAAATAGGCGCAATCCAGATCATTTGTACGAGTTCCATAATGATCATAGGAAGAAGACTTCAGAATGTAGATTCTTGCAAAGCGAAGTGGACCATCTGTTGAAACAAGAGTATCTCACTAAGTTATTTAGTGAGAAAGGTAAGAAAGCTTATATGAAAAAGAGTCAAGATCCTACAAAGCCCCCATCACCTAAGAGAACCGTGAATGTTATAAGTGGGGGAGAAGATATTCATGGTGTAACATATACGACTTCCAACAAGGTTTCCAGAGTAACGATTACACACGGGAAATATGTACTTCGGGTGTTTGAAAATGAAAGTATTTCTTTTGATGATGCAGATATCGAAGGAGTGGTGACCCCCACAACGACGCTCTGGTAATATCTTTACTTGTATACGATGCTAATGTAAAATGAGTTGATTGATCCAGGAAGTTTCGTAAATATTATTACTAAGGGTATTACGTGAAATGCAAGTTAAAGACAAAATGATACCGAAGGCACATACCTTGTCCAGATTCGAAAATTCAAGCGTGGTAGCAAAAGGGGAGGTAATTCTAACAACTTTTGCTGCAGGTGTTATTAAAGAAACTAAATTTCAGATGGTAGATAAGGAAATGGCTTACAATATGATCATGGGGAGACTTGATATCCAGTCAACCCTACACCAAGTCATTAAATTCCCGTCACCATGGGGAATTTATCAAATTCGTGGGGATCAACAAACAACCAGGAGTATTAACGTTGTAACAGATACAAGTACCGTAAGTAAAGAAAAATAGCAATTACAGGAAATAGTTGAAGGTCAAACCTCAGCTGAGCAAGAACGGGCAGATGTAGACTCAAGACGTGACACAATTCAAGAGCTTGAAGAGAATGAAAATATCAAAACAATAATTGAAGAACTTAAAGCTGTGATATTTTGAGCAATGGTGTGAACGGAAGGTTTATGTTGGATCCAATCTAAGCTCCGACATGCGAGGTATGTAAATTAAATTTCTGAAAGCTAACCTGGATGGTTTTGCTTGGCCCTATACTGATATGACAGGAATACCACCAGATATCATGACTCACAAACTAAATGAAGACCTATCATTCACACCAATAAAGCAAAAGAAGAGAAAGCAATTAGCTTTCAAAAACTAGGTGATTCAAGATGAGGACTAAAAGTTATTAAAAATTGGGTATACCCGTGAGGTAAAATATCAAAATTGGTTAGCAAATACAGTTGTAGTACCTAAGAAAAATGGTAAGTGGCGAGTTTGTGTAGATTATACACATCTTAACAAAGCTTGTCTAAAAGATTCTTTCCCTTTACCGCATATAGATCAGTTAATTGATGCAACTGCAGGGCATGAACTTCTATGTTTTTAGATGCATATTCAGGTTACAACCAAATCAAGATGGATCCAAGTGATGAAGAGAAAACTTCTTTTATCACAAACAGGGGGACTTACTGTTATAAAGTAATGCCCTTTGGTCTCAAAAATGCCGGAGCAACCTATCAAATGTTGGTTACTAAAATGTTCCAAGAATATTTAGGTAAAACCATGGAGGTATATATAGACGATATGCTCGTCAAAACTCAGCATTCCCATGATCACATCTCTCATTTATCTGTTACATCTCAAATTTTATGAAAGTTCAATATGAAACTCAACCAAAAAATGCGCATTTGGGGTCGCATCAGGAGAGTGTTTGGGTTTCCTTGTCTCTAACTGTGGTATTGACTGGAAGAATTGCAGCTCTGGGGAGATTCATTTCCAAGACTTCAGAAAAATGCTTCAAAATTTTCTCAGCTTTAAAGAAGTGGGATCATTTCGAATGTAACAAAGATTGCCAACAAGCACTTAAGAATCTGAAACTATATATGTCAAATCCACCGTTGTTGGCGAAGCCAAAGGAAGGAGAGAAGTTACTCATCTATCTCGCCGTATCAGAAGTTGCGGTAAGTGCCATTTTAGTCAAGGAGGATCAAGGTAAACAATCTCCTATCTATTACGTAAGCAAATCTTTGTTAGATGCAGAAATACAGTACCCGCAACTAGAAATATTAGCGCTTGCTTTGATTATGGCATTTAGAAAATTAAGACCTTACTTTCAATGTCAGCCCATTGATGTGGTTACTGCTTTTTCATTACGAAATATTTTGCACAAACATGAATTATTAGGAAGAATGGCAAAATGGGCTATAGAATTAAGTGAAAACAAAATCATTTATCAACCTAGGAATGCTATAAAATCTCAAGTATTAGCTGATTTCAGTCAGGGGATGTAATTAAAAGCAGAAAAAGAATTGCAAGTTTTTAATGGTGCAAACTCGGGGACTTATATTTTATTCACTGACGGTTTATCTAACGTAAAAGGTGCAGGTTTAGGAATAGTTCTCGTACCACCCACGGGTGAAACTATTATACAAGCTATAAAGTTTCATTCAATAAATAAGAAGTAGAGTATGAAGCTGTCATTGCAGGTTTGAAATTGGCTCGAGAACTTGCCATAACCCAGATTATAATCATGAGTGATTCACAACTTGTAGTTAATCAGATGTTGGGGACTTACGCAGCCAGGGAAGCACGAATGCAAGATTACTTAGAAAAAGTACGAGAATTAATCAAGCAGTTTCAGACGTGGAAAGTTATGCAAATACCAAGAGATGAAAATGTTGAGGCATATGCCTTAGCCAATCTCGCATCTGCAGCAGACGTGGCAAAAGATGCAAATGTTTCAGTCGTACATTTATTTCATTCTGTTCTCGAACCTGATAAGAATGAGGTAAATTTTAATAATTTAATATAGGATTGGAGAAACAAAATTGTTACTTTTTCTGTAGTATAGAACCATACCTGACGATAAAAAGAAGGCACAGGCGCTCCGTAAAAAGGCTGCTTGTTACTTTTATATCAAGGAAATCCTTATCAAAAGATGTTCAGTGGACCATTAGCAAGGTGTCTCAGACCTTCCCAAATAGAATACATAATGAGGGAAATAGATGAAGGACATTGTGGAAATCACGCGGGAGGACGATCGTTGGTAAAAGCATTGATTCGAGCAGGGTATTATTGGCCAAAGATGGAAGAGGAAGCAAATAGTTTTGTATCTAAATGTGATAAATGTCAAAGGTACAACAATAATATACATAGACCAGCTGAGCTATTGCATCCTGTCATAGCTCTGTGGCCCTTTATGAAATGGGGAATGGATATCGTAGGGCTATTATCACAAGCAAAAGGCCAGGTAAAGTTTCTACTTGTACTTACTGATTATTTTACTAAATGGGTGAAAGAAGGAGAGTTTAAACAGAAAGAAGTTAAAGACTTTATTTGGAGTAGTATAATATGTCGTTTTGGAGTGCCCAAGGAAATCGTGTGTGATAATGGTCCACAATTCATAGGAGCTCAAATCACTGAATTTTTTCAAAGTTGGCAAATTAAAAGGATCACATCTACGCCATACCATCCAATGGGTAATGGACAAGCAGAATCCACAAACAAGGTCATCATCAACAACTTGAAGAAAAGGTTATAAGACTCAAAAAGCAGTTGGTCTGAGGTATTACCTGGAGTATTATGGGCTTATCGTACAACGACAAAAACAAGCACGGGAGAAACACCATTTTCAATGGTTTATGGTGCGTAGGCCTTAATCCCAGTTAGATGAACCAAGCACACGATATGCTCAAGAAACGGAAGAATCAAATGATGAAGAAATACGGGTAAACCTTGATTTGCTAGAAGGAATAAGAGAAGCCGCATTAATAAGGATGGCAGCACAAAAGCAAGTAATTAAATGTTATTATAACAGGAAAGCATGCCTCAGATTTTTTAAAATTGGGGATTTCGTGCTTAAAAAGGTGTTCCAATCTATAAAGGCTGCTAATTTAGGTAAGCTAAGTCCCACATGGGAAGGGCCCTTCAGAGTTCGTAATATTGCAGGAAAAGGAGCATATGAGTTGGAGACAATGGACGGGAAAATTCTACCCTCACATTGGAATGTTGTCCACCTAAAGAGGTACTACCTTTAAGAAACTACCCACGGTCAGGTATCACTATGTTAAAAATTTTCTTTGAATTGTTAAAATTTACTTACAATTTTAGATGTTAGGCAAAAACCCTTACTCGTGCCAAATGATAAGTCACGACCTGCACGACAAAATGGAATATTCTAAAATTCTCAGCCCAGGGTTACAATTATTATGATGAAAATACACAAGGGTTAGGCAGTCTTCATTTCTAACCGTATCTCCGAGTCCCGTATGTTTTCCCGTTTCAGGAAAATGACCAAATTGAGAGAAACAAATAAGTGCTCGAGGCTTCATACTTCACCGCTCAAACACTTGGGGGACTGCATATTGTACACAGATACGTGGGGAAAGTAGTTACGTAAATCAAAAAAATCAAGCTACAAAGAAACCAGTGTCGAGCAGAAGTTATAGAACCCCAACATAAATATTCATCATAGTATTCTTTCCCACGAGACAACGGAGTTATCTCTCAAAACTCATGAGAACAACAGAGTCATCTCTCAAACCCTTCCTAATTCATGAAGATAGGGTCATGACTATGTACTAAAAAAGGTTATAAGGAAAAACCTTGTTTGAATTATATTTATTTTTTAAGAATCTGTTACAAGAAAAATAGTTACGAGAAAGTTATAAATGTACTGTAATGCATGTAATATTTAAAAGCTTGTCAAAATTTCGTGAATAAAAACTTGTCAAAGTTATTCCAAACAAAACAGGTGTGTTCCTATTTCTTTCATCGTATTATAACACCATTATGAAGTTGAGACGTCTTCTTCATTAAGTGTATATATATATATATATATAAAGGGCCCTCTTTTATAAGCCTCATGTTAATACATCATGAGAAGAATCATAAAGCATTTTCAAAGGATAAAAATACTAAATTATTCTATAAGTCCTAAATAGATAAGGAAAATGCAAGAATAGATCATATTGAAGTACTAGCAAACTTCTTGATATAATTAAAAAGACTAAGTAGAAACTTAGTCAACAAAAAAGTTTATACAAGTGCCCCATTATAATAACTGGGGACTTTTTTCAAAAAAATCCCTTAAAAGCTAACCAAGGGATAAACCCACCAATCAACAAAGCAAAATAAAGTTTGGAAACATATAAACTGGTCACTGAGGGGCTGGAACATCAGGAGCTGCGATATTAGCTTCACTTTCAGGAATGGTAACTTCTGAAGAAACAACAACATGAGTGGTTTCAGTTGGGTTTGAAGTGTTAGATTTATCGAGGGAAGCAAGATTCATGGAAGCTTCAGCTTCCACGGACTAATTCATAGAAACTTCACCCTCGGGAGCTGGAACTGCAATATTTTCAACTTTAACTGCCACATCAGCTGCTTCTTCGTTTAAGAGTTCTTCAGCCACGGGAGCGTCATTTGTCGGAGAAGGGAAGTCAAGTGGTTGTTGGGTCATCTTAATGGTTTTCAAAACTTTGTCCAATTCCGACTTTAAATCAAAGTTTTTGGACTGGCCTCAGTTAAAGCATCACGACGAGTGTTTAGAAAGGCCCAACTCACCTCTATGTTAAAATTCTCCTCAAGAAGTTCATACTCTTTTTCCCACATAGCAAGATCATTTTTTAACACTTGAATTTCAGCTAAAGAGGAATCAAGAGAAGCTTCAAGGGTGGCATGAGAACTCTCAAAGGAACGTACCTTATCAAAAGATATATTTAAATCAGTTTGAACTTGAGTCAAGCTTTGCACTAATTCCCCTGTATACTCTTCTTTCTTGACCAAAAGTGCCTTAAGTTCTCTAATTTCTTCACTTGACTTTGATAATTGTTTTAAAAACTGAACATTCAAGGTGCTCCTTATCCTTCTCATCTTTACTAGAAGAAGCCTTGGCTTCCATAATTCAGAAGTTAGAGTCCGCTTTTGTCGCTCCGGGTTATGGTTGCTTTCTTGCAATTCTTTTATCATTTCCTAAGCATTTTTAAACTGTTCCTTCCAATTAGTTGCTTCCAGTTGGGCTTCCTTAGCTACCCTCTCAGCCTCGAGAACGGTCTTATCAGACTCGCAGGCCTTCTTTTCTAAAAAGCAAACGCATCCCATCAATTCAGTGCCAATAAGGTTACCCTACAAAGACAACTCATGAAAGTAAGAATCTAAAGATAAAAAAAATACTTATTAGAAGTAAAGGGAAAATACATTTACTGTAGAATAAACTATGCCATTCATCAAAGTTAAACAGTTGTGATTGTCCATCTTCTTTTTCTTAATATCTCCAATCAAAGGCCTGAGCCAGGCATCTACTCCACCAGACTTCCTTAAAAGACTATTGTTAGCAGGAACTTCAAGTGTAACGCTCCTCATAGCTAAGCTTCTGCTACTAGAACCCTCCTATGTATGTTGAACAGAGGAAAGGGGAGCTATAGAAGGAGGAGCGGTAGAAGAAGTGAAAATAACAAAAGACGATGGTCTCGAAGCAGGTAAGAGAGTAGAAATAGGCGAGGGGGCACTTGGAACCAAGGGAGGAATAGAAGGAATGGGAGAGAAGAGGAAAGTGGCACTTCATCTAAAATCGAACCTAATTCACCACTTTTGAAACCTTCAACGAAGAGACGTTCAGTAGACTCAATGGTATCCCTTGGAATGGTTTCATCATCAGAAACAATGGTAACAGGTTCGGTAAGAGAAGAGGCACAAGTAGGAGAAATTTTGGCTTTATCTTCAGAAATGATGTGTCTCCTGGTTCTCGGCCTAGCCATTCAAGAGGAGTCTTCATCTTCATCATTCTCAGAATCCTCTTCAACAACGTTCCTCTTTGACAGCGTAGCTTGTATTATCTCCAAAGAAAGGAGAGTGCTAGAAGAGGCTCGAAGGGCAATAGCTACTTGAGATGTCATTCCTCGAATAGAAAATCCTGACAAAAAGAAGGATAAAAAGTTAAAAAGGGAAAGAATTTAACAAACGAGGAATAATAAGGAATGCATACCGTGAGTTTTCACTTTCCAACCATGTTTGTTGGAAATAGATTTCCAGGTTCGTGTCTCCATAGGCACAACTTTCAAAATAGCATCTACCCAACCACAAAAATTGGGAACGAGCTCCACATCTCCCATGGTTGCAACAAAAAAGCAAAGAAGAATAAAATTAGAAAAAGAGTTGAAGTAAAAAAAAGACATGGTAAGGAAGAAATATTTACGTGCAAGGTTCCATTTCTCAGGAAAAGGAATATTTGATTCACCTACCAAACTAATTGTGGGCACCGCAACGTAACGGGTGTACCAACCTCGATCTTTACCATCTTCAGGGCTTACCAAAACCCTTTTACTTCTCGCAGTTAGGGTAAAAATACCATTACGGAACAGTTTGGGGGTGGTAAAGATAAATTAGATGGGAAAAGGTAAAGTCAACACCAGCCTTGGACGATACATACCTTAAACAAGCCACTGCTCTCCATACAAGGGGGCCAATTTGAGCCAAACAAATTTTGGAAAAATGACAGAAATCGAGTATGACTGGGTCAATAGCAGGAATAAATCCCAAAGTGAAGGGGTAAGTATAAACAAAAGAAAAACCAATCCTATAAGAAGAAATTATCTGGTTTGGGTTAGGAATAACTTGTCACGACCCAAAACCCCGGTCGTGATGGCGCCCAACACATTGCTAGGCAAGCCCGACCGTCTTATCCAATTAAACCAGCCAAGTATAATTAATACCGATTAATCGGCGTGATTAGCCTGTTTTCATAACAAATCAAGAAGTGTAGAACTGAAATACAAGAACACAGTCCCAACCAAATCGTGGTGTCACAAGTCTGAGCCTCTACAAATGAGATCTACTACAAAATCAAGTCTAACCAGAATGGAGACAACAAAATGATAAAAAAAAAGAGGTCAGGTATTGCGGACGTTGGCAGTTACCTCGAAGTCTCCACAGAATGGGGATAATAAAGTAGTTGCGATAGCTCAACTGCCCTCCTGAACCTGTATATCTCCACAAAAAGTGCAGGGGAGTGGGGTGAGTATATTTCAACTCAATGAGTAACAATAATAAACAATAACTGAAAATAAGAACATCTGTACTATCACTAAATAGTTCTAAGGCAACCCCCACAGATTAGTCATCACTATAATGAGTACTCTGATCTCCAGTCCACATCTATCTCATCTAGGTCCCACACTGACCACATCCTCGCTTGTACCACTACGGTATACAACCATCTCAATATATGGAGACATATACATCTGTCTATAACATATAAATATTTTAGCATATATATGAATATGAATAAGTATAATGCTGCGGCGCGCAGCCCGCTCCAATACATATACCGCTGCGGTGCGCAGCCCGCTCCATTTAACGTCGACGGCGCTCACTGGGGGTGTATACAGACTTCGGAGGGGCTCCCTAGGCCCAAGCACTATAATACTGCGGCGTGCAGCACGATCCACACAAATATTACTGCGGCGTGCAGTCCGATCCAATATATATATGTATATATCTCTATACTGCTGCGGCGTGCAGCCCGATCCCATAATATACACCAGTGCTCACTGAGAATGTGTGCAGACTCAGACTCCGAAGGGGCTCCTACAGCCCAAGCGCAATAATACTGCGGCGTGCAGTCCGTCCCACATGTATATTACATGTATATTACATGTATATTACTGCGGCGTGCAGTCCGATCCAATATATATACTGCTGCGGCGTGCAGCCCGATCCCATATAGGTATATATATATAATACCTCATAATGGGTCCTCGACCCTATTCCGGTCAGTATATACTTGGCCTCTCAGGCCCAATATAATATATCACAGTGGGTCCTTGACCCTGTCTCAGTCAATATAGACTTGGCCTTTCATGCCCAATATAACATCTCATAGTGGGTCCTTGACCCTATCTCATCTCAATCGGTATAGACTTGGCCTTTCAGGCCCACTCAGCTAGAACAGGGAATTCCACCTTAGATAATCTCTCTCAATATACACTACTAGTACGGGCTCATATTATGCTATACAACTATAGCTACGACTGAGTGTATGTTTCCAACACGATATAAGGGTCACCTAGCTCTATAGGTTCCCTAATGCTCTACAGATCGGCACAAGGCCCCAAACATGGCTTTTAGCCCTACTGTACAGTTATAATCTCAGTAACAGTCATACAACACAATATTCTATTAGCCGGGAAGGACCAAGTCCGAACCCTTAATCATAATGTCACTACGCCTGTCAAAGAACGCGTGTCTCATCTCAATATAGCACTGTGAAGTGCTAGTACGGGGTTTCAAACCCTCAGTACATTGTTTACTACTACCACTCACCTCGAACCGGTAGAAGCCTCGGTCCGCCTTGCGCTTGCCTCGCAAATCAATCTCCTCGGTTGCTAAATCTGCTAAAAATCAATGATAATATATCAATATATGCTAAATTCACGTAACCCATTCGAAATAATCCAAATTGCATCAAAACCCACAAAGTTGTCAAAACCCAACTTTTGATACGCTTCTAAAAAAATTACAAAAGTCACATATTCGGAATCCTTGTCTCAACACGAGTCTATGCATATAACATTTACCAAAATCGGACTCCGTTTGCCCATTCAAATCATTGATTTTCCATAATTTAGGCCTAGGGCTAAAATCCCCCATTAATTCTTCCAATTTCAATGAAATAGAGAAGGATTCTAAGATAAAAACACATATTTGAACCATAAAACTTACCTCCGATGATAACCCGGTGAAATCCCAACAATTTCCCTTCACTTTTGCTCTCCAAGACTCAACAATGGAGGTTTTCAATTAATGAGTCGCGGATGAAATGCAATTAAAAGCCTTCTGTCCAGAATTTTTAACAAAATACTGTTCACCCGTGTTACTGTTCACAAGGTACTGTTCACGGGGTACTATTCACGGGTACTATTTACGGGGTACTATTCACGGGTACTGTTCATTGCAGCAGCTTTTTATCTAAATTGCAGCACAATCATGTTTTACTAAAATGGCTCTAACTCCATCATACGAACTCGAAATTAGACGATTCTTTTTCCTATGGCTCCGTAATTTTGATACGGATCTAGTGGTTTAAACAAAACTGAATTTGGAGCTCATTTGCTTAGTTCAATACCAATTTCGCTCGTTAAACAATTAACTCACATATCGCGTCAAAAACCCAATCGCGACTCGATGAAAATAAACCAAAATTTCCAGATCAGTCCTATAATTCATGATTTAAATTCTCGAAGTCTCGAAGTTAAATTTGGATCTCTAGAACTAAAAATAGACCTTTGGATCATTACATTTACGCTCAAAACTACAAAAATCTTCCAAAAATGACCCGTTGGACATCCGAAACACACCCGAGACCCCCGAGACCTCAAATATGATCTATTACCTTATTCCAACTTGCTCGAATCATTAAATCACTATAGTTAACATCAAAATCGTATGTTTTCAGCAAATTCAAGCTTAAGTTTAACTATAACTTTCAAAATTCTTATTCGATCAAAAACCCGACCAAACGACCTCCGAATGACCTGAAATTTTGCAGGCACATCCAAAATCACCTAACGGAGCTATTGCAACTGTCGGAATTCCATTCCGACTCCCGGATCAAAATCTCACCTACCGTCCGGATTTCGCCAAAATTCAACCTTAGCCAATTCATGCCTATTTCTACACCGGACCTCCAAATTCAATACCGATTGTTCCCCTAAGTCACAAATCACCTCCCGGAACTAACCGAATCATCAGAATCCGATTCCGAGCCCTCTAACTAAATAGTCAATGTCTAGTTGACTTTTCCCAACTATTCCTTCTTCTAAGAGACTTTCTATCTCAATTTCAATCAAACTCAACCCGGATTGACTCAAACTCACCCAACATGCATATTACAACATAAACAAGCATATAACGGGGGTAACGGGGTGATAACTCACATGATGACGGGCCGGGTCATCACATTCTCCCCAACTTAAGCAAACGCTCGTCCTCGAGCGGACCAAGAGGTCTACTGGAAGTGACCCAATAGCCGAATGACCTTACCAAGCATATATTCGGGGCGATACCACTTCACCCTATCTTTCATAAGTCCGATAACATAGTATAGCTGAATTTCCACAGTCTAACTGAACCATAAACCACATTGCACTTTCCGAAATCATATACCAGTCTGAATCCCACATCTATACTCAGAGTACACACGATCCAACTGTAATAGCCAACTCACCACTCCGGGTGAGATCACATGATGTATCAAACAACCCGATCACTCGATACGATAGTCTCTAATCACGACAATTAGCCACAATAACCAAATACTAGTAGAAAGAACCTTTCTCATTAGATAGAGTCTTATTCCAACACCTTCATATCCTGCCCACGGCAACTGAAGCACGCGATATACCGAACCCATCTCTCGGGTCAACCATTCATGAATCTATTTCCCTTTTAAAATTGATACCACAATAAGTTTCGGAGCCAAACCTCGATATTACCTTTCTAACGAGCTGAAATCATATATGCTCGCTCTCATTAATGACTCGAATGATCATTTCGGTAATAACACACCACACTGGTGACATGACACCTCAGCATCGGCCTATGCCACAACGAGCACAACACAGGCTCCAATAAGAAGGATCTGAACACACTCGAATCATGACAACCGACTCGCACAAAGAGCCATAATTCAAATTCTTCAATACCATCACAACACATAACTGAGATCTCGTCTCACATCATAGAATTAGAGTACCCGAATCCTCCTCGAAAGGTCATAACATCACGTGGCCTTGCCACAACTCATGATTCTATCCAAACACTATTACTCATGGAGCACCTCAAGTCGCAATGCTCAAAACGGTCATCCATACACATATTTAGGTCTGAAATCAAGCAATCAATCACACGCGGTGATACATTTAGTATATGCTATCAAATCCTGAATTGACACAACCGATGTGCTATTCCCCGAGCGATACCCAATACGGACTATTCCTCAGAAGAGAGGAAGTATTGTGTACAAGGTACATATAGGAAGCTATATTTCCCACATCACGCTGTTGCGGCGCGCAACCCGTTATAATAGCATACATGTGGCGGCGTGCCACCCGATCCAGATACCATACATGTGGCGGCGTGCCACCCGATCCAGATACTATACATGTGGCGGCGTGCCACCCGATCCACGCATAAATCTAGAAAAAGGGAATGCACATCGACTCAAGTTGCTCATTGCAACAAACATGTATACATAGCCTCAAGCTCGGCCACATGAAATGCATCCGACAAAGTTCCTCAATACCGGAACTGAATCAATGGTAGATACCTCTACACCGACATCCGCCACGAAGGCCCAACTGACAAAGCAATACCTACCAACCATCCTGTGGCCCTAGGGTACATCTACCGTGCTGGAGCATGATCTGATGCACTCTGCCATGCAGTTTGCGACATGTTTCTGACATAGTCCATATCACATTAGTCTGGACAACCTGGCTTATGACAACCAGTCAACAATCGTATATCATTATTCAAATTCATCATATCAAGTAACGAGATAGCCACTAGAGCTTCCAATTTCCGATAACCGCTACACTGTGTCGATACACACGATATACTACCGCTGCGTAGGCGGGTTACGAGAACTTCTAGTCTCCAACATATACATAACACAGGGATCACTATGCCTGATTCGGTACTTCACCGTACGATTACATAACGCACCTCAAGCGTCCATTCATACCACGAAAGCCATTCATAAATTTCACTATGTTATCAACGACTCAATTATTACAGTCGATCCAACGGGAGTATACCATCATACCGCTAGATAATATCAGTTTATTTTACCTGGCCCCTTTTTGACCATAGACTCTGCCGAAATACTAGTATAGCAGTACCATTCTCCTAATTCATCAGGAAGATTGATTCTCAGATTATCTGCAGCTGCCACGCTGCTTGAGGATTTTAATGACTCCCCATATAATATGAATTGATCTCAAAACTTGAACATGTCGTTATCAACTTTCCATAACACATCGCATATACCATACCACACTAAGACAACAGGGAAAATTCATATCCCTTTCCCTACGCCGCAAATATTAGCGCACTCAACTAGTCAAGGACTTTCATGATCCCACATAGAGAAAACTCATTACACATTCCAAGCTTTACATACCAACAGGAAATACACTCCTTTTCAAACCACGGTAAAACACATCACAAACCCTTTCTCCCAATTACATTGCATAAGTTAAATTGCCGGAACTGAGTCCTTATACCCATACCGAGTTACACAACTGCCAATACTCAAAAGCTTTATTTCACAACATCGGCGAGACTCATTACTTCAAACATATACCAGGAATTAATCGTATTCCTTATCATACCGTTTCGGTTTAATAACAAGTTGATCTATTTACCCAATTTCCTTTCTGATTCATCTTTAATTTAATACTAGTCTTTACCTGCAGCACCACAATGCCTCAACCCATGTTACCACACAAGACTCGTACATAAGACCATACGGTCTAAGACCCATAGGCCACTGAATACTCTCTCAATTATTTCCCAGAAATACCACATTCTATTATACTTTGTTTTGAAGAACTTCCTGCAATTTGAATTTGTTATCATTACCTTTCAATACGGATACAAAGAATCTCATCATCCCCATAACATAACAAAAGTCTTGATTTCTTCTAACGAAACCATGGTCTTTAGCCACGTACACAATCTTAAGGCACCTGATTGTTGCAAGCGTAAATCTTGAACACCGCAAGGCTATTCTCGGGCGTCATTCACCATTAACCAGTTATAATTCAACTGCCTTATTAAATAGAACCACTCGGGCCTTACTAGAACTTTGACACCGCAGAACATGATTACATACGGATACAATTAACTATCTTTCTTTTCTATACATCAAACATTCTTTAGCAACAACCGCTCAAAACCTCCTAGTATTTTCTCACATCTACGAAGCACCATAACCTTCGTCAGAATTTTTTCCCAACATGCTTGGGGACAGAACCATCATAGCACACAATAGTGCAATCAGTTAGTCAATAACAACCTCCCCAACTTGGCTCGGAGCCATACATCAAAGCACTTTTAGCCACTCATAGCATTCTTACTCAATTGATGCTCCAATGTTACAGTGAGATTAAACTCGAGCTATTTACAAACTTTGGCGGAGACTCGAATCATCGGAAATCTTAACTCTTTTGCAATTCTCGTATTCATTCACACGCAACAGCTAAGCCCATTCCTTATGCCACAACATCTTTTCTAAGTCCCAAATTTTTCAAAAAATTTCGGCAGAGTTTCCTTTGTAAATTGGCCTATCCACCTGCCAGAGAATCACCAAACCATTCTAACAATACACCCACAACTCAACAAGACGTCACAATGTATTTCAACAACATAAATCTCAATACTACACGAATTATATCATCAGCATTAGTACATGAACATGCGCTGCACCTGCTCAAATCATAACACATATACCTTTCACCATGATACACCTAGTACAACCAATTTGGTTTTACTGCGTCTGAACTCATACTACTACACTTAATGCCCTTTACCTTTCCACTAAGGAACATGAACATACTCTCTATGCCCATAGCTAGGGCTACGTAACAGATATAAGGATTGAATACCTTGCAGCTCACCCATTATCAAACCGCCATTTTCATGATTAAGATCAATACTGATCGCATGAATTTCATAATACCGGCTCGCGAAGTTAGCACCTCGATGCTCAAGCCATAGACAAGGATTCGGCCTCAAGTCCTCCAGACAGGCCGCAAACTGCATGGCAGAGCGCATCAGATCATGCTCCAGCAGGGTGGATGTACCCTAGAGCCACCGGACGGTTGGTAGGTATTGCTTTGCCAGTTGGGCCTTCGTGGCGGATGTCAGTCTAGAGGTATCTACCATTGATTCAGTTCCGGTATTGAGGAACTTTGTCGGATGAGTTTCATGTGACCGAGCTCGAGGCTATATATACATGTTTGTTGCAATGAGCAACTTGAGTCGATGTGCATTCCCTTTTTCTAGATTTATGCGTGGATCGGGTGGCACGCCGCCACATGTATAGTATCTGGATCGGGTGGCACGCCGCCACATGTATGGTATCTGGATCGGGTGGCACGCCGCCACAGGTATGCTATTGGAACGGGTTGCGCGCCGCAACAGCGTGATGTGGGAAATATAGCTTCCTATATGTACCTTGTACACAATACTTCCTCTCTTCTGAGGAATAGTCCGTATTGGGTATCGCTCCGGGAATAGCACATCGGTTGTGTCCATTCAGGATTTGATAGCATATACTAAATGTATCACCGCGTGTGATTGATTGCTTGATTTCAGACTTAAATATGTGTATGGATGACCGTTTTGAGCATTGCGACTTGAGGTGCTCCATGAGTAATAGTGTTTGGATAGAATCATGAGTTGTGGCAAGGCCACGTGATGTTATGACCTTTCGAGGAGGATTCGGGTACTCTAATTCTATGATGTGAGACGAGATCTCAGTTATGTGTTGTGATGGTATTGAAGAATTTGAATTATAGGTTCTTTGTGCGAGTCAGTTGTCATGTTTCGAGTGTGTTCGGATCGTTCTTATTGGAGCCTGTGTTGTGCTCGTTGTGGCCTAGGCCGATGCTGAGGTGTCATGTCACCAGTGTGGTGTGTTATAACCGAAATGATCATTCGAGTCATTAATGAGAGCGAGCATATATGATTTCAGCTCGTTAGAAAGGTAATATCGAGGTTTGGCTCCGAAACTTATTGTGGTATCAATTTTAAAAGGGAAATAGATTCACGAATGGTTGACCCGAGAGATGGGTTCGGTATATCGCGTGCTTCAGTTGCCGTGGGCAGGATATGAAGGTGTTGGAATAAGACTCTATCTAATGAGAAAGGTTCTTTCTGCTAGTATTTGGTTATTGTGGCCAATTGTCGTGATTAGAGACTATCGTATCGAGTGATCGGGTTGTTTGATACATCATGTGATCTCACCCGGAGTGGTGAGTTGGCTATTACAGTTGGATCGTGTGTACTCCGAGTATAGATGTGGGATTCAGACTGGTATATGATTTCGGAAAGTGCAATGTGGTTTATGGTTCAGTTAGACTGTGGAAATTCAGCTATACTATGTTATCGGACTTATGAAAGATAGGGTGAAGTGGTATCGCCCCGAATATATGCTTGGTAAGGTCATTCGGCTATTGGGTCACTTCCAGTAGACCTCTTGGTCCGCTCGAGGACGAGCGTTTGCTTAAGTTGGGGAGAATGTGATGACCCGGCCCGTCATCATGTGAGTTATCACCCCGTTACCCCCGTTATATGCTTGTTGATGTTGTAAGACTGCACGCCGTAGTAATATTTGTGTGGATCGTGCTGCACGCCGCAGTATTATAGTGCTTGGGCCTAGGGAGCCCCTCCGAAGTCTGTATACACCCCCAGTGAGCGCCGTTGACGTTAAATGGTGCGGGCTGCGCGCCGCAGCGGTATATGTATTGGAGCGGGCTGCGCGCCGCAGCGGTATATGTATTGGAGCGGACTGCGCGCCGCAGCATTATACTTATTCATATTCATATATATACTAAAATATTTATATGTTATAGACATATGTATATATCTCTATACTGCTGTGGCGTGCAGCCCGATCCCATAATATACACCAGTGCTCACTGAGAATGTGTGCAGACTCAGACTCCGAAGGGGCTCCTACAGCCCAAGCGCAATAATACTGCGGCGTGCGGTCCGTCCCACATGTATATTACATGTATATTACTGCGGCGTGCAGTCCGATCCAATATATATACTGTTGCGGCGTGCAACCCGATCCAATATAGGTATATATATATAATACCTCATAATGGGTCCTCGACCCTATTCCGGTCGGTATATACTTGGCCTCTCAGGCCCAATATAATATATCACATTGGGTCATTGACCCTGTCTCAGTCAATATAGACTTGGCCTTTCAGGCCCAATATAACATCTCATAGTGGGTCCTTGACCCTATCTCATCTCAATCGGTATAGACTTGGCCTTTCAGGCCCACTCAGCTAGAACAAGGAATTCCACCTTAGATAATCTCTCTCAATGTACACATCTAGTACGGGCTCATATTATGCTATACAGCTAGAGCTACGGCTGAGTGTATGTTTCCAACACGATATAAGGGTCACCTAGCTCTATAGGTTCCCTAATGCTCTACAGATCGGCACAAGGCCCCAAATATGGCTTTTAGCCCTATTGTACAGTTATAATCTCAGTAACAGTCATACAACACAATATTCTATTAGCCGGGAAGGACCAAGTCCGAACCCTTATTCATAATGTCACTACGCCTGTCAGAGAACGCGTGTCTCATCTCAATATAGCACTGTGAAGTGCTAGTACGGGGTTTCAAACCCTCGGTACATTGTTTACTACTACCACTCACCTCGAACCGGTAGAAGCCTTGGTCCGCCTTGCGCTTGCCTCGCAAATCAATCTCCTCGGTTGCTAAATCTGCTAAAAATCAATGATAATATATCAATATATGCTAAATTCACGTAACCCATTCGAAATAATCCAAATTGCATCAAAACCCACAAAGTTGTCAAAACCCAACTTTTGATACGCTTCTAAAAAAAATTACAAAAGTCACATATTCGGAATCCTTGTCTCAACACGAGTCTATGCAAATAAAATTTACCAAAATCGGACTCCGTTTGCCCATTCAAATCATTGATTTTCCATAATTTAGGCCTAGGGCTAAAATCCCCCATTAATTCTTCCAATTTCAGTGAAATAGAGAAGGTTTCTAAGATAAAAACACATATTTGAACCATAAAACTTACCTCCGATGATAACCCGGTGAAATCCCAGCAATTTCCCTTCACTTTTGCTCTCCAAGACTCAACAATGGAGGTTTTCAATTAATGAGTCGCGGATGAAATGCAATTAAAAGCCTTCTGTCTAGAATTTTTAACGAAATACTGTTCACCCGTGTTACTGTTCACAAGGTACTGTTCACGGGTACTATTCACGGGGTACTATTTACGGGGTACTATTCACGGGTACTATTCACGGGTACTGTTCATTGCAGCAACTTTTTATCTAAATTGCAGCACAATCATGTTTTACTAAAATGGCTCTAACTCCATCATACGAACTCGAAATTAGACGATTCTTTTTCCTATGGCTCCGTAATTTTGATACGGATCTAGTGGTTCAAACAAAACTGAATTTGGAGCTCATTTGCTTAGTTCAATACCAAGTTTGCTCGTTAAACAATTAACTCACATATCGCGTCAAAAACCCAATCGCGACTCGATGAAATTAAACCAAAATTTCCAGATCAGTCCTATAATTCATGATTTAAATTCTCGAAGTCTCGAAGTTAAATTTGGATCTCTAGAACTAAAAATAGACCTTTGGATCATTACATTTACGCTCAAAACTACAAAAATCTTCCAAAAATGACCCGTTGGACATCCGAAACACACCCGAGACCCCCGAGACCTCAACCAAATATACAGATATGATCTATTACCTCATTCCAACTTGCTCGAGTCATTAAATCACTATAGTTAACATCAAAATCGTCTCCGTTTTCAGCAAATTCAAGCTTAAGTTTAACTATAACTTTCAAAATTCTTATTCGATCAAAAACCCGACCAAACGACCTCCGAATGACCTGAAATTTTGCAGGCACATCCAAAATCACCTAACGGAGCTACTGAAACTGTCGGAATTCCATTCCGACTCTCGGATCAAAATCTCACCTACCGTCCGGATTTCGCCAAAATTCAACCTTAGCCAATTCAAGCCTATTTCTACACCGGACCTCCAAATTCAATTCGATTGTTCCCCTAAGTCACAAATCACCTCCCGGAACTAACCGAATCATCATAATCCGATTCCGAGCCCTCTAACTAAATAGTCAATGTCCAGTTGACTTTTCCCAACTATTCCTTCTTCTAAGAGACTTTCTATCTCAATTTCAATCAAACTCAACCCGGATTGACTCAAACTCACCCAACATGCATATTACTACATCAACAAGCATATAACGGGGGTAACGGGGTGATAACTCACATGATGACGGGCCGGGTCATCACATAACTATATGAATGTCATCTCTCCAACGACAATCTCTTCGAACAGTGGAAATCAAGGGTTCAGTAATTAAAGAAGGATAGATGTCAGCTTCAATTACATGGTCACGAAGGGATTCTTTATCATGCTCAAAAGTTAAGCCTGATGGTACTATTTCTTCAACCAAAGGTTCTTGAATATGCTTAGAAGATTCTTTGCCTTTTGAAGAGGATCTCTTAGAGGAAGAACCTCTAGAAAGAGTACCAGAAGAAGGAGTGATGGAACCAGAGGTACCACCACGAATGGACTCTAGGCCACGAAGCCTAGCTCATCTACCCCTTTTGTGTCTTACAGGGGCACTGGGAAAGTTGTCAAGAATTGTGACTCTCCTAGGGTTAGGATTCGAAGACGACATAGTAAAAAAATGCGAACTGAAGAAGAAGTAAATAGGAGTAAATAGTGAAATAATTGGTGAAAGTTTGTGGAGAAGAAGTCAAGGAAAAGGGTTAAGTTTATATATAAAAGCAATCGTCAACGATTAAAGAGTGTAATGATGGAAAGCCTATAATAAAGGCAACTATCACTTCGTGAAAAGTGGGGTTGAAGAAGAGAGAGAAGCTGCAAAATTGCTGGACTAATAAATAGGTGGCACGTATATAGTGCATTAAATAGAAAAGACAACTGAAGCGTCAGTACTGTCATAACATTGGGAAAAAATGGAAAGTGGGGGAACTATCTGTATTGGGAAAAAATTAAATTTATCGAATTCATTTATTGAAGATGACGTGTCATGACATGTGGACCTGTCAAATAGTCAAAACATGTTAATCAGTTAAGAGGTACGAGCTATGTCACGACCCGGATTTTTCCCCCAACATCGAGATCGTGATGGCGCCTACTCTTGGTAGCTAGGCAATCCACTGTATTCATACTATCCTGTTTTTAATACAATTTCATAATTAATTATCAACAAACCATAACTTTAATTAAATAAATGCGGAAGACTTTATCGAAATAGTATTAAGCAGTTTCAAAGTAAAACCATACTGAAATCCTCTACCCAATACGTGGAGTCACCAACTCACGAACTACTACTGAATACTACACATAAAAGTCTGAAGGAAATATAACATAATTCTGTTTGTCTCGGAACAAAGAGACTACAGCTAATAACATAAATAAAGAGAGAGACGCCGGGCTTGCGGACGTCCGCAAGCTACCTCGGTCTCAAATATGATCAACTCCCACGCAATCGATTTACTGCTGCTGCTGCTCCTGATCGTAACCTGGACCTGTGCAAAAACGCACAGAAGTGTAGTATCAGCACAACCGACCCCATGTGTCGGTAAGTGCCTGGCCTATCCCGGCGAAGTAGTGACAAGCCTAGGACCAGACACCCACATAAACCTGTGCAGTTCAATATATATATGTATACCACAGAATGACAAGAAATAACCAAGTAATAACACAATAAGGAATATCTCAAAAGAACTCAACAATTAACAAAAGTTAATAAGTTCACAAGGAAAACAAAGAAAAATGGAAACACAAGTAATATCAAGTCAAGAAATAGCAAGTAGTTGCACGGCATCACCCTTCATGCTTTTACTCTCATCCTCACCAAATAAGCAAATAAAGTACACGGCATCACCCTTCGTGCTTTTACTCTCATCCTCACATCCATAGTACGGTATGATCCTTCGTACATGGTTCAATAACAGGGCACGACATGATCCTTCGTGCATAATCAATAAAACATGGCACGACATTAACATTCGCGCATAAATAATAAATCAAGGCACGGCATCACCCTTCGTGCATTATCACTCTTCCTCACTCAAATAACAATCACAGTTAAGGGCAAAGAATGAAGCAGTAATTCATAAACCGTACCAACAAGGGCAATCAATAATCATCTTCACAACAAGTCCCGACAAGGGAGAACAATAACAATTCTACAACCTGGTAAAGTTTCAACAATTCATCTGCAAATATGTCTCACAATAAGCATTATCAACGACTCACGGTCATACTAGACGCCACTGTATGGATGCTCGTCACCACAGCCCATACACCGCTCTCGATCACATAACACATAGCACATAATCCTATTCCCTCAAGTTAGGATAGAACAAACACTTACCTCGAATGTTTATGAACAATTCAATCCGTGGCAATGTCTTTTTCTTTCAAATTTGGCTCCAATCCAATAGTATCTATACACAATTGATTTAATATCATCAATACTACTCAACAAACTAATTCCTAAGACCAATTACAACTTTTACAACATTCTGCCCGGAATAGTGAAATTCGACCCCCGGCCCACATGGTCGGAACTCGGGGTTCGGACCAAAATCCGGTTACCCATCCCCCCACGAGTTCAAGTATATGATTTGTTTCAAAATCGGACCTCAATTCGAGGTCCAATTTCTCAATTTATGAAAAACCCTATATTCTACCAAAAACAAGAAATTCTACCATGAAAACCTTTGATTTCTATTGAAAAACATGTATAATGATGTTAAGAATTGAAAGAATTAAGTACAAAGTGACTTACAATTGTTTTGAAGAAAAGGGAATCCGTGAAGAATCGCAAATGGGTGTTTTTGGGTTGTGAAATGTGAAGAAATGAACTGAAAATCATGATTTACAGGTCTCTGTGTTCGCATTTGCGAACATGGGTTCGTAATTGCGAACCCCGACCAATTTCTGGAGTTTGAAAAATAATCTAAGGCTGGGAAGTTCGCATTTGCGAACTTTTGTTCGCATTTGCGAACACAGGTAGGATAGGGGAATGTTCGCATTTGCGAACTATCGTTCGCATTTGCGAACACAGGCAGTATAGGGGAATGTTCGCATTTACGAACTATTGTTCGCATTTGCGAACAAGGCTGGATATGGGAATGTTCGCATTTGCGAACTATGGTTCGCATTTGCGAACATAGGCAGGACATGGGGATGTTCGCAAATGCGAACTATTGTTTGCATTTGCGAACAAGGCTGGGCATGAGGGGACTTCGCATTTGCGATCAGGGTTCGCATTTGCGAGCCCTGCCTTGATCTGCCACCTTCGCAATTGCGAGAAATGCTTCGCAATTGCGAAGCCAACAGCTGGGTGAAAGACCAGCAGTGCAAAAATTCAGAATTTAATCCAACGGCCTATCAAATCTTTACCCGAGCCCCCCGGGCTCTAAACCAAACATGTACTCAACATCAAAAACACATTATGAACTTGTTCGTGCGATCACATCGCCAATATCACATCGTTTTCATCAAATCAAGCCTCAAGTTCATGATTTTCATACTTTTGGTTTTCAAAACCTTCAAACTTGGAACTCAAGGTCCAAAACATATCAAACGACATCCGAATGTCACCAAACTTTGCAGAAAGCACATATATAATATTTAAGACTTGTACCGGGCGTCGGAACAAAAATACGAGCCCGATACCAAGGTCAATTAATTCATTTTCCTTTACCAATTACATCAAAAAAACAATTTCACAGAAAAATTCATAACTTGGGCTCTAGGCCTCAGAATTCGACTCCGGATGCATGTCCAATTCCCATATTTTCCTACGGACCTTCCGGGACCAGAAATGCTCGGGTCCAAATCCGTTTACCAAAAATGTTGATCGAAGTCAACCATATCAATATTAATATCATTTTTATCCAAACTTCTCATAGAATTCATATTTTCTTTCACAAAATCTTTCCGGCTACATGCTCGAATTGTGCACGTAAATCGAGGCAATATAGAATGAGGTTTTTATGGCCTCAGAAGCTCGAAATGATTAATAAAATAAGTGATGACCCTTTGGGTCGTCACAATCTCCACCTCTAAAACAACCGTTCGTCCTCGAACGGACAAAAGAAAGAAGTACCCGAGTCAGGAAACAAGTGTGGGTAGCGGCTCCGCATATCAGACTCGGACTCCCAGGTCGATGCCTCAGGAGGCTGACCTCTCCACTGAACACGCACAGAAGGATAACTCTTCGACCTTAACTGTCGAACCTGCCGGTCTAGAATGGCCATCGGCTCATCCTCGTAAGATAGATCATTGTCCAATTGGACAGTACTGAAGTCTAACACATGTGTGGGATCGCCGTGGTATCTCCGAAGCATAGATACATGAAAAACTGGATGCACGGCTGATAAGCTAGGCGGCAAAGCTAATCTGTAAGCCACCCCTCCCACTCTGTCTAGAATCTCAAATGGACCAATATACCTAGGGATGAGCTTGCCCTTCTTCCCTAACCTCATCACGCCCTTCATAGGCGACATTCGGAGCAATACTCGTTCACCAACCATGAAATCTACATCTCGAACCTTACGATCCGCATAAGTCTTCTGCCTGGACTGAGCTGAACGCAATCTCTCTCGAATAGTCTTGACCTTATCCAAGGCCTCCTGAACTAAGTCTGTACCTAACAACCGAGCCTCTCCCGGTTCAAACCGTCCAACTGGTGATCGACATCGCCTACCATACAACGCCTCATACGGAGCCATCTGAATGCTAGATTGGTAACTGTTATTGTAGGCGAACTCTGCTAATGGCAGAAACTGGTCCCACGAGCCTCCGAAATCAATAACACAGGCTCGAAGCATGTCCTCTAGAATCTGAATAGTCCTCTCGGACTGGCCATCCGTCTGAGGATGAAATGTTGTACTCAACTGAACCTGGGTGCCTAACTCCTGCTGGACCGCTCTCCAGAACCGCGAGGTAAACTGCGTACCCCGATCAGAGATAATAGATACTGGCACTCCATGGAGACGAACAATCTCCCTAATGTAAACCTCCGCTAACCTCTCCGACGAGTAGGAGACGGATACTGGAATAAAGTGTGCTGACTTGGTCAGCCTATCAACAATGACCCAAATAGCATCAAATTTCCTCCGAGTCAAAGGAAGTCCAGTAACGAAGTCCATAGTGATCCGCTCCCATTTCCACTCGGGAATTTCAATCCTCCGGAATACACCACCAGGTCTCTGGTGCTCATATTTCACCTGATGACAATTTAGACACCGAGTGACATACGCAACGATGTCCTTCTTCATCCTGCGCCACCAATAGTGCTGTCGTAAATCTTGATACATCTTCGCGGTGCCCGGGTGAATAGAATATCGCGAACCGTGGGCCTCCGCTAAGATAAACTCTCGAATACCCTCGACATTGGGCATACAAAATCGTCCCTGCAACCTCAATACCCCATCATCATCTAGATTTACCTGTGTGGCACCTCCCCGCTGTACTGTATCTCTCAACTCACGCAAATGAGGATCATCAAATTGCCTCTCACGGATACGCTCTAATAAAGAAGAATGAGCGACCGTGCGGGCTAACACCCTGCTAGGCTCAGAAATGTTTAATCTCACGAACCGATTGGCTAAGGCCTGGACATCTAGAGCTAATGGTCTCTGACTGACCGGAATGTATGCGAGACTACCCATGCTGGCATACTTTCTACTCAATGCATCGGTCACCACATTAGCCTTACCTGGGTGATATAAGATAGTAACATCATAGTCTCTTAGCAACTCTAACCATCTCCGTTGTCGTAGATTCAACTCCTTTTGCTTGAACAAGTACTGTAGGCTTTTGTGATCAGTGTACACCTCACACGTCACACCATATAGATAATGCCTCCAGATCTTTAAGGCATGAACCACTGCTGCTAACTCAAGATCATGAACTGGATAATTCTTCTCATGTATTTTTAACTGCCTCGAAGCATAAGCGATAACCTTACCATCCTGCATCAATACCGCTCCAAGTCCTGTACGAGATGCGTCACAATACACCTGTATAAGGCCCTACACCCGTAGGTAGTATCAACACCGGTGCGGTGGTCGAGGTCGTCTCGAGCTTCGAAAGCTCGCCTCACACCTCCTCGACCACCGGAACCGGACACCCTTCCGGGTCAACCTTGGTCATCGGGCCGCAATAGAAGAAAACCCCTCTACAAATCGACGGTAGTAACCTCGCTAATCCCAAGAAACTCCGGATTTCAGTCACCGAAGCTGGTCGAGGCCAATTTTGGACTGCCTCAATCTTCTTTGGGTCTACCCGAATACCTTCCACCGATACAATGTGACCCATAAATGCTACCGAACTCAGCCAGAACTCACATTTAGAAAATTTGGCATATAGTCGGTTATCTTTCAGAGTCTGAAGAACCACTCTGAGGTGCTGCTCGTGCTCTTCATGGCTGCGGAGTACACCAGGATGTCATCTATAAAGACTATCACGAACAGATTTAAGTAAGGCCTGAATACCCGATTCATCAACTCCATGAATGTTGCTGGGGCATTGGTCAACCCGAAGTACATGACCAAGAACTCATAATGCCCATATCTAGAGCGAAAGGCTGTCTTAGAAATGTCAGTCGTCCTGATCTTCAGCTGATGGTAGCCTCACCTCAAGTCTATCTTTGAGAATACCCTCGCTCCCTGGAGCTGGTCAAACAAATCATCAATCCTCGGCAGTGGATACTTATTCTTTATTGTCATTTTGTTTAATTACCGGTAATCAATACACATCCGCATCGAGCCATCTTTCTTCTTTACAAATAATACAGGTGCTCCCCGGGGGGAAACACTGGGCCTGATAAAGCCCTTCTCAAGAAGGTCTTGCAACTGATCTTTCAACTCTTTTAACTCCGGCGGGGCCATACGATAGGGTGGAATAGAGATGGGCTGAGTGCCCGGTGCCAGATCAATACAGAAATCAATATCCCTGTCGGGTGGCATGCCCGGCAGGTCTGAAAGAAAAACCTCAGGAAACTCCCGTACAATAGGGACTGATTCAATAGAAGGAACTTCTGCGCTGGAATCACGAACATAAGCCGGATAAGCTAGACACCCCTTCTCGACCATGCGTCGAGCCTTAACATAGGAAATAACAGTGCGAACGGAGTGGCTTGAAGTACCTTTCCACTCTAATCGGGGTGATTCTGGCAAGGCTAAGGTCACAGTCTTAGCATGACAATCTAGAATAGCATGGTATGGGGACAACCAATCCATCCCCAATATGACATCAAAATCCACCATATCCAAAAGCAACAGATCAACACGGGTCTCAAGACCCCCAAATATAACTACACACGAACGATGCACTTGGTCGACTACAATGGAGTCACCCACCGGTGTAGACACATAAACTGGAATATCCAGAGCATAGCTAGGCACGACCAAATACGGTGCAAAGTAGGAAGACACATATGAATATGTAGATCCAGGGTCAAATAATACTGAAGCACCTCTGCCACACACGAGAATAGTACATGTAATCACGGCATCCGATGCCTCTGCCTCTGGCCTGGCTGGTAAAGCATAGAATCGGGGATCTGCACCTCCCCTCTGAGCTGCGTCTCTAGGACGACCATCAACTGGCTGACCTCTACCTCGGGCTGGACGGTCTCCACCTCTACGGTCTCGACCTCCACCTCTATAATCTCTACCCCCGCCTTTGGCTGGCTGGGCAGGCTGAGGGTCAGCTGGGGCCTGAATCATAGGACGAGGACCTCGCTGCTGAGAGTTGCCCGCTGCTATAGGGCAATTCCTGATAAAATGACCCGGGTCACCACAACCGTAGCAACTCTTAGACTGATAGGGCTGCTGGCCCTGACGACCTGAATGGCCTCCACGAACACTCTGAAGAGGCTGAGCATTAATAGGAGACTGGTCTGAATAATGCCCCCGAAAACCACGATCACCCGGTCCACCCTGTGAAGCCTGAAGGGCGGAATGAAAAGGCCTGGAAGACTGGCCTCTATCAAAGGATTCTCTGCCACCAGAGGAAGAACCACTAAACCTGCCTGAATGACGAGGCCTCTTGTCTGAAGAATAACCGCCTCCCCGAGCAAGAGCCATCTCAACTCTGCGTGCTGCATTGGCTGCCTCCTGAAATGATATGTCACTCCCCACGCCCATAGCCATCTGGAGTCTAATTGGCTGATTAAGCCCATCTATAAACCTGCGGACCCTCTCCCGCTCTGTGGTAAGTATCACCACTGCATGACGAGCCAAATCGACAAATCTCGTCTCATACTGTGTAATCGTCATAGTGCCCTGATGGAGGCGCTCAAACTGCCTCCGAAGTACATCCCGCCGAGTAGCAGGGAGAAACTTCTCCATAAATAGTTCCGCAAACTGATCCCATGATAAAGCTGGGGACCCTGCCTGGTCGAGTCAAGCAATAATCTCTCCACCAAGTCTTGGCGGATCCCGCAAGCCTGAATGTACAGAAGTCAACTCCATTTGTCTCCACGATCCCCATAGTCTTGAGAATCTCATGGCAACTGAATAAGAAATCCTGAGGACCCTCTGATATGGCACCGCTGAAAGTAGTGGTAAACAGTTTGGAGAACCGATCAAGTCTCCATAAAGAATCAGAAGTCATGGTCGCTCCATCTCCGGCATGAGCCGTGGTACCTGACTGAGTGGCCACAGCTGGCTGAACCACCGGTGCCTGAGGCTGAGGAGCTACTGGCTCCGGAGTACGAGCAAGTGTAGTCTGGGCCCCTCCTCCAACCTGAGAAGCGGCTGGTGCAACCGATAATAAGCCCGCTCTGGCAATGCTGTCCATAAACCCCGCTATTCTGACCAAAGCCTCCCGAAGATCCGGGGTAAATAAAGCCTCTCCTGGGACCTGAGCTGGGCCCACTGGAGCTGCTGGGACTGGAACCTCCTCATCAGTCTCAACCTGAGGCTCCACCTCTGGAATAGCTGCCGGGGGCTAAGCTCTACCCCTACCACGGCCTCCGATACGGCCTCGGCCCCTGCCCCTCACGGGAGCTGCCTAAGGCTCAGACTGCTGATCAGCAGACGAAGAAGCGCGTGTCCTCACCATCTGCGAAAGGACAGAGTAGAAATTCAATCAGTATTTGAGGAACAAGTCGCACGACAAGAAAGAACAAATGAGAGACTCTTTCCTAACTCAATAGACTCTGGAGGACAAGTACAGACGTCTCCGTACCTACCTCTTAAACTCTACTAAGCTTGTTCGTGAGTGGTGAGACCTATGTAACCTAGAGCTTTGATACCAACTTGTCACGACCCGAATTTTTCCCCCAACATCGGGATCGTGATGGCGCCTACTCGTGGTAGCTAGGCAAGCCACTGTATTCATACTATCCTGTTTTTAATACAATTTCATAATGAATTATCAACAAACCATAACTTTAATTAAATAAATGCGGAAGACTTTATCGAAATAGTATTAAGCAGTTTCAAGATGAAAATCATACTGAAATCCTCTACCCAAGACGTGGAGTCACCAACTCACGAACTACTACCGAATACTACACATAAAAGTTTGAAAGAAATATAACATAATTCTGTTTGTCTCGGAACAAAGAGACTACAGCTAGTAACATAAGTAAAGAGAGAGACGCCGGGCCTGCGGACGTCTACAAGCTACCTCGGTCTCAAATATGATCAACTCCCACGCAAAAGGTTTACTGCTGCTGCTCCTGATCGTAACCTGGACCTGTGCAAAAACGCACAGAAGTGTAGTATCAGCACAACCGACCCCATGTGCTGGTAAGTGCCTGGCCTATCCCGGCGAAGTAGTGACAAGCCTAGGACCAGACACCCACATAAACCTGTGCAGTTCAATATATATATGTATACCACAGAATGACAAGAAATAACCAAGTAATAACACAATAAGGAATATCTCAAAAGAACTCAACAATTAACAACAGTTAATAAGTTCACAAGGAAAACAAAGAAAAATGGAAACACAAGTAATATCAAGTCAAGAAATAGCAAGTAGTTGCACGGCATCACCCTTCGTGCTTTAACTCTCATCCTCACCAAATAAAGTACACGGCATCACCCTTCGTGCTTTTACTCTCATCCTCACATCCATAGTACGGCATGATCCTTCGTACATGGTTCAATAACAGAGGGCACGACATGATCCTTCATGCATAATCAATAAAACATGGCACGGCATTAACCTTCGTGCATAAATAATAAAACATGGCACGGCATTAACCTTCGTGCATAAATAATAAATCAAGGCACGGCATCACCCTTCGTGCATTATCACTCTTCCTCACCCAAATAACAATCACAGTTAAGGGCAAAGAATGAAACAGTAATTCATAAACCGTCCCAATAAGGGCAATCAATAATCATCTTCACAACAAGTCCCGACAAGGGAGAACAATAACAATTCTACAACCTGGGAAAGGTTTAACAATTCATTTGCAAATATGTCTCACAATAAGCATTATCAACGACTCACGGTCATACTAGACGCCAATGTATGGATGCTCGTCACCACAGCCCATACACCGCACTCGATCACATAACACATAGCACATAATCATATTCCCTCAAGCTAGGATAGAACAAACACTTACCTCGAATGTTTATGAACAATTCAATCCGTGGCAATGTCTTTTTCTTTCAAATTTGGCTCCAATCCAATCGTATCTATACACAATTGATTTAATATCATCAATACTACTTGTCACACCTCCTTTTTACGCACCCGCGAGAGCGCGTAGGAGTTTTTCCAATTAAAGGACAATCGAAACGGGATTTATTTAATTAATTCAGAGTCGCCACTTGGAAAAATAATGGTGTTCCAAGTCACCGATTTGAATCCCGAATCGAGGAAAAGATTGACTCTGTTAAACAGCCTGCATACCAGAAATCCAGATAAGGAATTCTGTTAACCCGGGAGAAGGTGTTAGGCATTCCCGAGTCCCGTGGTTCTAGCACGGTCGCTCAACTGTCATATTTGGCTTCTTTATCTGATTTTATAATATGCCTTAACTTATGTGTAAATTTTAATTTTTAACCTCTTATGATATTATTATTATAAAAATTATTATTATTATTATTATTATTATTATTATTATTATTATTATTATTTTTACAAAGAATTGCAACATTGTGAAAATGTATCTCGAACCACGTCGCACCAGTGCACCCGTGGTTGTCAACACATTTCGACTCCGTTGAGATTTGGATTTGGGTCACATAAATGTGCACCCGGGTTTAAGGAGATAGCATTATTAAATACGCGCCTAAAGATACTAACGCGTTATTGTTTTGGGAATGCCGTGAAATCCGCTAAACGGCACATCCCGAGTCTAAGCATCTTTGTAAAAATTATCTATTGAGGGCCCCGCAATTTGCGTGTTATTTTGGCGAGGCTCGTCTCACTTATTGTTTAAGGGCTCATTACCCTTTTATTGTTTATTGTTTTAAATGAATTGCAATGCAGTGGAAACGTATCTCGAACCACGTTGCACCAGTGCACCCGTGACTTTTGACACGTTTCGACTTCGTTGAGATTTAGATTTGGGTCACATAAATGTGCACCCGCATTTGAGAAGGTAGTATTAGAATACGCGATTAAAGCAACTACGCATTTATTATCCTTGGAGAACACCGTAAAATTCGCTATACGGTCGATCCCGAAGTCTAAATATTTTATATATATATATATATATTTATGAGGGCCCAGCAGTTTGTGCATTTTTATTTGGTGAGGCACATCTCATTTATTATTTAGAAGGTAACCCTAAAAGCAAGTATGATTCTCTACTTTATTTGTCTCTAAAAAAAATCCTAATTTATTCACTGAAATTATCCAAAGTCGTTACAAACGGGTTACATGAAATGCACCATCGAATTTTAGGCATCGTAATTATGTCACGGAAACCATACTCATAATCACGATGATTTAAAATCGTTTAACCAACTCTATAGACAAATTCTGACTAGCAACGTAAAATCAAGAAATTGAAAAGCTGTGTTGTATAATGATGTAAGTAATAAAGATGTGACTCAGCACTTATTTTGTAGTACTATAGACATATTCAATATATATTGCATCAATAACTATTCCTATGCAGTGAAGTTAATACATGAACCTTTCTCATCCATATGGCATCAATTCTTTATGATAAATGACTAAAGATTCTGACAGACTATCAAAGACATACAACCTTTACATGCGTGAATAAATACTCCAACTAATACATAAATATGGTAATCACAAAATAAAACATGGGCACGACAAGCAGTGATTGTAAGAACGGAACATCAAAACAAAATTTGAAATATATTGAACATCAACTCAAGTAACAAATAAAAGGAACATGATAATTATTAGAACAAAGTAGTAAAAAAAATTAGAAGAACGGACCTCTGGTATAAATCAATGGAGCTGAACTTACAAACTTCGAAGCTGAGCAACGCCGGACCGGAGCTCTCGCGAGTGACTACGAACGGAACCTCAGGTTAGCGGCGTCGACTGGCTGTTAACGATGGAGTCCGACAGTTGGTCTTGTGACGACATGGTGCTGGTGGTGTTTGGCGAGAGAGATGAAGGTGTTGCTGATCGAAGAAGACGTGAGTGCTGCTACTGGTAACAACGCAGCAGACTGGTAAGAGAGACTGAAGTAGAAGAGGGTCGTTTGGACGTGAAGCTGGGCGTGATGGTGCTGCTGGATGCTTCGACTAGTCGGAGACGAAGCAGCAGTGAGCTGCTGAGTCAATGGCGTGAGGGAGACGAGGGTGGATGTTTGGACAGGCTGGTTGACGTTGGCTTGGAGAGGAAGCTGCTGGTCGCGGATCCGATCTCTAGACGTGAGGGGCGATGGGTTTTTTGTAGTGTTTTGTATCGTTCTTCAGAAGATGACTGCATCGTCCCTTTTTTCTCCGTTTCTGTCCAGATCAATCAAATAGTAATATGTTCTCCTCAGTTCATTTTTTTTCTTTTGGTTTTTGTTCTTCTTCTTCATGAAGAAGACCACCAACAGTAATGTCCCCCTCAAAAACGTGAGCCCTCCCCCTTTTGATTTTTTTTTTTCTCTTTTTAAAATAAGCCCCCCCCCCCCAGCTCTGTGTGTGTGTCGTTGCTGTTCGTTTCTCTCTTCTTAAAGAAGAGATGTACAGTAACATTTTTTACCAAAATCCCTTAAGTTCCCCCCACGTGATTAGTGCATATGTCTGTACATTGTCCTTTTTTCTTTTAAAAAATCAACCACCAAAATTCTTTGCCCATTCTGCCCGTTGGAATTTATGCCCACGTGAGAGACCAAGAGTGATGGGTCTCCACGTGGGTTTCAAGAGTTATGGGTTCCGTCTCGTGCTCCGTCCGTGTCCCCCACGTGTGGTGGGCTCGGATTATTATGGGCTATGTCCGAAAATTATAAAACCGGGTAGTTTGAACCCGAATATTATTCTTCGCCCGGAACCGAGAATGAGAACACGGTGTTATTAATTAATCACTACGTAAGCAAAATAACTATAAGACTAATAATTAAAACAAAGTTATTTTTTATATTTTTCAAGATTAAAGTTACCACAAAATACTAATTATATTATTTTTTGTTTTATAATTCTTGTTTTTTATATAAAAATAAAGATATAAAGAACTATATTTTTTTAAGTTTAAAATGACTACAAAATATTAATAAAAATTATTTTTGTAATTTTCGTTTTTAATAAAAAGGTAAAATATAAAGTACTATTTTTGTATTTTTTCAAATTTAAAAATGATTACGAAACATTAATAAAACTATATTTTTTATTATTTTTTATCTTAAGGTAGAAATAAAGTAAAAGAGTCAAAATTAGCTAAAATAGCTATATTATGCCTAAACTAAATATTTTATGCCAAAAATATAAAAAATCTCGGGGAGGGTCAAAAATCACGTGTTTACAGCTGCCCCTCTTTGACTGAAAACACAAAGAGTTTTCAGACAAAGAACGACTAGACAAGTGTTTTTGACCCGACCCTTATTCGGAGGGACTAAACTAAAAGAAGAGGAATGTGACCGAGCCCTTGTATCTGAGCTGCCTACATATCCTTGGCTATAAAGGAATCAGGTCACGGGTAGTTCGAAGTGAGTAAGGATATCGAGTAACCGAGGTGGAGAGCCGGTCGAGGTGCCGTTTCGCCGAGGTTCCGTTCCGTCGAGGTTCCGGTCCGTGGTCCTGCTATTACATCAAAAATCAAACACATGAGAAAGACTAACTAAGCATATCAGCTACTAGTTACAAGATTCCTATCTATAAGTCTTCTGAAGCTTGATCTTGAGTATTGGTTGGTGCTTCATGCAGACTCTAAATTTGAACCTTGATACTTGCTAGTTGCAGGTACTAGTTCAATCTTCTTCAGCTTTCTGGATCAGGACCAGACTTGCAGTTCTTGTGTCATTGACCATGTCTTGGACAACTTTCATCAGCTTCTGCATTTTGGATTGGCTTCTTACCCTTTTTTCATTGTGACTAACTTCTGTTGATCATCTCGGACTGTTGACTCGCATTCTGGTCACAAGCTTCTTTTGTTGCTAACTTGCATTGCACTCCAAAGTGAATTCCCTGACTTGTGATCTTCGAACTATTCTCCTTCGAAGTTTGAATCTATCTTTTCCGATCCTTGCTGCCTTCCTTCTGATTCATGCTGGGGATTTCCGTTACACTCTGTCACTTTCCAATTATTCACCATCCTTATCAAACCTTAGAAACTGAGACGTCGTTCTACTTTTCCGGCGGGCTTCTGACTTCAACGACAAACTCTAATCATAAATCGTCATTCCATTCTTCAAGTGGGCACCTGATTACCAAAACTTGAACTGTATAGATCGAATGATTACCATCTTAGGAGAAAAAATTCATCTGACTAAGATTTTGACGCTAGGAGATAATTCCTCAGACTAGGGCACCTGATTACCAAAACTTGAAATGTATAGATCGAATGATTATCATCTCAGGAGAAAGATTCATCGGACTAAGACTTTGACGCTAGGAGATAATTCATCAGACTAGGTCTAAATCATTGTGATCTTAGGAGAAAGATTCATCAAACTAAGATTTTGATATCTTAGGAGAAAGATTCATCAGACTAAGATTTTGACTCTAGGAGATAATTCCTCGGACTAGGTCTAAATTATTGTGATCTCAGGAGAAAGATTCATCGGACTAAGATTTTGATATCTTAGGAGAAAGATTCATCGGACTAAGATTTTGACGCTAGGAGATAATTCCTCAGACTAGGTCTAAATTGATGTGATCTCAGGAGAAAGATTCATCAGACTGAGATTTTGATATCTTAGGAGAAAAATTCATCTGACTAAGATTTTGACGCTAGGAGATAATTCCTCAGACTAGGTCTAAATTGATGTCTTACTCGAAATCTTCCAATTGTTGCTTCCTTCTTCTTGTTGCTTTCATCTAAAACCTCTAATTATTGTTTTTCACTTCCTATTAAACTATCTGTAACTATAACTTCAAAAACTAAATCGCCACTCCATTCTTCAGGCGGGCTCCCTGACTTCAACTACAACTTCAAAACTAAATCGCCACTCCATTCTTCAGGCGGGCTCCCTGACTTCAACTACAACTTCAAAATAAGTCGCCACTCCATTCTTCAGGCGGGCTCCCTGACTTCAACTACAACTTCAAACTAAATCGCCACTCCATTTTCCAGGCGGGCTCCCTGACTTCAACTATAACTTCAAAAACTAAATCGCCACTCCATTCTTCAGGCGGGCTCCCTGACTTCAACTACTCAAGACTAAATCGCCACTCCATTCTCCAGGCGGGCTCCCTGACTTCAACTACAACTCAAAAATTCAATCGCCACTCAATTCTTCAGGCGGGCTCCCTGACTTTAATTACAAATCACTAACTTCATCCTATCCATATCGCCTTCCTTTGCTTCACGTACCACTTTCTTCTTCCTGCATCATCTCTTGGTCCATCCTTTCTTCTGAATTACCTTGTTTCGGAATTGCTTTCCTCCTGGGTCGTGTTATTTTTCTCTTGACTGCTGGGGATATCTTTGGAATTGATTACTTACCTGCTGGGGATAATGCTGCTGGGGAAATCTTCTTTATTTCCTCCTTTTCTACTTCCTTCAAAACCTTTATTCTCTCCCTAGATCGCTGGGGATTGAAATGTCATCAGCTGGGGATTACCTTGTCGGAGGATCCCTTTTCCTTCTTCCTCTTTCCAAACCTCCTTCGGGGCTCGCGCTTCGCTCCCTTGAAAACTTGTAGGATATAATGCTGCCGGGGAAACCTCAAAATCAGTGTTTCATTTCTCCGAGAACTGCTGGGGGTGATACCGGCCTCTTGCCTTTATGAACGCAAGCTTCCTCGTTTTGTCCTGTCTGCTGGGGGTATAATTTCCTCTATCACAGCTTGTTGTTTTCTTTCTTTTTCAAAGCTGCTGGGGATAATCGGGTTCAAAGATCATTTCCTCGCATTATCCGGCTTCTTTCCCCAACCGGGTATTTGGTTTCGAGAAAATTTTTGCAACGGGAGAAAATTTTCTGCCCCAGTTTGAGAATCTTCTTCGTGACATGCTTTTCTGCCAACAACCCCTCTTTTTCCTGTTTTAAATCAAAGAAAATTGGTTAGTTTTAAAATGTGGTGGCTGGTTGTGGTGCTCCTGCTGGGGATGGTTCTTCTCCTCTTCCCTGCTCTGCGTTTCATTATCAGAACTTGCTGGGGATGTTATTATTTGATGATATTCATACTGGGGATAGCTTTCTCCTCTCTTGCTTCCCCGCCTTCCTTGACGACTCTTTATTCGCGAACCTTTCCACGTGGTTTTCCCCTGAACACCCGAATTCCTATGACAGTGACCCTTCGTGAAGACCTTGCATATTTTACTGGTGAACCATTTTCTTTGTTCACCCTTGTCACTGAAAATACCTTTCTGCTGGGGATATCTCCCCTTCTTTGGCGACATATCTAAGGAATGGGCATTTCCCGACCTTTGAGTCTCATTGGCCTTGGCCTCGAGGTCATTAACCTTCATTGAGATATCCTTTTCCACACTGATCCACCCCTTTGTCGATTTCCTATTATTGGGGAATATCCTTTTGGACACTGACTTTGCGCTTAATCCCTCCTCACTTATACCACTTGGGTGTACCAATCAAATTCCGTCTTGCATAATTGGAAAGCTGATGGAAAATTTTGAAGTCATTTCTTACAAACAGACTATTGGGGAATTTTTTATGAAAGGAGAAAGATAAAAGGAAACAGAATAAAAGACAAAAACAAGGATGACTCTCTAGAAAGAAAAATTATAAAATAACCCTATCAAACGTGGATACCAACTCTAATGGACATGACATGCACATATAGCCTATCCTCCGTCGTTAAGCCGCCTTTTGTAATCTTCTCCTGGGGCTTTCCTACCTCATTTCCAACCTTCGTTCGACTTGTAGTGCCCGAGGGGTTTTCACTACCAAGCCTCTCTCATTTCGGTTTTCTCTCAGCTTTCTTCGCCTCATGGTGCCTGTGAAGGTTTTCACCGCTAAGACTCTCTCATTTGTGTTACTTTTCCGTTGGGGATTGGTGGTGTTACTACTAAGACTCTCATATTTTCTGCTGGAGATCGGAGTCTTTGTGCCGGGAATCAGAGTGTTATGTCCCGATGAAACTTCTCTCATTTGCCTAACTCAGCCTCTTTTGAAGATTGGTCAAAAGGTCTTTCTTTGGACCGTAATGTGTGTTTGGACAGGGCTAGAAAGAAAAGGTATTAAAGGCTCAAAATAAAACAAATTGGGTTCAAAATTACAACCTTCGGAATCCTATATTTTCCTTACATAAACACATTTTTTTTTACTGCCCCTGTTTCTTGCTTGGGGATTTTTTTGGTTTTTATTTACACTATGACCGAGCTGTGAAGCGCCTACGTATCCTCTTTAAGGAATCAGGTCAAACGTAGTTCCCAATTCCTTGTTTTTTCTAGTTTTTCCTTTTCATTTTTCATTCTTTTTTTTTCCTTTCTTTTTAGTTGTTTTCGTTGTTTTCTTTTTCTCTTTTTCTTTCTTTATCTTCCCCATTTGTGTTTCTAATTTTGGTACCGATTCCGAAGGAGGGGCATGAAAGAAATCAAAATAAGGCTCGAAGGGTTGACGATGGATAAAGTGTTTGGATAGCAGAACAAAATGCCTTCGTCATTCCAATCTTCAAAACATGCCAAGTGTAAACAACACAATTAATATTCGTCATTTCTTTAAAGCACTGTTGGGCAACACTCTCATTTTCATTATTATGAACGACCGCACTTCAATTTGGCCATCTTGGCTTTAACTGTTTCCTTTTTACTTGCCCCAGTTTCTCATGACTCGGGCTTCGAATAATCTCAAACTGTTCTTATTTAATTTAAATATCTCGATCACCTCCCAATGGTTTTGTGATTAACTTTTAAGATCAGGCCAGAACTATGCGCGCACGTCATGTCACTAGAACTATCAGAAAAAGAACTATAGGAAGGAGAGGACTAAATAATAGAAAATGTCTAGAAATAATATAAAATAGGTCATTGCATTAACCAATAAAACAACGACTCGAACAACCAAAAAACAAAACTGGGGTCACAACCCTTAGAACGAACCTAGACCCCTTTAGATGAGACACTATGATCAAAAGAAAAATACAAAGATAAAAGGTTTGAGCCTCAAAACAACATTCGAATTACCATTCTGAAATAACTCGGACAAATAGAAATGACAACAAAATAAACCACCACAAATGACTCTCCAATTGATAAGCTTGACATTTAGCCACGAATTTGATTATCAGAACCACTATGGCCTTCTCTCATTTCAGTCGGCAAATTCCCGAGTGGATTCTCATATTCCGTGTCACCGGGCATCACCGCCAGAAAGTGTGTATCATCAGGTGCAGGTAACGGATTCAGCGCGATATTCTGGGTGTCACTGTTATGAATCACAATCAATCTTTCTTGGATCATCCTTTCTATTTCCCTTTTCAAATCCCGACAACTTTCCATGTTGTGCCCCCGGGCATGGGAATGGTATTCACACCTTTTAGATGGGTCAAAGCTCCTTGCACGTGGGTCCACATGATTTGGAGGGATGGGTGCAATCATGTCCTGTTGCTTTAACTTCTCAAATAAGCTTTCATAGGAAACTCCTATTGGTGTGAAATGTTCCTTCAACTTCGGTTCCCTTCTATACCCTTGGTTTGGAAGTGGGTTATAAGGTATTTGGACACTTTGCAGAGGCTGGTAGAGATTTTGTGATGCCCGTGCTCGCTTTCTTGGATGATTTGATGGCTGAATAAAATACTGGGGTGGATCAACTGAGTATGGTGGGTTCGGAGGTGGATAGTAATGCTCAGGGGAGTTATGGAAAACTTGTCGAGACATCGCATATCGTCGAGGTGTTCTTCTGGAACCTTTCCTTGACCCTGATATCATCATGACTTCTTCATCCCTCTCATTCGTGTCACTAGATTCAAATTGGACAGCTTGAGCTGCAGCCTTGAGAGCCGCTTGACTTATAATTCTGCCTGTCTTAAGACCGTTCTCTACCATTTCTCCCATTTTGATTACATCCAAGAAGGATTGACCAACCGCAGACATCATGTTCTGAAAATAATCCGGCTCTTGAGCCTGAAGGAAGACAGTGATTAACTCATGGTCATCCATGGGTGGCTAAGCACGAGCCGCTTGCTCTCTCCATTTAAGGGCATATTCCCTGAAACTTTCACTTGATTTCTTCTTCAGATTTGAAAGGAATATGCGGTCCGGGACAATGTCAATGTTGTATTGAAATTGTTTGACAAAAGCCTGTGCCATGTCGTTCCAGACGTGCCAGCGAGATGCATCTTGATCCCAAAACCATTCAGAGGCTACTCCTATAAGGCTTTCCCCAAAGTAAGCTATTAACAATTCTTCATTTCTTCCCGGACTCCTTAGTTGATTGCAATACCTTTTCAAGTGGGCTATTGGGTGTCCATGTCCATCGTACTTTTCAAATTTGGGGATCTTGAAACCAGGTGGCAAGTGGACATCGGGAAACAAGCATAGATCTTTGAAAGCAACACTCTTTTGACCTGCCAACCCGTGCGTGTTTTTCAACCGCTGTTCTAAGCTTTTCAATCTTTGGGTTATTTCCTCCTGTACCTTCTTTCGGGTAGGCTTCTCAATGTTTGCAGGAAGGTCGTGAGAGTGGTACTGTTCTTGCTGTATAGCAAATTGTGACTCATGAGAAAGTTGTCCCTGGCCATTGGACCGTGCTTGACGCATTTTGGTCATTTGTTGTTTCACTGTTCTATTTTCCTCAACCACAGCAGACCCTTGTTGAACTTTCTGACCCTGAGTCTCTTGAGCACTTGTAACAACTCCGATGTCGGTCATCATTTTCCTTGAATCTTGCTTTCCAATTTACCACAACCAACCACCTCAACTTTCTGGATTAACAAAACGAAACCATCGGGTTAGCGTTAAGGTATTCCGCTTATTGATTTCCTTTGTTTTTCTACTATTTTCTTTTCTTTTTCCTTTTTGTGGTTTTTTTCATTTTTTTCCTTTTTTTTTCTTTTTATAGTTTTTTTTCAAATTTTTTTTTTTTATGAATATGGTCGAATCCTATGTGGATTGCCTACGTATCATGACCCCGCATGAATCAGACCGAGCGTAGTTCTTGCAAATTAATGCAAGAAATAAAGAGATGTTTATTCGATTTTTTTTTTGATTTTTTTTTCTTTGAAGGAAAATTATATAAGCCGACTCCAACTACAAACTTGAAAAACTTTCACATTTTGTACCGGAGATTTCTACAAGAATAAGAATATTTTTTGGTGTCAATTATGACTATTTCTACAAAATTGGCCACATAACGGCTTATTTGACAAAATGACTATTTTTGCAAAAATTATTTAAGAAAGATAAACTTGAAATTTTTTTTTTTTTTATCCTGTGGCTCATGGGGCATCGTTCGACATTGCCATAAACCAACACAAGACTAAGAAGTTTTTAATATCAATTGACTATTTTTTACAAATTTGGCCATATAATGGCTTAATTGACAAAATGACTATTTTTTGCGAAATTTAATTAAAAAGATAAACTTGAATTTTTTTTTTTTTTTTATCCCGTGGCTCATGGGGCATCGTTCGGCATCACCATAAACCAACGCAAAACTATATTTTTCATAAAATGGCCACGTAATGGCTTATTTAGACAAAGTGGCTATTTTTGCAAAATTTTATTTCAGAAGACGCAAAATCAAAAATTGTTATCCTGAGGCCTATGGGGCATCGTTCGGCATCGCCATAGGCCAACAAAAGATTGCGAATTTTTGATGTCAATTGTGACTATTTTTTACAAATTGGCCATGTAATGGCTTATTTAGAGAAAGTGGCTCTTTTTGCAAAATTTTATTTAAGAAGATGCAAATTCAAAATTTTTTTTATCCTGGGGCCTATGGGGCATCGTTCAGCACCGACACAGGCCAACACAAGACTAAGGAAGTTAAAACGCAAAAATGTGGCTATTTCAGCAAAACTCCGGCCATGTAATGGCTTATTTGATAAAGTGGTTATTTTTGTAAAGTTGAGTGATGACTCAAAACTTGATTTTGCGGATACGGCCTTTCGACATTTCCGCGAGGGAATATTTCAAGGCTATGCCCGCAAATTATTTAAAATGACTCAAAGTGGCTATTCTTGCAAAAACAGCCTTCCGGCGTCCTTTTGAGGGACATTTGGCTTATTTTAAGCAAGAATAGCATCACCCGACTTATTTATAACAAAATAAAAAATTTGACATTTTTTGGTTATTTTTGCAAAAGGGGTGTGAACCCGAACTTGATTTTGTGGCTATGGCCTTGCAACATTTCCACAAGGAGTATTTCAAGGCTGTGCCCGCAAATTATTAAAAATGATTCAAAGTGGCTATTTTTGCAAAAACAAAATAGCCTTCCGGCGTCCTTTCGGAACATTCGGCTATTTTCAAAAACAGCGTCACTTCGATTTATTGACAAAATTAAACACACATTTTTTTTGATTTTTTTTTTTTTTTTTTTTAAAAGGGGTGGTTGGACCCGATGAGGGTTGCCTACGTATCCCACCTAATGGCGAGAATCAAACCTGCGTAGTTCGGTCAGATTATTTGACCAATTATTTCAACAAAATTGTTCTACCTATTTCTTTGAATTTTCTTCTCAAACAATTCGTCAACATTTCGATATCTAAATTTTCTCTCTTTTTGTTTTTCAGGAATTTAGCCAATAATAATCTAGAACAAATAAATGCAACATATAACATGCTCGGTCTTTAATTTTCCGGGTCACCTGTCCTAGACGGACTCAACCCCTGTGTTGAGTTCCCTAAGTCAGATATGATGCAAATAAACGTCCTAAATCTAGGCTCAATATCCTGATGCTTTTCAATGGTACTAGACCGTGTACCCGAGCAGACAACTCGGATTTGAGGAGGGAGCTACGTACGGGGACCCGCGGGATCGTCCGGCTTTGTAACTTATCCTGCCTCTTTTCTTATTTTGGTATTGACACTAACAGAAAGGGGAGTCTCAACCAGTAAGCACATCCCCGGGGTAAGAAGAGACGGGTTTTCGGCACAGTTTTATATACAGTTCACGCAATATCAAAGCGGTAAACATATAGCAATTTGTATATACAGTGCAACTAGTATCAAAGCGGTAGACATGTAGCACATTAATTAAACATGTAATAAAATCGGATATAGACAAAACAACAATTTAACTGAGCTCGAATTCTTAGACCCTGAACCGAAGTTCAGAGGTGTATCATCCCCAGCAGAGTCGCCAGAGCTGTCACACCTCCTTTTTACGCACCCGCGAGAGCGCGTAGGAGTTTTTCCAATTAAAGGACAATCGAAACGGGATTTATTTAATTAATTCAGAGTCGCCACTTGGAAAAATAATGGTGTTCCAAGTCACCGATTTGAATCCCGAATCGAGGAAAAGATTGACTCTGTTAAACAGCCTGCATACCAGAAATCCAGATAAGGAATTTTGTTAACCCGGGAGAAGGTGTTAGGCATTCCCGAGTCCCGTGGTTCTAGCACGGTCGCTCAACTGTCATATTTGGCTTCTTTATCTGATTTTATAATATGCCTTAACTTATGTGTAAATTTTAATTTTTAACCTCTTATGATATTATTATTATAAAAATTATTATTATTATTATTATTATTATTATTATTATTATTATTATTATTATTATTATTATTATTTTTACAAAGAATTGCAACATTGTGAAAATGTATCTCGAACCACGTCGCACCAGTGCACCCGTGGTTGTCAACACATTTCGACTCCGTTGAGATTTGGATTTGGGTCACATAAATGTGCACCCGGGTTTAAGGAGATAGCATTATTAAATACGCGCCTAAAGATACTAACGCGTTATTGTTTTGGGAATGCCGTGAAATCCGCTAAACGGCACATCCCGAGTCTAAGCATCTTTGTAAAAATTATCTATTGAGGGCCCCGCAATTTGCGTGTTATTTTGGCGAGGCTCGTCTCACTTATTGTTTAAGGGCTCATTACCCTTTTATTGTTTATTGTTTTAAATGAATTGCAATGCAGTGGAAACGTATCTCGAACCACGTTGCACCAGTGCACCCGTGACTTTCGACACGTTTCGACTTCGTTGAGATTTAGATTTGGGTCACATAAATGTGCACCCGCATTTGAGAAGGTAGTATTAGAATACGCGATTAAAGCAACTACGCATTTATTATCCTTGGAGAACACCGTAAAATTCGCTATACGGTCGATCCCGAAGTCTAAATATTTTATATATATATATATATATTTATGAGGGCCCAGCAGTTTGTGCATTTTTATTTGGTGAGGCACATCTCATTTATTATTTAGAAGGTAACCCTAAAAGCAAGTATGATTCTCTACTTTATTTGTCTCTAAAAAAAATCCTAATTTATTCACTGAAATTATCCAAAGTCGTTACAAACGGGTTACATGAAATGCACCATCGAATTTTAGGCATCGTAATTATGTCACGGAAACCATACTCATAATCACGATGATTTAAAATCGTTTAACCAACTCTATAGACAAATTCTGACTAGCAACGTAAAATCAAGAAATTGAAAAGCCGTGTTGTATAATGATGTAAGTAATAAAGATGTGACTCAGCACTTATTTTGTAGTACTATAGACATATTCAATATATATTGCATCAATAACTATTCCTATGCAGTGAAGTTAATACATGAACCTTTCTCATCCATATGGCATCAATTCTTTATGATAAATGACTAAAGATTCTGACAGACTATCAAAGACATACAACCTTTACATGCGTGAATAAATACTCCAACTAATACATAAATATGGTAATCACAAAATAAAACATGGGCACGACAAGCAGTGATTGTAAGAACGGAACATCAAAACAAAATTTGAAATATATTGAACATCAACTCAAGTAACAAATAAAAGGAACATGATAATTATTAGAACAAAGTAGTAAAAAAAATTAGAAGAACGGACCTCTGGTATAAATCAATGGAGCTGAACTTACAAACTTCGAAGCTGAGCAACGCCGGACCGGAGCTCTCGCGAGTGACTACGAACGGAACCTCAGGTTAGCGGCGTCGACTGGCTGTTAACGATGGAGTCCGACAGTTGGTCTTGTGACGACATGGTGCTGGTGGTGTTTGGCGAGAGAGATGAAGGTGTTGCTGATCGAAGAAGACGTGAGTGCTGCTACTGGTAACAACGCAGCAGACTGGTAAGAGAGACTGAAGTAGAAGAGGGTCGTTTGGACGTGAAGCTGGGCGTGATGGTGCTGCTGGATGCTTCGACTAGTCGGAGACGAAGCAGCAGTGAGCTGCTGAGTCAATGGCGTGAGGGAGACGAGGGTGGATGTTTGGACAGGCTGGTTGACGTTGGCTTGGAGAGGAAGCTGCTGGTCGCGGATCCGATCTCTAGACGTGAGGGGCGATGGGTTTTTTGTAGTGTTTTGTATCGTTCTTCAGAAGATGACTGCATCGTCCCTTTTTTCTCCGTTTCTGTCCAGATCAATCAAATAGTAATATGTTCTCCTCAGTTCATTTTTTTTCTTTTGGTTTTTGTTCTTCTTCTTCATGAAGAAGACCACCAACAGTAATGTCCCCCTCAAAAACGTGAGCCCTCCCCCTTTTGATTTTTTTTTTTCTCTTTTTAAAATAAGCCCCCCCCCCCCAGCTCTGTGTGTGTGTCGTTGCTGTTCGTTTCTCTCTTCTTAAAGAAGAGATGTACAGTAACATTTTTTACCAAAATCCCTTAAGTTCCCCCCACGTGATTAGTGCATATGTCTGTACATTGTCCTTTTTTCTTTTAAAAAATCAACCACCAAAATTCTTTGCCCATTCTGCCCGTTGGAATTTATGCCCACGTGAGAGACCAAGAGTGATGGGTCTCCACGTGGGTTTCAAGAGTTATGGGTTCCGTCTCGTGCTCCGTCCGTGTCCCCCACGTGTGGTGGGCTCGGATTATTATGGGCTATGTCCGAAAATTATAAAACCGGGTAGTTTGAACCCGAATATTATTCTTCGCCCGGAACCGAGAATGAGAACACGGTGTTATTAATTAATCACTACGTAAGCAAAATAACTATAAGACTAATAATTAAAACAAAGTTATTTTTTATATTTTTCAAGATTAAAGTTACCACAAAATACTAATTATATTATTTTTTGTTTTATAATTCTTGTTTTTTATATAAAAATAAAGATATAAAGAACTATATTTTTTTAAGTTTAAAATGACTACAAAATATTAATAAAAATTATTTTTGTAATTTTCGTTTTTAATAAAAAGGTAAAATATAAAGTACTATTTTTGTATTTTTTCAAATTTAAAAATGATTACGAAACATTAATAAAACTATATTTTTTATTATTTTTTATCTTAAGGTAGAAATAAAGTAAAAGAGTCAAAATTAGCTAAAATAGCTATATTATGCCTAAACTAAATATTTTATGCCAAAAATATAAAAAATCTCGGGGAGGGTCAAAAATCACGTGTTTACACTACTCAACAAACTAATTCCTAAGACCAATTACAACTTTTACAACATTCTGCCCGGAATAGTGAATTTCGACCCCGGGCCCACATGGTCGGAACTCGGGGTTCGTACCAAAAATCCGGTTACCCATCCCTCCACGAGTTCAAGTATATAATTTATTTCAAAATCGGACCTCAATTCGAGGTCCAATTTCTCAATTTATGAAAAACCCTATATTCTACCAAAAACAAGAAATTCTACCATGAAAACCTTTGATTTCTATTGAAAAACATGTATAATGATGTTAAGAATTGAAAGAATTAAGTAAAAAGTGACTTACAATTGTTTTGAAGAAGAGGGAATCCATGAAGAATCGCAAATGGGTGTTTTTGGGTTGTGAAATGTGAAGAAATGAACTGAAAATCGTGATTTACATGTCTCTGTGTTCGCATTTGCGAACATGGGTTCGCAATTGCGAACCCCGACCAATTTCTGGAGTTTGAAAAATAAGCTAAGGTCGGGAAGTTCGCATTTGCGAACATTTGTTCGCATTTGCGATCACTGGCAGACATAGGGGAATGTTCGCATTTGCGAACACAGGCAGTATAGGGGAATGTTCGCATTTGCGAACAAGGCTGGATATGGGAATGTTCGCATTTGCGAACTATGCTTCGCATTTGCGAACATAGGCAGGACATGGGGATGTTCGCAAATGCGAACTATTGTTCGCATTTGCGAACAAGGCTGGGCAAGAGGGGACTTCGCATTTGCGATCAATGGTTCGCATTTGCGAACCCCGCCTTGATCTGCCACCTTCGCAATTGCGAGAAATGCTTCGCAATTGCGAAGCCAACAGCTGGGTGAAAAACCAGTAGTGCAAAAATTCAGAATTTAATCCAACGGCCTATCAAATATATATTTAATATTATATATTAAATATATAATATTTAAGACTTGTACCGGGCGTCGGAACCAAAATACAAGCCCGATACCAAGGTCAATTAATTCATTTCCCTTTAACAATTACATCAAAAAAACAATTTCACAGAAAAATTCATAACTTGGGCTCTAGGCCTCAGAATTCGACTCCGGACGCATGTCCAAGTCCCATATTTTCGTACGGACCTTCCGGGACCAGAAATTTTTGGGTCCGGATCCGTTTACCAAAAATATTGACCGAAGTCAACCATATCAATATTAATATCATTTTTATCCAAATTTCTCATAGAATTCATATTTTCTATCACAAAATCTTTCCGGCTACATGCTCGGATTGTACACGTAAATCGAGGCAACATAGAATGAGGTTTTTAAGGTCTCAAAAGCTCGAAATGATTAATAAAATAAGTGATGACCCTTTGGGTCGTCACAAGCTACAACAAATGCGGGAGAGAAGGTACTTAAAGGCACGAGCTATTATTCAAATGAAATGAGTCTTGTACCTGTTTAAGACATTTAAAGCTCGAACATCAGAAAAAATTAAAAAAGTGAATCTGATAGCGTAAAGGAGTCCAAATCTATCATTAAACATTAAATACGTTGATAGAATTTGTATTTAATAGGAATGCTTGAGTAAAGTTTCTTTTAATGTCATTTATTGTTCATAATTGCCCCATTAAGACAAAAGCATAACACTTTCTCCTAGAATTAACTATAAAAGAGGAAGGTCTTAACATGTGTACGACACGAAATATCACTGCGATTATATTGAAATATATATTTATTCATTGCTTTAATGTTATTCTCAAAGTCTCTCATTTCTTGATTATCAGTAATCCGATTTGTTTTTTAATTTCTAGCTTTAATCAAATATTCAGTTTTTTGGTTAAACAATATTGTCACTCTTAAATATAATAGCCGACAAAATATATATTTTTAATATATTAATACATAGTGTACATAATTTATGCATATTCTTTATATATAGGGCTAGCGGTTACAATTATTTTTGGCCAACAAGACAAATGTGCAACTTGCCTTTTTTGGTTTCATTTGATTATCCTTTTTATTTTATACTTATAACACATTTGGCCGCTAGACCAAAAAGATTTAAAATTGCTAGCTAATATACATATATTATCCACTAATTAACTATAACATATACATTTGATGTTTATATTTTTTTAGGTGGAAAGATGTTTAAATTAATTTCTCGTTGCTTTATTGTTTTTTTTTTCAAGGAAAATAAAAGAGTTTCTTATAAGTTCTCTCCTTATTCCTATTTACTTGTCACTTTAGCCGTTTGTTAAGTTTTCACTTTATTTATTTATTTATTTATTTGCCTTTTCGACGTCACATTATGTAAAATAATGTTCATCCATATTTCTAAATGTTTAGAAGATCAATTCGAAAGTATGAAACTATGACATAATATACAATTTAATCTTTCATATTTATCAAAAAAGATATTTGTACAATAGATTTTGGCCTTTTCTCGTTCACACATAGAGCTGTCAATATGGGCCGGGCCGGGCCCGATCCAACTTACGTGGGCTTTAGCAATTCATGGACTGGGCTGGGCTAGCCCACTATTTTGATAGGCCTTATAATGGTTAGTCCACCACAGCTCTATGTGGGCCGCGGGCCCTCACGGGTCGGGCCATCATTTTTAAAAATATAATTTTATATTTTTTTAAGCTCTGACCTAATAAAAGATAATTATTTAAAAGTTAAAAAAATATCTTATTGGAAAAATACGCAAAACTTAATAACTTTTTATATTGTTCAATATATCACAATAAACACTAAAAAAAATAAAAGACAAGAGTATATTTCATTCACCAAAAGTCAAAACTAAAACAAACTATTCAAGAGAACGTTCATGATGCTTATGAGATATCCAACACATCATCTTCATCAAACATATTTGAATCCGCTTGTGACAAGGTTGTCTTAACATCTTCACTTTTATCTACAATTCATATTGAATATTAGTTAGTTAAATATTAAAAAAAAAATATTTAGATTCGCATAAAAAATATTACAAGTTTGAGTTCGGGAAAACTTGTGCAGCCAATTTAAAGTAGCAACAAGTGTTTGAACATTTTCATAATAAATGTAACTTCTGTACTTTGTAAGAACACGCACCAATACTAAATATTGATTCTGATGATACAATGGTAATAAGAATGCTAAGTACATCACGCACCATCATTGAAAGATCGGGATATTTTCTAGAATGGTCTTTCCAATACATGACAACATCACCTCTTAAGACTTCTCAAAATCAAGTTTTGCCTCCTCTTAGTAAAGATCAAATTCTGACTTTCCGTATCTAAAAGCAATATACTTTTTATTTTTTTATATATTTTAAATAAATATTTTATTATGCCCACGGGTCGGGCCGACCCATCCTCAGTCAAGCGGGCCACGAGCTTACTTGGGCCGGGTTTAAAAGTCTCATTTTTGAACGGGCTCCAAAAATTCTAGCCCAACCCTGTTAAATCACGGGCTGGACTAGGCTGGCCCAACGAGCCAAGCCCGTATTAACGGTTCTATTCGCACATGGTTCCGAATGTTTTTGTTAACATGGTAATAAGTCAGATAGAGATGAAAGATATCAAAACACGAATTAATACGAAAAATTAAACGGCCAAATAGACTTAAAAGAATATATAGGTCAAATAACGAATCTAATATTATTAGTCAAGCAAAAATATTAACAAAGTCACGATGTAGTGGACTGGTAACTAATAAGTATTGATGGAATTAATGACATTAATATATTTGAATTTAATTACCCATCAAATTTTCGATTTAGATCTTAATTGGTGGTGTAAAAAAAAAAATTTACCTTCGCTAAATGAGGATATATATATATATATATATATATATATATATATATATATATATATATATATATATATAATAAATAAATAAAAATAGCGTCCAAGTCAATGAGTGGTAACAGAGCCTCTTGGAGAGTGGCTTCTCGAAAATAGCACTAATAATAGTTAGAGGCAAATCAAATATTTTAAATTTATGAGTTTTGACCTAAAAAAATTTATACAGTACTAACTAAATTATTTATACGCATTAAATAAATTGTTGACTCAACTACAGAGTTTTGTACAAAGTATTGAACTCTAGCTCCACCCTCATCGTAAATATAGTAGAAATAATAGTATAATTTGTTCTTAAAATCTTATTAAAATAAACAAAATAATTTAAACAATATAAAGTACGAGGGTATTTGCGTGGCAAAGTGTGCTGTTGGGTTTAATTATATAATTTTTACGAGTTGCAATTAGTCCTTTCTCACTATCCAATAATGCTTCACATGACCACAAGTCTTTATACAAGTGGTGAAGACGTGGAAGAATATTATTGGATAGAGAATGCCTCGATTCATGAGGGGTTTATAATTATTATAAGTGCTTAGTGCACGCCAGAATCTTATATCTTTTCTTAAATTTCTTTTTTACTAATTTATTTTTCTTTTTTCTTTTTTCTTCTTTTGTTGGGTGGATTTTAGGATAGTGGAGTTGCTTGGTTTTGAAGTTTGTTTTTATTATTGTGTTGTATATATTTATTTATATATGTTGATGATCATTGTGTGCACGTGTCCATGTTTAGAATTATTATTATTTTTCTTTTAATTTTACCAATATCTTTTCACAAGAAATTTTATAGATTATCATGTTCATGCCAAAAGCCAGATCCTCTCCCCCTTGGTTCCTTTGATACTTCATTTTTCTAATATCTTTTATTTAAGAGTATAATAATAAAATAATCTAATCTTCTGTGTATCTCATTGAATATAAAGTTATACTTATGGTATTTAAATTATCAAAAACATTAAGAAATATTTGCACATAATGTGCAGCACATTGTAGTAGATTAAATCATCTTTGAAAACAACGTACTAAAATTACCTAAAAAGTGCAAGAAAATTCAATTGTTTTACATCTCTCTGTTAGATCGTAAAGCGAATAGTCTTGTTTTGTGTTTTCTATGAATTATGCTAAAAATAACTACCTCATAAAGGTATAAAATGTTTGGCTGCTGTTCTAGAAAACTTTAGTTGAATTGGAAATTAAAAGAAGAAGATAACATAGTCAGCTTAATTAGATAAAGCACATCTAATTCTAGATTAACTTTGGATTAAGTTAGTTAATCCCATCAAACTATGAATTGAACCTAACCAATAAATCAAAAACAACTTAGCATGTATTTCAATAATTAAAAAAAAAGGAACATGATCTAATACCATTTCTTAATGTGAAGTATATTATATATACTAAAATATTAAAGAGTGCAGAAACGACGTTGTTCGACCTACCATTTTGATTTTTGACATCCATTTGTCCATCAACTTATTTTTGTTCTTCCTTAATTTAGGAAAGTATAAACATATTGGTTTTTATAAAGTGTAAAGAATGGCTTTTACTTGGTTTCTAGTTGTCACAACTGATCAAATCTCGTCAGAATAGTGATGATACCTAACTCAACTTGCTAGATGAATTGAAATAATTCAAACAAAACTACTAAACTCATAAGCAAGTCTAAAACAGATAAAATATCATAAAGAAACTAAATTGATATAAAAAGTGGGGATTTCAACAACAATATAGGAATTGATGTCACGACATCATGAGCTCCAGGAAAATCTAAAATATATAAGTCACTACGAGTAGTGGCAAAATGGATATAAGAAAAATAATTATTCATTCATATTATTCATTAAAATGGGTTAGGTAAAAACGGGTTAAATATTGATAAGAACCATATGATTCACTTAAAATATGGATAACTAATGAGTTTAATTTTTATATTTGTAAAGCCCACAAATTGAGGGTTCATTAAGTTTGGGAGATTAGAAATTCTCCCAAAATGATTATATTCAAGAAGCCATGGATAACCATATTATCCGCCGGTTAAATCGTTTTTTATCCGTATTAAATATGGGTCGAGGCGAATAATTTATCCATTTTTGCATTACCTATTTTTATCCGTCTCATATCTGACCCGGTTGACGAGCGTAAAATACAAACTTAAGCTCACTAATCAAAAATAATATGGTATAATATCGTGTCCACAAGGATTGGATTTAAAGAATATTCTCATAGTTTCTAGCTTGGTTGCTATCCATGAGAATCAACAATTTGGATTTATATCACTAAGAATTTAAATTAGCTAAGAATCTAAAACCTACATCTATTGACTAGTGGCTATGGAGACAAGGGATAAACAATTAAGGTTATCAGTGGGAGAGGATATGGTTTTTATATAATAAATGCAAGATAATTGTTCGGGATCTAACTCTAGTTAATTCACTTCCAATGTTCGATTGAGTCTCTCGAATTCACTCTATTATTAGTTCAAACACTCAGCAAAAACTCATCTCTCGATAAATTCTTAACCTCACGAGATAAACCAATTTAAGCACTGTGAAGATATGCAAGAATGCATAGTGGATCTGTATTTAGGAAAACCTCTTTCGATAATTTTCCTAATTAGGTTTACTAAACGATTCAATAACCTCTTTCAATTACTTAAAAGAATCTACGAACTCAACCTACAATATAATGCAAAGATATCACAACTTATGCCTCTTTGATTACAAGAATGAGTTAATATATATGCAACAATTAAATCTTCCCAAAATGATTCAAATACATAAAAATAAAGTTATAATCCACAAACAATCATCAACATACTAAATCCATCAAAACCCAAAAGGAACTACTCCATACTCAATGATATCAAATAGCAATAGAATTCAATTCCACAAGAAAAGAGTTTTTTTTTCTTTCCAAATCTTAAAAATCAACAAAAAGACAACCTATAAGCACATAGTCACAACCTGAGATCATAACCAAATAATGTGGCTCGTAACCTTCTCGAGTCTAAATATTTAATTTGTTTTTGAATTTGAGTGCATTCTATTGTTCAAAACCACAAAATCTACTTTCTTAAGTTTTGGTTCAAAAAATATTTTCCCTCGTTTAAATCCTTGATTCTAAGATAAAATCAAACGAGTTAACCTAACTTGATGTTTGATTTCCTCTCTCTAAAAGTTTTCTCTCCCTTCTCTCTAAATGTCAAACACCAAAGTAGACCCCACCCGTCAACCCGAACCACCTGACCAAACTAAGGAGATATCGACAACTCAGCTACCCCCCCCCCCCCCTAAAAAAAAAAATTCTCTCTGACCAGGTAACGGCTAGCCCAACGACTAATAACCCTAAGGCCACCGTCGGAACTACCACCGGAATCACAGCTACAATCACAACACCACTAGAAAACACCCAAAATAATTCTCCTGATAACAACCAAACACCCAATTCCGATGTTAACATCACCCAAAAACACACTCAGATTAACAAGCACTCTGCTTGCCCAAAAATATCCTCTAACTTCGATCAACCCCAACCGAAAATCAGTCACACAAACGACCTTACTAAAGGAGCCCAACAAATCATGCAAACACAAAATAGCAAACAAATACCCAACTCCACCCTTCCTAAATAACAAACTGAAGGATTTCAAGGGAGTAATTCCACCAAAAGTAAATAATTGGTTTCTAAACCAACTTTTGTTGCTACTGTCCAAACCAACCTCAAATCTACAGAAAATGACACCATGGTTGAGATTCAACATGGCACACATCTTGGTAAACCGGCGGTTTTCTTCAAGGTGGAGGATTACTTTGTTAATTTAGCAAAAGAATGCAGATTCACCATCATTGGTAAGTTCTATGAGGTAAACCATCTATGGAGGAAATTAGAAATACTTTTATTAGGCAATTCCAACTCCATGCCTCGGTCAAGATAGCATATTTCGACCTTAATCATGTTTACCTTGATTTTACTAATGAAGTTGATTACAATCACGTCTTTTTTAATGACTATATAGACATTGGCAATGCCCCTATGAAAATTCTCAAGTGGACTCCGGATTTCAAACCATATGAGGAAACGACCATTGTTCCTATTTGGATCCTAATTCACCAACTACCCTGGCACCTATATAAATGGAATATTGTTTCTAGACTAGTGCAAGATATTGGTGTGACAGTGGCTCCGGACCTGGCAAACTATTCTAAATTTAGTGGCAATGTTGCAAAGGTTAAAGTCGAAATTGATCTTTTAAAGCCTAGACTTGATCAAATATGGCTAGGCTATAAAAGATTAGATGGCACTGGTGATGGAAAGTGGCTTGATATTGAATATGAAAAAGCTCCAAACTATTGTGTGTATTGCAAAATGCAAGGTCACTATGAGACCCAATGCAGAAGCAAGATCTGTGATCACTATTATGTTCGCAACCAACTGCAGGAAGGGCTGGTTTATTTACATCACATTGCCACCAATAATTAGCTTGCAGATGTTCTTACTAAGGCCCTCACAGGTATCAAACACTTTGCTATTTTGAATAAGTTGGTTGTGCTTCTCCCACCTCCAACTTAATGGGGGTATTTAGGAAGAGACTGTATTTATCTTGTATTCACCCCATTAGTTAGATAGTTAGACTATAGTTAGTCAGACTATAGTATAGTTAATTAGTTGGTTAGAGTTAGTTAGTCCAGCTGGCAGTGTTAGTGGTTTGGAAATCCAGCTGTCATTCACGTGTGTATATGTACAGTGTATTGCTCTTCATTTTCAATTGAGTTTTATTCTTCAACGAAGGAATTGTCCTCTACTCTTTTCTTCTTCCAGAAGTTTCGAGGCTCCACCATTGGAGCTCACTCTGAGCTCCACTGAGCTTATTCTAGCAGCAATCTTTATATGGTATAAGAGCGTGGATAATCCTCCTCAAATCACGAGGTTACTTTATCGCATACTCTCTTCTCACTTACATATTCTCTATTCTTTTGCTCCTCTGATTTTTGACTGAATTTTGTCAATTTGCCCTAAATTCGATCAATTCTATTCGAATCGTGTTTGTCCTATTGAATTCAACCAATTTGGTGTTAATGGTCGTCACTGACCAACAAGATTGAACTATGCTAATACGAGCACTATGATACCTCTGAGCACTGAAATCGATCCAAGTGATCCTCTCTACTTGTGTCCCTCTGATAATCCTGGTACAATGTTTGTATCTATTCCATTTGATGGTATAAGATACAGATCTTAGAGGCGCAGTGTTCTTCGAGAATTGTCTGTGAAAAACAAACTAGGTTATGTCAATGGGGAATGTAAGCAACCAAATCTGCAATCCCCAAATTATAGACATTGGGAACGATGTGATAATATGGTAACATCATGGATCCTAAACTCTCTTTCTAAAGAGATTGCGGATAGTGTAGAATATGCGAATGATGATGTGCAATTATGGAAGGAATTAGAGGATCGATATGAACAAACTAATGGCGCTAGACTGTATCAAATACAAAAATAAATTAATGATATCTCTCAAGGAGCCCTCAACATCACTGGTTATTATACTAAACTGAAAAATTATGGAAAGAATTGAACACTCTAAACCAAAGGACTCAGTGTAGTTGTGAGTGTAGTTGTGGAGCAAAAGAAGAGATCTACAAAGCTGAACTGGATAGAAGGTTGATACAGTTTCATATGGGACTTAATGAGGTGTATACTGTGGTTCGAGGAAGTATCCTCATGATGAATCCATTGCCTACAGTAGCCCAAGATTTTTACTAGTCCATGATGAAAAACAAAGGTAAATCAAGCCCACTAATCAGCTGTTCACTGAGTCCACCTCTTTGAATGTGAACAATGCAGGGCCAAGTGCTTTTAGAACTAATTTTTCACCAAACTACAACTATTATGGAAATAATAGAGGTCGTCCTATATGTGATTTCTGCAAAAGACCAGGGCACACTAGAGATAAGTGCTATAAATTGCATGGTTATCCACAAAATAGGCAGAATTCTACACGTTATTTTCATAGTGCTCAGAACTCCAATCACAACTATGGGCCTAATAGAGGGAAGAGAGTAATGGAAAATGTGCAGGGAATACCAGCTGATGCAATGGCAAACAAACCTGAAGAGTATGATGCTAAGGATGAGAATCATAATGTCAATCTAACTAAGGAGCAATATGGACAGCTTGCCAATTTGCTGCAGCATTTTCAACTTGGGATTGGTGCTGAGAATTCTAAAAACTCAAATTCTGCCAATGCTGTGAACTTTACAGGTATTGTTGTTCGCACATCCTCTATTGATTTTAATAAGCTATATTGTAAATGTTTTGAATCAAAGATTGACACATGTATAGTAGATTCGGGAGCCTCAAACCACATAACCTTTAACAAATCCATACTATCAGATATTGTAACCTTACCCTATCATCTTCTAGTTGTTTTACCAAATTGATATAAGATAAAAGTGACAAAGATTGGAAATGTAAGACTTGCACATGAGATCACTCTATATAAAGTCATTCACATTCCTTCATTCAAATTCAATCTTATTTCTGTGTATTGGCTGAGTAAACACCTAAGAGGCATGACTTCTTTCATTGACACCGCTTGTCTTCTGCAGGCCCCTTCATTAAAGAGGCCTCTGGAGATTGGTAAAGTTAGAGATAGGTTGTACCTGATGTGCTCTCAATGCTTGAGAAACAAGGGACTGGCCAGCGTTGCCATTATTTGTTCTTCTACTCATCACTGTGATGTATCTAGTCATTTCTTGAACAACGTGCATCCTTATTCATCTATAAATAATCCATCTTTGAGTCCTCAGCTTCCAATTGTAAATGATTCATCTCTGATTAATAAGGCTCACTATTCTTCACAAATTATATCAATGTTCTATGGCATAACAAACTAGGATATGTGACTTTTGTGAAAATGAGGGAAATGTCTTCTATCCCAGTTTCTTTCTCTTCTAGACAACCTTTTATATGCTCAATTTGTCCTATGGCCAGACAAGGTAGACTCCATTTTCCCCAAAGAACAAGTACTTCAAACAGAATCTTTGAACTCTTATATGTGGATTTGTGGGGTCCTTACCATGAATGTACTCATGATAAGTACACATATTTCATTACCATGGTTGATGATTTTAGTAGGTCCACTTGGACTCATCTGTTATCTTGCAAGAGTAATGCCCTCCAAACTATCAAAGCCTTTGTTTCCTTAGTTGAAAACCAATTTCAGACTTCCATCAGATCCATAAGGTTAGATAATGGGCTGGAATTTGTCAACACTGAAGCTACTTTATTCTTCCAATCCAAAGGAATCATTCACCAGAAAAGTTGCCCTTATAAACCACAGCAAAATGGGGTGGTTGAAAGGAAACACAGGTACCTCCTTGAGACAGCCAGAGCCCTATTATTTCAGTCCAAATTACCTTTAAAATACTGGGGGGGGGATGCGTTGTGACATCCACTTACATCATAAATAGACTACCTACTACTTATCTCAAAAATAAATCTCCATTTGAAGTCCTTTACAATAAGAAACCAGATTACTCCCATTTGAGAGGTTTTGGATGTCTTTATTTCCCAACAGTACCACAAATCTACAGAGATAAGTTTGAACCAAGAGCAACACCTCGTGAATTCATAGGCAATCCATTTGGAACAAAGGGTTACAAAGTGTTGAATTTAGCTACTAAAAGTATCCACATTTCCAGAGATGTGGTATTTCATGAGTCTATCTTCCCCTTTACTCTCAGTTCTAAACCTTTAATTCTTCCTTCAGGTCTTCATTCTCCTTCCAGTTACACGACTGACACCAATACAAAGCCATCCTCAGAAGGAATGGTGAGTGATCAAAGGAATGCATGTGATACACCCAGTGTTATGTCACCTTCTCCTGCCACCTCTAATTCTAATGATCAGATACATCCCTCACCTCTACCTACTCCTGCAGATTCACCACCTACACAAAAATTTCCAATACTACACATGTCCTTCAACTCAACACACACCTGATCAAATCCCTCTTTTGAAAAGATCTTTAAGAGAACATAAAACACCTGAAAGATTATATATCTTCTATACATCAACCTCCTTTACATGAACATGTGAGTACATCTGAACATTCTGCCTTTTCTATGAATGCATTATTCTCTAAACATAACTACATTCCTGCCAACACCCTAATCCATGATAGTCAATCTTTGTTTAGTAACATATGCAATGATAGTGAACCATCTTCTATTGACGAAGCTGCCATCAATCCTGCTTGGCAAATTGCTATGGTTCAAGAGTTTGAAGCCTTATATGCTAATAACACATAGGACATAGTTCCTCTACCTTCTGGTAAGAAGAAAATTGGATGTAGGTGGGTTTACAAAGTAAAGCATAAGGCAGATTGGTCCTGTGAGCACGATATTTGCCCGCATGAGAACTACTCCCAAAATCCAAAAATAAAATAGTTTTATGTTGTTTGAAATTTTCATGGATTATGTGTTATTTTTTATAATTATTCGGGTCTGTGTGAGCATGTTTGTTTGTTTAAATTAAGAAAATACAAATATATTGCATTTGCATTCTTAGGATTTAATTCACAATTAAAAGTAATCAAGTTTATTTGACAAAAATGGAAAATAACAAAAAAATATGTATTTTTTGTATTTCCAGTATTTAATGTCCCAATTGTGTGATTTATATTTAATTAATGTTTAATTGTGTATGATAATTATTAGTATAACTTAATTAGTACTTTTATAATTTAATTTAATTTTTGTAGTATAGTTAGAATTTTTGTTCTAATAAATTAGGGACTAAATAATAAAAAGGAAGAAGAAAAAAAATTGGAAAAGAAAACTGGACCAGTCCAAAACCCCAAACGGATAGCCCAGGCCCAAAAATAACCCATTATTCCTTATCCGTCTCAAACCCGGATCCCTCAAACCACTTGTTACCCTCCAAACGGCACCGTTCAGAATTAATGCCATTGATCTTGGCCGTTGGTTGGTATAATCTAACGGCCCAGATTAAAACATTAATATCAATACACTAAACACCCCTAAACCCGTTTTTCCCCATTTCCCCTTTCATTTCGTCTCCATAACCCTAGAGACAGAAGCTTCGTTACTCCGCCGAACCCCGCCGCCCTCCGCCTACCGGAAATCGCCTCATGGTGGTTCCGGTTGGCCAAACACTCCCATTTTTACACCACACACTCGCCTCAACCTCCCCATTTCAACCCCGAGCATGGTTTGGCTCGAATCGGTCTGTAGCTTCTCGAATCTTCGATTAAAGATTCGAGCAAAGCTCAAAACTACCCCAACCGGCCCCAAACTCACCCCAAACACTCCCCTGACCTCCCCAATCACCAAACCCCCATTAGTTTGACTCGAATCGAGTCCTAGCCGTTCAAACCCCAAATCTGAGCCTCAGGAGCCCTAGGAGAATTCTGGGCATGTTCGAAGATTTTTGAGTTTTCAATAGGTTTTTAGTCGAGTTGTTCTCACCTAAGAACCTTCGATTAAAACCCATTTGACCTCAAAAACGTTTCAAGTCCAAGTCCATTTGATTCTGATTTTTTTTCATCGTTTTAGGTATTTATTTCTTAAATCCTTATCTATTTTTTCATAATTGTTTGTTAAGTTTAGTTGTTTGTCATGTTTCATCTTTTCCATTTGTTGTTTGATCTTCTCTGTTTCTTCTCCTCAAGACCTTTTTCTTGGTCGATGATTATTTTTGTTTGCTGTTGTAAATGTGTCGTTGTAGATATGAATTCACTTCGATTTAATATTGTCGAATGGTTGATTCTATATTTTACTTGTTTGCCCGAGAATTTTGAATCACTGATTCGACGACTAATTTGTTATCGATTATACGTGTTGTGATCGATTTAACAAACATCGTCGAATAGTTATAAAGTCTGGTTTAGAACAGTAGGACAGTAGTGTTAACACTGATTAATTCCATCTTGAACCACTGTTGAATTGAAGCTTGAATTGTATATGTACTGAATTAGGAAACGAATTGGTTATATCTGAATTAAACTTAGTTACATTTTTAAATGGGAAATTTCAGAATTAGTGGACTGCCACTCTTGAGAACATGTTGAACCATTAGGGCATGTTTTAGTTGAAATACACTCTGGCAATGACATAAAGTAATGGGGAGTCAGGAACCAGCTTAGTGTAATATTAAGAGCTGTAAATGCACCTGGAAATGATAATGGAACCTGCCGTACAATAGGATATCCATTTCATTTTTTTATCTTTAGAAGTTTTAAAATAAAAAGTCATACTTAGACAGCTAAAAAGGGAAAAATAAAGGAATAATCTTGGTTTTGATTAGTTTTAAATTTAAAAAGGTGATGTAGGAGGGCTGGTAGTTTTGGGTATATAAGGGACAAAACATAGAGCTAAACGGAGGGGCAGAAAACAGATTTTTAAGAGAGCTGAGAGTTAAAACTGAAGTGAGGTCTTTTGTGAGTAGTTGTTGTTTCATTAAAGCTTCAAGCTTCCTTTTCTTGGAGTGTTAAAAAAAAAACCAGAAACTATTGTTGCATTGCTATTGGTTCTTTCTGTTTCTATTTGCGATTGGCATTTGGTATTCTTGTGGTGCAATTTGGTTTTGACTGAGTTGGTTGTGGAGCATTACTGCTTATTGTTTGTTGCTGGAATTTGTTCCAGTAATCTCAGTTTGGTCCTTCTTTCTCCAAAAATTATTCTGTTGATTGAACTGGTTTAGTACTGTGGGATATTGCTGTTGAACATACTGTTTGGTTGCTTGTACTGCTGCTGCCTCTACTGATCTCCATCTTCTTTGGTTTTATATACCATGTACACTTTTCGAGCCTGCCTCATTGTAATGCTTGCATTTGAAGTGAAATGCAAATGAAATTGAAGTTTTGTTCTACTTTAACATTTGGATACTGTTGCCATGTTTAAGTAGTTTACTATGATTAGATTAGCAATATATTGTAATTAAACTAATGAACTGTGAATTGTAAAAGTACGACTGTTAATTGGTTTTATTTAGCTTGAATATCATGTTGTATGAATCAATTTGAATTTAGAAGTATAGATTGAAACAAAGAGTGGTCTGGACTTTGTTAGAGGATAAACATATAAGTTGAAGATTAGTCTTTAAATATTTTATTTATATTCACAGCATCTCGGTGTAATATAATGATTCTAGCTAGAATTAAAAAATAGATAGTCAGGTACATGTCACGACCCGGATTTTCCCCCGTCATCGGGATCGTGCGAACCAAGCTTCGCAAATGCGAAGATGGTAGAACAAGGCAGGGTTCGCAAATGCGAAGCAAGCTTCGCAAATGCGAAGATGGCAGAACAAGGCAGGGTTGGCAAATGCGAGGAACATCTCGCAAATGCGAGACTGGCAGACTTGGGCCAGAGTTCGCAAATGCGAACATTTTCTCGCAAATGCTAGAGTAACGGTCCAAAACCTGCTATGTTCGCAATTGTGAACAAACGTTCGCAATTCCCATAACCGCAGCTGTGCAATCTGATACTTAAACGAACTTTACACCTCTTTTCTTCATTCTTTCAAAACCCAACACACCACACACGATTCTCCAAGAGCAAAATCACTCCAAAACACTTGTAAGTCACTTTTTACTTAATTCTTTCAATTCGTAACATCATTAAACATATTTTTCAAGAGAAATCAAAGGTTTTCATGGTAGAAATTCTTGTTTTTGGATAGAACCTAGGTTTTTCATGAATTGGGGAATTGGACCTCGAATTGAGGTCCGATTTTAAAACAAATCATATATTTGAACTTGTGAGGGAATGGGTAATAGGATTTTGGTCCGAACCCCGAGTTCCGACCATGTGGGACCAGGGGCGTTTTGGGAAATATTGGGATAAACTTTGAGAAAACCATTTTTAAGCATCCAAACCAAGTTATATAGTATTTATTAATGTAATTGAATCAATTGTGATTAGATTAGAGCAAGTTGAAAGCGGAAATTCGAGGGAAAGCTATAGTTGAAGGATAATTTGGACTTCAAGGCTTAGAGGTAAGTGTTTGCTCTATCCTAACTTGAGGGAATAGGATTTACGTGCTAATTGCTATGTGATCAAGTGCAGTGTATGGGCTGTGGTGATGAGCATCCATACACTGGCGTCTAGCATGACCGTGAGTCGTTTGTCGATATCTGTTGTGGGATGTTTTTAAGATGAAATCTTGAACCCTTGCCGGATTGTGAAATCGATCACTATTTTCCCTTGCCGGGACTTTATTGTAATATTGATTATTGTTTTCTCTTTATGGGACCCTGTTGTGATGATTAATGTGTCCCTTGCCGGGACGGTTCATGATTATTGTTTTCATTCTTTTGCCCTTAACTATGATTGTTATTTGGGTGAGGGAGAGTGATAATGCACGAAGGGTGATGTCGTGCCTTGTTTTATTTATTATGCACGAAGGATCATGCCGTGACTTATATTATTGATTATGCACGAAGGGTAACGTCGTGCCTTGTTATTGATTATGCACGAAGGATCATGCCGTGCCTTGTGATATTGATTATGCATGAAGAAACATTCTGTGCCGTTGTTATTTGAACCATGCCGTGCCATGGATGTGAGGATGAGAGTAAAAGCACGAAGGGTGATGCCGTGCAACTATTTGATATTCTTTGTTTTGATATTAACTGTTTCCATTATACACTGATTTTCATTACTGATTTAATAGATGTTGCTGACTATTGTGTTTTCCCATATTATGATACTTCTCGTTGAATTTGTTACTTGGTATTTCTTGTTATATTGTGGTGTACATATATGGAACTGCAGATGTTTATGTGAGTGTCTGGTCCTAGGCTTGTCACTACTTCGCCGGGATAGGCCAGGCACTTACCAGCACATGGGGTCGGATTGTGCTGATACTGCACTTCTGTGCATTTTTACACAGGTCCAGGTTTCGAGCAGGAGCAGGAGCAGCAGTAGAGTATTCGTGGGAGTTGAGCATTTCGAGACCGAGGTAACTTGCAGGCGTCCGCAGGCCCGGAGTCTCTTCTATTTACTTATGCTATTTGTTGTGGTCTCATTGTTCCGAGACAGACATATATTTATTATTTTCTTTCAGACCATATTCATTAGTAGTTCGTGAGTTGGTGACTCCACGTCTTAGGTAGAGGATTTCATCAGTGTTTTACCTTAGTATTATTTATCTATATTTTGAAAGTCTTCCATATTTATTAAATTGAATAATTATTTTTCTTGCTAGTAATTATGAGTTTAAAAATAATGATGTGAACAGGATAATGTTGAATGAATTGGCTTGCCTAGCTACCACGAGTAGGCGCCATCACGATCCTGATGACGGGGGAAAATCCGGGTCGTGACAGTACATAATCATTATCATAGCTTGTTTTCATCTTTCAAATGCCGGAATCTAAATAAGAAACTAGTGAGAACAGATAAGTCGTAACACGAAATATAAATGATATAATTTTTATTAGTTTGATACAGTTAGATATTATTTTACATTGCGGGATGCTTGAAAGGTTAGGAATTATTTGGATTGGCACACAAATTTTAAATTGGGCCTAGATTGTTATTACAAATGGCCCAAGTAGCCTATTATAATTTAATATCCTTAATAATTCATCTTAAGGCCCAATGTAGTTCAAGGATTGTATTGGTGAACCCAAATGGGTAATACTTAAAGTAACGATAAATTGATTAGGACCTTTTTTTTACACGTTTTGAGATTAATAGAAATATAAGGTATAATTTAATTAAGCAAAGTGAAGTAAGTTTCACCAAGTGAAAGTGAAAAAGGCACGACCCTCAAACAAGCTGTTATATAAGAAACAATTCGAATGCAGAAAAATCGTCTAGTTAATTCCACGGTCTTTCTCAAAGTAATAATGCGCTAGCATCTTTAGGCACGTACTTAATAAAATTACCTCCCTAAATTCGGGTACTCATTTATGTGACCCTAATCCAAATCTCAATGAAGTTGGAACACATCAAAAATTGCGGACACATTTATGTGACGAAATTCGAGATGCATTCTCACAACGTTGTAATCCTCTTCCAAAATAATAAATGATAAAGCGGTTCAAATTAATAATTAGCACGTAAGTTCATAATTGTTAAAATCGGATAATTAAGCCAAATATGATAGTTGAACGACCGTGCTAGAACCATGAAACTCGGGAATGCCTAACACCTTCTCCCGGGTTAACAGAATTCCTTATCCGGATTTCTGGTTCGCGGACTGTTAAATAGAGTCAAACCTTTTCTCAATTCGGGATTCAAACCGGTGACTTGGGACACCATAAATCTCCAAGTGGCGACTCTGAATCTCTTAATAAATGAATCATGTTTTGATTGTTCTTTAATTGGAAAAACTCCCTTTACATCTCGCGCCTTCGCGGGTAGCGAAAAAAGAAGGTGTGACAGGTCCATTAAGAGATTCAAAGCTAGGCTAGTAGTGAAGGGGTACACACAACAAGTAGGAGTGGACTATACAAAGACCTTGTCTCCTATGGTGAAGATGACTACAGTCAGGGCCCTTATTGCAGTAGCTGTAAAGAATGGTTGGAGCATCTTCCAGTTTGATGTGAATAATGAATTTCTTCATGGTGATTTACATGAAGAAGTATATATGGAGGTTCCCCCAGGACTTTTGGTGGACAGCCAATGTTTGGTTAGTAAAATGAACAAGTCATTATATGGGCTAATGTAGGCAAGCAGGCAACGGTATGAAAATCTAACTGAGGCTCTATGTTCAAGAGGATATGAGCATTCTATGAATGACTATTCCTTATTTTCAAAATGAAAGGGGGACTCAGTTGTATATATGGCAGTCTATGTGGATGATGTCTTGCTTACAGGTACAGATAAATCAGAGATAGATCACTTGAAGACATTTCTGCACAACAAGTTTAAAATCAAGGATCTAGGAAGGTTGCACTACTTCTTAGGATTGGAAGTCATGTACAAAGCAGATGGTGATATTATCTCACAAACGAAGTTTCTTCTTGATATGCTGAGGGAGTATGAATTCTTGGAGTATAGTCCTATTTCTTCACCTCTTGATCCTAATGTAAAATTGAAAGCCAAAGGAGGTGTGCCTCTGACAAACCCCACTTATTATAGAAAGCTAGTTGGAAAGTTGAATTTTCTCACAAATAGAAGGTTGGATATTGCCTTTAGTGTGCAACACCTCAGCCACTTCATGCAAGACCCTAGAGAGCCTCATTTGAAAGCTACCTTTCAACGGTTGAGATATCTTAAGGGCGATCCTACTCTAGGAGTGTTCATGTCCAATAACTCCGATTGGTCAATCAAAACTTATTGTGACTCAGGCTGGACAGCATGCTAAGGAAATTGTTAGTGGTTACCTTGTCCTATTGGGAAACAACCTCATTAGTTGGAAATCTAAGAAGCAAGAGACTGTTTCTCTATCCTCGGCAGAAGTTGAATACAGATCCTTAAGAAAGGTGGTTGGAGAATTGGTCTGGTTAAATAGGCTACTTACTGAGCTAACTGCTTCTTGCTCCAGCCCTATTAGAGTGTTTTGTGATAGTGAATCAGCCTTACATATTGTAGTGGATTGTCATTATATTCGCAACCAAATGCAGGAAGGGCTGGTTTTTTTGCATCACATTGCCACCAATGATCAGCTTGCAGATGTTCTTACTATGGCCATTATAGGTATCAAACACTCTGCTATTTTGAAAAAGTTGGTTGTGCTTCTCCCACCTCCAACTTGAGGGAGGGGGGAGGGTATTGAGGAAGAGACTGTATTTATCTTGTATTCATCTTGTATTTACCCCTTTAGTTAGACGGTTAGACTATAGAATTCAATAAAAAGACAACCTATAAGCACATGGTCACAACTCAAGATCATAACCAAATAATGTAGCTCGTAACCTTCTCGAGTCTAAACATTTAATTTGTTTCCGAATTTGAGTGCATTCTATTGTTCAAAACCACAAAAACTACTTTCAAGTTTTGGTTCAAAAAATATTTTCCCTCATTAAAATCCTTAATTTTAAGGTAAAATCAAAGATAGATCCATGTAATTATCATAGATTCGATTTATAATTACTAACTCCAATGAAGTAGATGAAAATTTCATTAAAATTTACAATAATCCGTGTTCTCTACCTCCTAAAAATAATAAAATGAACCCTAAGTATGAAAATAGGCTTTTTATATTAAGTGCTAAATATTGTAAAATAAAAGCAATGCAGTAAAATGTAAATAAGAAGAGATAGAAAGAAGGGAGAAGAGTTTTGTTCTTTCACTTTGGTGTATTTTTCCATTGCAATTACATGGCCTTTTATAGGCATAAAAAGCAAAGAAGATTGACATAAAATAGGAGATTTAATCTTTCAATTATTCACAACATGGGCATCCAATGTAGTATCCAATGTAGCATCCAATGTACAAATTATTCATAACACTCCCCTTGGATGTCCATGTAACATAATGTGTCTCACTAAGAACTTACAAAAAATATATTGGGATGTACATAGTTATTTATAATATACATTGCTTGCTGCCTCATTAAAAACCTTACTAAGGAAAACCTAGTGGGACAAAACCTTGGTTAAGGAAAAGAGTGCAGCATGTACTTACTCCCCCGATGAAAAATCACTTAATGTTTCGAAGACGACGCATTCCAATCTTATATATCAGCTTTTCAAATATTGAGGTTGGTAATGCCTTAGTGAACAGATCAGCCAAATTATCACTTGAACGAACTTGTTGTACATCTATTTCACCACTCTTCTGAAGATCATGAGTGAAAAAGAATTTTGGTGAAATGTGTTTTGTTCGATCTCCTTTGATATATCCTCCTTTCAATTGAGCTATGCATGCAGCATTGTCTTCATACAATATTGTTGGAATATTCTCTTTCGAAGAAAGTCCACATGTTTGCTGAATGTGTTGAGTTATAGATCTTAACCAAACGCATTCTCGACTTGCTTCATGAATGGCTATTATCTCTGCATGATTTGAAGAAGTAGCAACCATAGTTTGTTTTGTCGAACGCCATGATATGGTTGTACCTCCACTTGTAAATAAATAGCCTGTCTGAGATCGACCTTTGTGTGGATCAGACAAATATCCTGCATCCTGCATAACCAATCAATGATGGCTTGGATTCATTTGAATAAAATAAACCCATATCAATGGTCCCTTGGAGGTATCTAAATATATGTTTAATACCATTCCAATGTCTTTGTGTTGGCGAAGTACTAAATCTTGCCAATAAGATTACCGAGAAAGCTATATCTTGTCGGGAATTATTAGCAAGATACATTAATGCCCCAATTGCACTAAGATATGGTACTTCGGCACCAAGAAGCTCTTCTTCATTTTCATGAGGTCGAAATGGATCTTTCTTTATATCAAGTGATCTTACAACCATCGGGGTACTCAATGGATGTGCTTTATCCATATAGAATCGCTTTAAAATCTTTTCGGTGTATGTTGATTGATGGACAGATATTCCATCTTTCATATACTCAATTTGTAGACCAAGACAAAATTTTGTCTTTCCAAGATCTTTCATTTCAAATTCTTTCTTCAAACAGTCTACTGTTTTTGGAAGCTCCCAGGAGTTCCAATGATATTTAAATCATCAACATATACGGCGATTATAACAAATTCGGATCCAGACCTTTTTATAAAGACACAGGGACAAATTGGATCATTCTTGTACCCTTCTTTCAACAAGTATTCACTCGGACGATTGTACCACATACGACCTGATTGTTTCAATTCGTACAAAGATTTCTGAAGCTTTATTGAACAAGTTTCTTGAAAACCTTTATATGCTTCTGGCACTTTAAATCCCTCAGGTACTTTCATAAAAATTTCGCTGTCTAATGATCCATACAAATAGGCTGTAACAACATCCATTAGATGCATATCAAGTTTTTCTTGTACTGCCATATTTATGAGATACCTGAAGGTAATATGTAACATCTCGCCGAACACACAGCAGCGGCGATGCCGGCCGTGCCACCGAACACACAGCAGTGACACGCAGCCTAAGGAATTGTTACCCTTGGGTATAGGAGCATTCCACGCATAGCTGCAGCTACTGGGAATCGAACCTAAGACCCCAAGGCTTTTCAGGGATTTTACTCCCTCACCTCTCACCAATTGAGTCGCAGCTCGATTGGTGAGAGTGAGTAAATCCGAAAGCTCGGGTCTTAGGCTCGATTCCAGCAGTGCGCTATGCGTGGAATGCTCCTATACCCAGGGTAACAATTCCTTAGGCCGCGTCGCCGCTGCTGTGTGTTCGGCGGGATGTTACAAAAAAGGCGCCTTTTTTTGTAACACCCCGCCGAACACACAGCAGCGGCGGTGCCGGCCGTGCCACCGAACACACAGCAGTGACACGCAGCCTAAGGAATTGTTGCCCTTGGGTATATGAGCATTCCACGCATAGCTGCAGCTACTCGAATCGAACCTAAGACCCCAAGGATTTTCAGGGATTTTACTCCCTCACAGCTCAATTGGTGAGGGAGTAAAAGGGTCATCACTTATTTAATTAATCATTTCGAGCTTCTGAGGCCTTGAAAACCTCATTCTATGTTGCCTCGATTTACATGCACGATTCGAGCATGTAGCCGGAAAGATTTTGTGATAGAAAATATGAATTCTATGAGAAATTTGGATAAAAATGATATTAATATTGATATGGTTGACTTCGGTCAACATTTTTGGTAAACGGATCCGGACCGGAGATTTGATGGTCCCGAGAGGTCCGTAGAAAAATATGGGACTTGGACATGCGTCCGGAGTCGAATTCCGAGGCCTAGAGCCCAAGTTATGAATTTTTATGTGAAATTGTTTTTGATGCAATTATTAAAGGAAATAAATTAATTGACCTTGGTATCGGGCTCGTATTTTGGTTCCGACGCCCGGTACAAGTCTTAAATATTATATATGTGATTTCTGTAAAGTTTGGTGACATTTGGATGTCGTTTGAGATGTTTTGGACCTTGAGTCCCAAGTTTGAAAGTTTTGAAAACTAAAGGTATGAAAATCATGCATTTGAGGCTTGATTTGATGAAAACGAGGTGATATTGGCGATGTGATCGCACGAACAAGTTCATAATGTGTTTTTGAGGTTATGTGCATATTTGGTTTGGAGCCCCGAGGGCTCGGGTGAACTTTGGATAGGCCACGAGATCAATTTTTCATGTTAGAAGTTCCTGTCTGCAACTGGTCTGCAGAGTTCGCAAATGCGAACAATAGTTCGCAAATGCGAACTCCCCACTATTCTGCAGAGTTCGCAAATGCGAACAATAGTTCGCAAATGCGAACTCCCCCCTATTGTGCCTGTGTTCGCAAATGCGAACAATAGTTCGCAAATGCGAACTTGACCCTATTGTGCCTGTGTTCGCAAATGCGAACTATAGTTCGCAAATGCGAACTCGCCACTATTCTGCCTGGGTTCGCAAATGCGAACAATAGTTCGCAAATGCGAACCTCCCCATATTTAGCCTGTGTTCGCAATTGCGAACAATAGTTCGCAAATGCGAACTTCCCAGCTTTGCCTTGGCTTCGCAAATGCGAAGAAAAGTTCGCAAATGCGAACTTCCCACCCTTAGCTTATTTTTCAAACTCCAGAAATTGGTCGGGGTTCGCAATTGCGAACCCATGTTCGCAAATGCGAACACAGAGACCTGAAAAACACGAATTTCGGTCATTTCTTCACATTTTACAAAACCAAAACACCCATTTGCGATTCTTCAAGGATTTCTTCTTCATCAAAACGATTGTAAGTCACTTTTTACTTAATTCTTTCAATTCTTAACATCATTAAACATGTTTTTCATAAGAAATCAAAGATTTTCATGGTAAAATTCTTGTTTTTGTTAGAAAATAGGGTTTTTCATAAATTGGGAAATTAGACCTCGAATTGAGGTCCGATTTGGAAACAAATTATATATATGAACTCGTGGGGGAATGGGTAACCGGATTTTGGTCCTAACCCCGAATTCCGACCATGTGGGCCCGGGGTCGAAATTTACTATTCATGGCAGAATGTTGTAAAAGTGGTATTTGGTATTAAGAATTAGTTTGTTGAGTAGAATTGATGATATTAAATCAATTGTGTATAGATACGGTTGGATTGGAGCCAAATTGAAAGAAAAGGACATTTCCACGGAGTGAATTGTTAATAAGCATTCGAGGTAAGTGTTTGTTCTATCCTAGCTAGAGGGAATAGGATTATGTGTTATGTGTTATGTGATCGAGTGCGGTGTATGGGCTGTGGTGACGAGCATCCATACACTGGCGTCTAGTATGACCGTGAGTCGTTGGAAAATAATTATTTTGAGATATATTACAGATGAATTGTTATTGTCCTCCCTTATTGGGACTTGTTGTGAAGATAAACATTGATTGCCCTTGATGGGACGGTTTATGAATTACTATTTCCTTCTTTGCCCTTAACCTGTGATTGTTATTTGGGTGAGGAAGAGTGATAATGCACGAAGGGTGATGTCGTGCCATGTTTATTTATTTATGCACGAAGGTTAATGCCGTGCCATGTTTATTTATTGATTATGCACGAAGGATCATGCCGTGCCCTGTTATTGAACCATGTACGAAGGATCATGCCGTACTATGGATGTGAGGATGAGAGTAAAAGCACGAAGGGTGATGCCGTGTACTTTATTTGTCTATCCGGTGAGGATGAGAGTAAAAGCACGAAGGGTGATGCCGTGCAATTTCTTGCTATTTCTTGAATTGATATTACTTGTTTTTCCATTATATTTTATTTGGGTGATGCCGTGCAACTATTTGCCATTCCTTGACTTGATATTACTTGTGTTTCCATTATACCTTGTTTTCCTTGTGAATTTATTTGATTGTTATTTGGGTGAGGAAGAGTGATAATGCACGAAGGGTGATGTCGTGCCATGTTTATTTATTTATGCACGAAGGTTAATGCCGTGCCATGTTTATTTATTGATTATGCACGAAGGATCATGTCGTGCCCTATTATTGAACCATGTACGAAGGATCATGCCGTACTATGGATGTGAGGATGAGAGTAAAAGCACGAAGGGTGATGCCGTGCAACTCTGTTTGCTATTTCTTGAATTGATATTACTTGTGTTTACATTACACTTTGTTTTTCCTTGTGAAATTGTTGAATTCTTTAAGATATTCCTTATTGTGTTAATACTTGATTATTTCTTGTTATTTTGTGGTACAAATATATATATTGAATTGCACAGGTTTATGTGGGTGTCTGGTCCTAGGCTTGTCACTACTTCGCCGGGATAGGCCAGGCACTTACCAGCACATGGGGTCGGTTGTGCTGATGCTACACTTCTGTGCGTTTTTGCACAGGTCCAGGTTACGATCAGGAGCAGCAGCAGCGGTAAATAGATTGCGTGGGAGTTGATCACATTTGAGACCGAGGTAGCTTGCAGACGTCCGCAGGCCCGGCGTCTCTTTCTTTATTTATGTTAATAGCTGTAGTCTCATTGTTCCGAGACAAACAGAATTATGTTATATTTCTTTCAGACTTTTATGTGTAGTATTCCATAGTAGTTTGTGAGTTGGTGACTCCAAGTCTTGGGTAGAGGATTTCAGTATGATTTTTACCTTGTGATTTGTTATTTCCATTTTGATAAAGTATTCCGCATTTATTTAATTAAATTGTGTTAAAAACAGGATAGTATGAATACAGTGGCTTGCCTAGCTACCACGAGTAGGCGCCATCACGATCCCGATATTGGGGGAAAATCCGGGTCGTGACAAGTTGGTATCAGAGCTCTAGGTTACATAGGTCTCACCACTCACGAACAAGCTTAGTAGAGTTTGAGAGGTAGGTACGGAGACGTCTGTACTTGTCCTCCAGAGTCTATTGAGTTAGGAAAAAGTCTCTTATTTGTTATTTCTTATCGTGCGAATTTGTTCTTCAAAGTGTTAAGTTAAATTTCCACTCTTGTCTTCCCACGAATGGCGTAGTCACGTACTGCTTATCCAGCCGAACAATGGCACAGGCTGGTGATAGATCAACTATGCCTTCAAAAGTTTTATGGAGGACAGATAGGTTTCACCAAAGTCTTCGCTACCACCTTCAGCGGTGCATCTTTTGAGAACCCACGAGATTGTGCTTGACGGTTCTTATGAGGAATTACAGAACGTGGGAATAGTCGAATGCGAGGAGTTCATTTTACTGTGCTACAGAAGGCACACAGAAATAGTGGGAAGATAATGTATTTACCACATCGGTTATGGTCCCAACGGAAGATGCAATTATATCAGGAGATCACCTAATAAATCGTGTTGGGTTTCAACGGACCTTGACGTCCGGTCGATGTGTTGGAGTTGTGAAGGACAAATATGGTGAGTTATTGGACTATATATATATGGTATAGAAAGGTCCTCTAAATAATTTATACATATTTAAGGTTGGTTCATTTCATGGGGTAAGAAATCGCCCCAGAAGAATAACGAAGAGTTTGTGAGTAAACGGGGTAGCTCAACAGTGTTAAGCCAACATAGCAAAAGAGGAAATTGGCCATCAATGTTTGTGACAAGATTACCAAGAGGGCAAGCCGGCCAATGCAACGCTATCTACTAAACTCTATTTTTAGAAAATGTTATGAAGACGTCACCCCGAGATTCTCTGCAATATGTGGTATGTGCGATCTGAACGGTTGTACCAGGTCACAATGACTGTGTCCGAATATATATTGCCATGAGCAATAAGTTAACTGATCCTTAAAGGAATTGCTGTGAATGTGGAATATTGGAGAAATACAATTTTAGGAAAGAACTCAGGCTACACGCTCCATTGCAGTTAATAATTATCCTACATGGCCAGCCAGATGTAGAGGTTATGATGTTAGAGGTGGAGGTGAAAATCCTAGAGGTGGAGACCCGACCATTGATATAATTTTTATGATATGAGGGAGGTCACTACACCAAATGTGGTCATCACACGTATAATTCAGATTGTTATAGACAGAATAATTTTTCCCTTAATTTAATTTGGTTTTTGAAAGAAAATTTAGGCGAGTCCTTTTAACATGCTCCATTCATGAGCGAGCATCGTAATCATCAAACCTACTTAGGGAAATACTCACGTTGAGATATTACATGAGGATAGACATCCCTATTATTAGGTGTTAGTCACTAAAATATCCATGAGGCTAAGAGTGACTTTATATTACTTATTACAGTGGGTTTTGATATAATTTTCGGGATAACTAATTTTAATCGTTAATTGTGCTCCCTATCAGTATGAGGGCTTATTTTATGTCGTGATTATCTTTGACGGACAATTATTGAAAGGAAGAAAGAAAGGAAATGAAAAATTTCAAATGATATGATGTGCAAGCACTGTGATTCAGAGTTGAGGATGAGATCCTCCAATTTTTGGCATAATGTGAAATATTTCTAAGCCGAGCTTCAAGCTGCGGTGGATATCATATGAGGACTGGGTCCTGGTAGTAAGAGTTTATGTGTTTAAAATTCTTCTTTTATGAAATTAATATTTTCGTATTGCATTCGTAAATAAGAGTCATGCTCGTTAGGACTATTTGACAATTCTTGTATAGTTTCTGTTCATATTTAGCCATTTCTATTTTGAAACCGTTGAGCTTAGCCCTTGAGACGAGCACCAGGTAAGGATAAATATGACGTATTAATTCGGGAAAATAATCACGAGGTCACGATACCTCATTCTGAGTAAAGTGGGATTTGTAGAATAAGGTATTTGATAACAGGGTTAATTGACAATGTTGTAATTAAGAACAACTCTTATGGCCAGACTTCAGAGTCATGGATATGTGCATACGCATGAGGTGTTCGTGCCTTATTTAGACTTGTTCGTTGTAGTCTTCATTGTTTCCATATTGACCTACTCCTGCGGTCAGAAGGAGCATGCGCAGTATATCAGAGTGACTTTGCAGACTCTGAAAGATAGCCAGCTATATGCAAAATTTTCAAAGTGTGAATTTTGGCTAAGTTCAGTTGCATTCCTGGGTCATATTGTGACGGTAGCAGGTATTCAGGTTGATCCGAAGAAAATTGAGGCAGTCAAGAGCTGGCCTAGACCGACATCAGCCGCAGATATTCGGAGTTTCTTGGGGTTAGCGGGCTATTATCGCCGATTCGTAGATGAATTTTCGTCTATTGCAACCCCACTGACCAGATTGACCCAGAAGGGTGTTCAATTTGAATGGTCCGATGAATGTGAGGCGAGCTTTCTAAAGCTCAAGACAACCTTGACCACAGCACCGGTATTGGTTTTACCCACAGGTACGGGACCTTATACTGTTTATTGTGATGCTTCCCGTATTGGGCTTGGTGCAGTGTTAATGCAGGATGGCAAGGTTATTGCCTATGCTTCGAGGCAGTTGAAGATTCATGAGAAGAACTATCCAGTGCATGATCTAGAATTGGCGGCGATTATTCACGCATTGAAGATCCGGAGGCATTATTTGTATGGTGTAGCATGTGAAGTATACACCGATCATAAGAGTCTTCAGTATTTGTTTAAGCAGAAAGAGTTGAATATGAGACAGAGAAGGTGGCTAGAGTTGCTAAAAGACTATGATGTTACTATATTATATCACCCGGGTAAGGCCAATGTGGTGGCCGATGCATTGAGTAGAAAGTATGCCAGCATGGGTAGTCTTGCATACATTCCGGTCAATCGGAGACCATTAGCTCTAGATGTCCAGGCCTTAGCCAACCGGTTCGTGAGATTAGACATTTCTGAGCCTAGCAGAGTGTTAGCCTGCACGGTCGCTCGTTCTTCCTTATTAGAGCGTATCCGTGAGAAGCAATTTGATGATCCTCATTTGCGTGAGTTGAGAGATACAGTACAGCGGGGAGGTGCCACACAGGTAAACCTAGATGATGATGGGGTATTAAAATTGCAGGGTAGAGTTTGTGTACCCAATGTCGAAGGAATTCGAGAGTTGATCTTAGCAGAGGCCCACAGTTCGCGGTATTCTATTCACCCAGGCGCCACGAAGATGTACCAGGACTTACGGCAATACTATTGGTGGCACAGAATGAAGAAAGATATCGTTGCGTATGTCGCTCGGTGTCTAAATTGCCAGCAGGTGAAATATGAGCACCAGAGACCTGGTGGTGTGTTCCAGAGGATTGAAATTCCCGAGTGGAAATGGGAGCGGACCACTATGGGCTCCGTTACTGGACTTCCTTTGACTCGGAGAAAATTTGATGCTATTTGTGTCATTGTTGATAGACTGACCAAATCAGCACACTTTATTCCAGTATCTGTCTCCTACTCATCGGAGAGGTTAGCGGAGGTTTACATTAGGGAGATTGTTCGTCTCCATGGGGTGCCAGTATCTATTATCTCTGATCGGGGTACGCAGTTTACCTCGCGGTTCTGGAGAGCGGTTCAGCAGGAGTTAGGCACCCAGGTTCAGTTGAGTACAGCATTTCATCCTCGGACGGATGGCCAGTCAGAGAGGACTATTCAGATTCTTGAGGACATGCTTCGAGCCTGTGTTATTGATTTCGGAGGCTTATGGGACCAGTTTCTGCCATTAGCAGAGTTCGCCTACAATAACAGTTACCAATCTAGCATCCAGATGGCCCCGTATGAGGCGTTGTATGGTAGGCGATGTCGATCACCGGTTGGATGGTTTGAACCGGGAGAGGCTCGGTTGTTGGGTACAGACTTAGTTCAGGAGGCCTTAGATAAGGTCAAGACTATTCAGGAGAGATTGCGTTCAGCTCAGTCTAGGCAAAAGACTTATGCGGATCGTAAGGTTAGAGATGTAGATTTCATGGTTGGTGAACGAGTATTGCTCCGAGTGTCGCTATGAAGGGCGTGATGAGGTTTGGGAAGAAGGGCAAGCTCAGCCCTAGGTATATTGGCCCATTTGAGATTCTAGACAGAGTGGGAGGGGTGGCTTACGGATTAGCTTTGCCGCCTAGCTTATCAGCCGTGCATCCAGTTTTTCATGTATCTATGCTTCGGAGATACCACGGCGATCCCACACATGTGTTAGACTTCAGTACTGTCCAATTGGACAATGATCTATCTTACGAAGAGGAGCCGGTAGCCATTCTAGATAGGCAGGTTCGACAGTTGAGGTCGAGGAGTTATCCTTCTGTGCATGTTCAGTGGAGAGGTCAGCCTCCTGAGGCATCGACCTGGGAGTCCGAGTCTGATATGCGGAGCCGCTACCCACACTTGTTTCCCGGCTCAGGTACTTCTTTATTTTGTCCGTTCGAGGACGAACGGTTGTTTTAGAGGTGGAGATTGTGACGACCCAAATGGTCATCACTTATTTAATTAATCATTTCGAGCTTCTGAGGCCTTGAAAACCTCATTCTATGTTGCCTCGATTTACGTGTACGATCCGAGCATGTAGCCGGAAAGATTTTGTGATAGAAAATATGAATTCTATGAGAAATTTGGATAAAAATGATATTAATATTGATATGGTTGACTTCGGTCAACATTTTTTGTAAACGGATCCGGACCGGAGATTTGATGGTCCCGAGAGGTCCGTAGAAAAATATGGGACTTGGACATGCGTCCGGAGTCGAATTCCGAGGCCTAGAGCCCAAGTTATGAATTTTTATGTGAAATTGTTTTTGATGCAATTATTAAAGGAAATAAATTAATTGACCTTGGTATCGGGCTAGTATTTTGGTTTCGACGCCCGGTACAAGTCTTAAATATTATATATGTGATTTCTGTAAAGTTTGGTGACATTTGGATGTCGTTTGAGATGTTTTGGACCTTGAGTCCCAAGTTTGAAAGTTTTGAAAACTAAAGGTATGTAAATCATGCATTTGAGGCTTGATTTGATGAAAACGAGGTGATATTGGCGATGTGATCGCACGAACAAGTTCATAATGTGTTTTTGAGGTTATGTGCATATTTGGTTTGGAGCCCCGAGGGCTCAGGTGAACTTTGGATAGGCCACGAGATCAATTTTTCATGTTAGAAGTTGCTGTCTGCAACTGGTCTGCAGAGTTCGCAAATGCGAACAATAGTTCGCAAATGCGAACTCCCCACTATTCTGCAGAGTTCGCAAATGCGAACAATAGTTCGCAAATGCGAACTCCCCCCTATTGTGCATGTGTTCGCAAATGCGAACAATAGTTCGCAAATGCGAACTTGACCCTACTGTGCCTGTGTTCGCAAATGCGAACTATAGTTCGCAAATGCGAACTCGCCACTATTCTGCCTGGGTTCGCAAATGCGAACAATAGTTCGCAAATGTGAACCTCCCCATATTTAGCCTGTGTTCGCAATTGCGAACAATAGTTCGCAAATGCGAACTTCCCAGTTTTTCCTTGGCTTCGCAAATGCGAAGAAAAGTTCGCAAATGCGAACTTCCCACCCTTAGCTTATTTTTCAAACTCCAGAAATTGGTCGGGGTTCGCAATTGCGAACCCATGTTCGCAAATGCGAACACGGAGACCTGAAAAACACGAATTTCAGTCATTTCTTCACATTTTACAAAACCAAAACACCCATTTGCGATTCTTCAAGGATTTCTTCTTCATCAAAATGATTGTAAGTCACTTTTTACTTAATTCTTTCAATTCCTAACATCATTAAACATGTTTTTCATAAGAAATCAAAAATTTTCATGGTAAAATTCTTGTTTTTGTTAGAAAATAGGGTTTTTCATAAATTGGGGAATTAGACCTCGAATTGAGGTCCGATTTGGAAACAAATTATATATATGAACTCGTGGGGGAATGGGTAACCGGATTTTGGTCCTAACCCCGAATTCCGACCATGTGGGCCCGGGGTCGAAATTTACTATTCATGGCAGAATGTTGTAAAAGTGGTATTTGGTATTAAGAATTAGTTTGTTGAGTAGAATTGATGATATTAAATCAATTGTGTATAGATACGGTTGGATTGGAGCCAAATTGAAAGAAAAGGACATTTCCACGGAGTGAATTGTTAATAAGCATTCGAGGTAAGTGTTTGTTCTATCCTAGCTTGAGGGAATAGGATTATGTGTTATGTGTTATGTGATCGAGTGCGGTGTATGGGCTGTGGTGACGAGCATCCATACACTGGCGTCTAGTATGACCGTGAGTCGTTGGAAAATAATTATTTTGAGATATATTACAGATGAATTGTTATTGTCCTCCCTTGTTGGGACTTGTTGTGAAGATAATTATTGATTGCCCTTGATGGGACGGTTTATGAATTACTGTTTCTTTCTTTGCCCTTAACCGTGATTGTTATTTGGGTGAGGAAGAGTGATAATGCACGAAGGGTGATGCCGTGCCATGTTTATTTATTTATGCACGAAGGTTAATGCCGTGCCATGTTTATTTATTGATTATGCACGAAGGATCATGCCGTGCCCTGTTATTGAACCATGTACGAAGGATCATGCCGTACTATGGATGTGAGGATGAGAGTAAAAGCACGAAGGGTGATGCCGTGTACTTTATTTGTCTATCTGGTGAGGATGAGAGTAAAAGCACGAAGGGTGATGCCGTGCAATTTCTTGCTATTTCTTGAATTGATATTACTTGTTTTTCCATTATATTTTATTTGGGTGATGCCGTGCAACTATTTGCCATTCCTTGACTTGATATTACTTGTGTTTCCATTATACCTTGTTTTCCTTGTGAATTTATTTGATTTTTATTTGGGTGAGGAAGAGTGATAATGCACGAAGGGTGATGCCGTGCCATGTTTATTTATTTATGCACGAAGGTTAATGCCGTGCCATGTTTATTTATTGATTATGCACGAAGGATCATGCCGTGCCCTATTATTGAACCATGTACGAAGGATCATGCCGTACTATGGATGTGAGGATGAGAGTAAAAGCACGAAGGGTGATGTCGTGCAACTGTTTGCTATTTCTTGAATTGATATTACTTGTGTTTACATTACACTTTGTTTTTCCTTGTGAAATTATTAACTCTGTGGTTAATTGTTGAATTCTTTAAGATATTCCTTATTGTGTTAATACTTGATTATTTCTTGTTATTTTGTGGTACACATATATATATTGAATTGCACAGGTTTATGTGGGTGTATGGTCCTAGGCTTGTCACTACTTCGCCGGGATAGGCCAGGCACTTACCAGCACATGGGGTTGGTTGTGCTGATGCTACACTTCTGTGCGTTTTTGCACAGGTCCAGGTTACGATCAGGAGCAGCAGCAGCAGTAAATAGATTGCGTGGGAGTTGATCACATTTGAGACCGAGGTAGCTTGCAGACGTCCGCAGGACCGGCGTCTCTTTCTTTATTTATGTTAATAGCTGTAGTCTCATTGTTCCGAGACAAACAGAATTATGTTATATTTCCTTCAGACTTTTATGTGTAGTATTCCATAGTAGTTTGTGAGTTGGTGACTCCAAGTCTTGGGTAGAGGATTTCAGTATGATTTTACCTTGTGATTTGTTATTTCCATTTCGATAAAGTATTCCGCATTTATTTAATTAAAATTGTGTTAAAAACAGGATAGTATGAATACAGTGGCTTGCCTAGCTACCACGAGTAGGCGCCATCACGATCCCGATATTGGGGGAAAATCCGGGTCGTGACATAATAGCATCCACTACAGGAGAATATGTCTCCATATAATCAATTCCAGGCCTTTGGGAAAACCCTTGTGCCACAAGTCGTGCTTTATATCTAACGACTTCATTTTTATCATTTCGTTTTCGCACAAAAACCCATTTATACCCTACTGGCTTTATGCCTTCAGGCGTTCGAACTATGGGTCCGAAGACTTCACGTTTTCCAAGTGAAGTTAACTCTGCCTGGATAGCGTCTTTCCATTTTGGCCAATCATTTCTCTGTTTACATTCATTGACAGATTTTTGTTCAAGATCCTCATCTTGTTGCATTATTTCAATAGCAACATTATAAGCAAAAATGTTATCGATAACAATATTATTTCGGTTCCATCTTTTCCCGGTTGAGACGTAACTTATTGATATCTCTTCATTTTTATTATTTTCAGTTTCCTGGACCTCCCCCAAGGTCTTATCATTTGTTACATCTTGGGGCTCTTCTTGAGCCACTACCTCTGTGTTATGTTTACTTTGATCACTTGCTCCTTTTCTTCTTCGAGGATTTTTGTCTTTAGAACCGATTGGTCTACCATGTTTCAAGCAAGGCTTAGGCTCATTTGCTTTAATTAATTGTCCTTCCGGGATATCAACTCGAATTGGAGCATTAGCAGCTGGAATATGTGACTTAGTCACCCTTGGTAGGTTAGTGAATGCATCTGGCAATTGATTTGCAATATTTTGCAAATGAATAATCTTTTGAACCTCTTGTTCACATTGATTTGTTCGAGGATCTAAATGAGACAGTGATAATGCATTCCAATCTATCTTCATTTTCAGCTGCTTATTTTCTCCCCCTAATGTTGGATATACCGATTCATCAAAATGGCAATCAGAAAATCTTGCCGTAAATAAATCTCCAGTCATTGGCTCTAGATATTTTATAATAGAAGGAGATTCATATCCAACATATATCCCCAACCTTCTTTGGGGACCCATCTTTGTGCGTTGTGGTGGAGCAATTGGAACATATGTCGCACAACCAAAGATCCTAAGATGGGAAATATTTGGCTCCCGACCAAAAGCCAACTGCAATGGGGAGACTTTATGATAACTTGTGGGCCTTATCCGCACAAGTGCTGCTGCGTGCAAAATAGCATGACCCCATACTGAAATAGGAAGTTTTGTTCTCATAAGCATTGGTCTAGCAATTAATTGGAGGCGTTTGATCAATGATTCTGCTAGACCATTTTGTGTATGAACATGAGCAACCGGATGCTCAATTGTTATCCCAATTGAAATACAATAATCATTAAAGGCTTGGGATGTAAACTCACTAGCATTGTCAAGACGAATTGTCTTAATTGAATAATCTGGAAATTGTGCTCTTAACTTTATTATTTGAGCCAACAATCTCGCAAATGCCATATTGCGAGTTGATAGTAAACACACATGTGACCATCTTGTAGATGCATCTACCAAAACCATAAAATATTTGAATAGTCCATATGGAGGGTGAATGGGCCCACATATATCACCCTGTATACGTTCCAGAAATGCGGGGATTCCATCTTAACTTTAATAGTTGATGGTCTAATAATTAATTTTCCTTGAGAACATGCAGCACAAGAGAATTCCTTAAATTGAAGAATCTTTTGATTCTTCATTGCATGTCCATGTGAATTCTCAATTATTTTACGCATCATATTAGAACCAGGATGGCCCAATCGGTCATGCCAAATAATAAAATTATCTTGATTAGTAAACTTCTCATTTACTACGGCATATGTTTCAATCCTGCTAATACTTGTATAGTACAAGCCGGAGGAAAGAGCAGGTAACATTTCAAGCACATATTTCTTACCGGACATTATTGTAGTAATATAAAGATATTCAATCTTTTCATTATTGGTAGTCTCAATATGATAGCCATTTTGGCGAATATCTTAGAAACTTAATAAGTTTCTTTGAGATTTACTACAATATAGTGCTTCATCAATAGCCAAATTTGTTCCTCCTAGTAGTAATAAATTGGCTCTTCCAGAACCTTCAATTAATCTTGTACTACCGGATATTGTATTAACATTCACTTCTTTCATTACCAAATAAGAGAAATATCTCTTATCTTTTATAATAGTGTGTGTTGTAGCACTATCCAGAAGACATATATCATCTTTATTAATCTTGAGTCCAATTGAAGACTGGGGAATGTTCATATTCTTCATAAAAAAGGACAAATAATACATTATAAGAAATATGAAAGTCAAGCAAAAAAAAAAACATTAAGAAATACATTAGGAATGTAGAAAACTAGCAACACATGATGCATTAGGAAAATACACTCAAGAAAAATAAACTAGTTGCAAACATAAAAATAACAACTTTTATAGCTTCATTCCCCAGTAAGATGATTAGTTCTTCGGTCAATATCCTCAAAGAAGTCTCCAACTTCTAAATGAGTAATATTTGTTAGGTCTTCAAAATCATCATCTTTATATGCAAGATGTGCCTTAGAATCATATTTATTTGAGGGACCTGCTTTATCATCATTATTTTGAAAGGTCAAGTGTGCCTCCACATTATTTTCCCTTTTCTTGAGAGAGGCTTGATAAAGTTTAACAAAATGCTCTGGCGTACGACAAATGCGTGCCCAATGACCTCTCATACCACATCGGTGACACATACTAGCTTTACCTTTTGAATGATTAATTTGAGAACCCTTATTGTTCTCCAATTTATTTCCACCATAATGACGATAATTGTTTCGCCCCTGCCACGTCCACGTTTACGACCATGTCCACGACCACGGTAATTATTTTGTTTTCTTTCAAACTTATCATATGTTGCTACAACATTCACTTTCGAAAATGGAGCTGACCCAGTGGGACGGACTTCATGATTTTTCATTAACAGAGTATTATTCTGCTCAGCCACGAGTAGGCATGTGATTAACTCGGAATATTTCTTAAAACCTTTTTCACGGTATTGCTGTTGTAGCACCACATTTGAAGCGTGAAAAGTAGAAAATATTTTTTCCAATAAGTCCTCATCTGTGATAGTGTCTCCACATAATTTTAATAGAGAACTTACTTTAAAGATAGCAGAATTATACTCACTTACGGTTTTAAAGTCTTGCAACCTTAAATGTATCCACTCATACCGAGCTTTCGGTAATACCGTAAGTTTTAGGTGGTCATATCGATCCTTTAAACTAATCCATAATTCAAGTGGATCTTTTACAGTTAAATATTCAGTTTTTAACCCTTCATGTAGATGATGACGAAGAAAAATCATGGCCTTCGCTTTATCCTGATTTGATGCTTCATTTCCTTGTATAATAGTATTTCCAAGACCTTTAGCGTCAAGGTGAATTTCAGCATCAAGAACCCATGATAAATAGTTCCTCCCGATGATGTCAAGTGCAACAAATTCAAGTTTTGATAAGTTTGACATAGTGAAAACTATCATAAAAGATGAATAAGTTAGAGAAATAATTAAATAATTAATGATAACAAAACGATTTAGATAAAAGAAATAAAAATAGAACTATATCATGTTAACAATCTACTATTTTATTTTATTTTATTTTTTATCATAAAGTAGAAGCTTTTCACTTTATATTATTGATATATATGTGTTAATAGAATTGAACGTGAGTAACATTATTTATGTCCCAATAAATATAAAGCAATTAAACTATAAAATTATTACTTATCAGTTCATTTCTCATTGTTAGAATATTTAAACAAATGGAAATGCAATTATTAGTAATGTGCATGAATTTAATTAGAAATTTAAATATCAAAGTAATGTTGACAACAAATAAGTGAAGTACTAAAATAAATACTCAACTTTGAACATGTTATTAGTTGTAGTGAATATATAATGTATACACAACGTACATATGCATACATGATAAACAAAAATGTGAAACAGACGAAAAAAAAGGGAACAACAACATGAATTATGTAAATTATCAAATATTGCAAAGAAAAATTTGGGTTGTAAGAGTTAAACATATGATATGTACTGCGATAAAAAAAATTATTATAATGATACATACCTTAATCAAATATGGCTCAACTTAGCGGGAGTTAAGAATAAAATTAGAGCTTCGTGCTGATAACGTGTTGTAAAATAAAAGCAATGCAGTAAAATGTAAATAAGAAGAGATAGAAAGAAGGGAGAAGAGTTTTGTTCTTTCACTTTGGTGTATTTCTCCATTGCAATTACATGGCCTTTTATAGACATAAAAAGCAAAGAAGATTGACATAAAATAGGAGATTTAATCTTTCAATTATTCACAACATGGGCATCCAATGTAATATCCAATGTAGCATCCAATTTACAAATTATTCATAACACTAAAAAATTATTAAAATTACAACAAATGGCTGAGTTGCTAGTGGGGCAATATTTGCCAGTTTCACTGATTTTTATCTTAGTAATCTTTTAAGAACACCCTAAAACTCGCCTGACTCCTATGACCCCTCCAATCCATCTTAGAAAGTCCAAATACCCTATAGAAATTTGTCAAATAGCTCAAAGCACATACGATATTCAATAATAAGGTTCAATTCAAACTTATGAATTATTAAGTTTCCAATTCTCATGCAATAGTGTCGAATAACACTCTAGCCCCTCAGGTCATAATCCGAACGTACACCTAAATCCAAATTATCATACGAATTTACTGGAACCTTCAAATCATAATTCTAAACTTATTTACTCAAGATATTAACTATGGTCAATTCTTTTAATTTAAGGATTCAAGTTTAAGTGTTTTAAAACGCTTCCGACCCTTCGAAATTCGTGTCACTTATACATGCAAGCCATAATTCACTGAATGAATTTATAAGATCCCAAATAAGAGAAAGGGTTTATAGAACTCAAAACGACGGATTGGAAGGTCACACTAACTTATTAAAAAAAATCCGAACTCGTTTATCGATTTAAAGATTATAGGAAATTTTTCATAAAGTACCATCCTTTTGGTCTAATTATCCATTTATAGATTCTCTTTACTATTTTATGTGTTATAGATACCTTTTATGTTTTTATACAATGTATTTCATATATTTAAGCTGTTGTATACATTAATACAACCAAAAAGATAGGCGTAAAATCTGGAATTTCAGCTAAGTTTGGCATGTATTTAGTTGTATTCAAGCGACATTAACATTAAATACAGTAACGTATCTGCGCTAAAAATGGAAGGAAATAAAATCACATGATATTCTCCTAATTTAACTCAACAAACTAATACGATCCCTCATTAATCTGTATTTGAAAGATAGATAATAAATATTATAGCTGAATGAAGAAAAATACATATGAATAATACAGTTGAATACAACAAAATACACCTTAATTTATCTGAATAAACACTTGAATACAACAAAAATACAACCGAATACAGCTGAATAAACTCTTGAATGCAACAAAATACAACTAACTTCTGCTGAATCAAATAGTTGAATATAACTGAATACAGTTGTATAGAACACTTGAATACATCTAACTACTGCTGAATAAAATAGTTAAATACGACTGATTAAACCCGACTACAAGTGAATACAGCTGAAGAATACAGTCGAATACATCCATCAAATTGTTTCTATGGGTCTGGTTGTATGCAAAGAGAGAGAATTGTATTGGGGTTTGCAAATACACGATAATTATGTGAGAGAAAATACAAAAAAGGAGAGAAAAATAATAGTTAACATATATGGTACCTTAATTGTAGGATGTAACTATATTTAGATTTTTTGCTATAAAGTATAAAAACTTTTTATAGGATGTAATTTTTAAAATAATATTTATTATTAATAAATAGGGTACAAAGGTTTCTAGACTGTGAAAAAATTCCAAAATTATATCCACGAATTAGAGAACTTTAGATGTATCGCTCTTTCATTTTCATGATAATTGTTGACTTTGGGCTCGATTTGTTGACAAGTGGCTAAACAAGTCAATGAAATGAATGCTTTCTAGTAAAGTTAATATAGTGGCGAGATTAATTAAATGTAATTTCCCAGTGCTTCTTCAGATAAAGTAGAATTAGTAGTTAATGAGATTTGTTATGAATTAAAAAAAAAGTTATGATTAATTAATGAAAGCAGAAGGGAAGCAAAAGCCGGCACCGGCGGACATTCTCACACCTGTAACCCTATTTAATGTCTTTACCCTTTGTTAATTACCGGAAAAGAAAAGGAAAAAGTAATTGATGGAAGTAATTATCCATAGAATTACAAAAGTGGGGCCCTCTACAAAACTAGATAAAACAAACTAAGATGGACGGTTTGGTAGTTTAGTTTAATTGAATAAGGTCTACCTAAGAATTATACTATTCTAGATGTATATGGATATGGTTAATTCGATTCTTGTCAAAATTAACTATATCGGTTTGGTTTTATCGGACTTTTTTTGTTTTTAAATTTTTTTATTATATGAATATTATTTCAATGTTACTTTATTAAAATTGTAGAAAAAGTTTTGATAAATGAATATGTTTAGTAAATATGGGGAAAAAATGACAAACATATAATCTATTAAAATATTCTAAACGAAGAATTTTTTTTAGTAACACATGATAGTTATTTTCTTAGTCGTCTAACAATAATTTTTCGTTAATTTACGCTTTCAGGGTTAATACATGAGAGGTTCTCAAATATTTCTACATTTTCTAAAGAAAAATCACTATAAACTCTTAAAAATATAAATAAAATTTATATATTTATATGTCGGTTTGGTTCAGGATTTTTTACTCAATATCAAACCAGATCAAACCAAACCTAGTCAGGTTTTTAAATCGGTTTGGTTTGATTTTTTGATTTTTCCGATTCAGTTTGAACACCCCTACTATTCTAGTTTCCATTCACAAATTATTATAAACATTTTTTTTTAAGAAAGGAATCAATGAACCAGCCAACTTATATAACTCCAAATTAGTATTTTTTTAATTATAAAATTAACTTTCTTGTGTATTAATCGCCAAAGAGAAACAGTACAAAACCATAGTCATGCTAACTCTGCTGACTATCTCAAAGCTGAAAAACAAACAAATTAGTGTTACAGATTAGAGATTTATACTTTATTATACTACAAATGAAAAAGAGAGCTAAGTGTGAAAACTGAAATTCATTATGTGCTTACGCTAAATTGAATTTTTCAATACTGAATTAAAGGTGTAACTTTAAATTTTCTGATCGTATATACTCAAATAAAATTATTATGAATTTTTTATCCATAAATTAATATAAAATTAGAGATAATAGAATATAAAAAATTATTTCGCAAGTTTTTAGATTTAAATTGAATCATTAAAGAGTATTTTATCTAAATTTATTATTTACCTAAGTGAAAGCAAAGGCCAAAGAGAAAGGGGGGAAAAAGGGGAAAACTCACGTGAGCCGACACGTGGCACTAGGAACGAGGGCGATGTTTGAGCGGATTCAAAAATCCAGGGGGCTTGGCACGTGTGATGACTGACGAAATGGGGAACTTTGTCGTTGTGGAAAAGCCGCAATCACATGCGGCGCACGAGCGAATCCCCAAAAACACACACTTTTAATTAACCTTTATTCTCACACGTACTTTACTAATCATTTTTTAACCTAATAGTTATAAATTTAAATAAAACAATATACTAATTATTCTATCTTAGATGAAAGTTTTATTAAGAAGTACATATTTTTTAGAGTAATAATTTAAAAAAAGAAGAAGTTAAGTTTAAGTAAGATTAAACAAAAAATATTTAAAATAGACGCTACATATTTATTTATTTAGGATAATTATTTTGATAGATAATTTGACTTGGGAATCAAAAAGTGAAAAACTATGGCATCAAGTCGTACACGATACTTATAAAATTAAGCATGACACGCCATTCCTTAGCTAAGCTCTCTTCACCCAATCTAATTTTTTTTTCTTTTTTTTTTCTATATATATTTTTTTTTTGGCTCTTATTAGCTGAAGTCAACTAGAACTTAAACGAGAGTATAGACCACCGAGAAATATAACGGGATAAATGAAGTCTCTCAATTATTCGTCAAATATTATAAATTAAATATATATTTAACGAGTATACTCGATGCGACTTCGAATTAATTGAATTAACATGTATTCGATGTCGAATATCGGGCTTATGCCAAACAAGGGCGGATGTTGTCGTACCGCTAAAACCTATTAAAACCTAAACAAATATAAGATTTAAATTTATAATGTTTATATTATAATAAGTTCAATACTTTAGAATTTTAAAAGTTGTACCTATTATTTTAAATCATGGATATGCTCTGACGCGAAATCAAAAATAGAAGAAAAATAATTCTCCCTTGTCCACGTTCAAATACTTTTTCTTTACAACTTTTTGAATTTTCTTTATTTTTTTTAGGGGCCCATAATTACATGAAGAAAACAAAGGTTAAAAGGGAAAAATAAATAGAATGATTTTGGTAATAGTATGCTACAATAAATTTATTTTTCGGCTGAATTTATTTAGTCATTTTGTATTTAACGGTTGTTTAAAAGAAGGATGCATTATGATGTTCTTTTTACAAGTCAAAAAAGGCTACAAGGATTCGAAATTGCAACAACCAATCACCATCATTTTGTTTTAATTACTATTTGGATCTATATAAATCTTTTGGTATTCTACTTCGATTTTATAGTATAAATGTATATGTGTTGCCTTAATGAGTTTAATCCATAAATTAAAAACCTTTTTTTATAGGTGGATAAATTCCAAAATCAATATTATATCTTTTCCAACAAATCCATGTTATACAATGAAAAATAAATAGAAGGAAAGATTATAATCTTTGTATAAAAGAACACGTGAAAAAGAAATGCAAAAATATGGATGATCATAGTCAAGCAGCGTTATCTTGAATTAAGGTTGAACGACATGAATCGATGTGTGAATTTGACCAATAAAAAAGAGAGGGTATTCATATAAAAAAAATTACAAAAGGTTGATTAGTCAAAAAGGAAATTTTATTTTATATAGAGATATTCAAAATCTCATGAAATAGAAAATAAAAGGAAAAAAAAACACTAACATTTGGCCGTTAGATGTGATTATCTAACACATGAAAGGGACCACAAACAATTAGGGGAATAGAAAAGATGGATTAGAACTATATTCATGACCCTACAATCACTTTCTATCTTTTGGTGTTTGGTCATTGGTAGAAGATTATCTTGAAGTTGGATAATGATCACTTTCACAATTAAGGGATTGTGACTCTAATCTAAAGTTTTTTTAGCTCTCAATTAATCTAAAATTTTCCCATATCCTAATTTATTATTTATCAATTTATGAATAGTTACAAAATTATCATCGTCAAATTCAGCATCACAAACAATAAGATGAAGATAACAATTATGTGTCGCGTTTAATGTTTTTTTGAATTGGTACAATAAAAATTCTAAATCCGTCTTTGATCAGTATTAGCTTTTTGCTTAAAAAAAAATTAAAATTGCACTTTAAATACCGGTACCGTCGATGGTATTCAAAGTTTTCAACAATTTAATGTGAGAAATGGATAAAGGTTAAAAACTATAAGGGGCCAAGTTGGACTTTGAAAAGTTTTTCTTTTAATTATGGCTTAATTTAATTGGTGGAGAAGCGCCTAATAGTACAAAAAAAGATGACCACATCAAACGGGTCAATTATAATAATGTTGGATGTCCTAAATTTTTATTGGAATTGGACAACTTATAGCAACCTTCTTCTTTTTTTTTTTTTTTTTAAATTTTTATAATTGACCCTTGTTTGATAAAAACAATTGACCAAAATCTTGGTGGGGGGTGGGGGTGGGGTGGGGATTTCTTTTCTAATTTTTTTTTTAAAATTGATTAGTGGACATTCTAAGACCAAAAAGAGAAACAAGCAAAAGAAAGAGAGAAATAAAGAAGAAGAAAAAAAAGAATTTAAAAGTTGCATGAGTTAACAAAGAAATATGATTAGTCTTCAAAATGACAGTAGACAACAAAGTTTGATGCCGACCTTATCTTAATAAGTCTTCAACACAAATATTTTAAGTGTATATTTTAATCAAAGTTGAAATGATTATATTGGAAAATCTACGCACAGTTTTAAAGCATGTGACTTTTTTTAATCACATTAATCCTATTAAGAATTTTATTTGTCTAGTTTGATTTGTTTCTTTGCGGTCCACACAATTCTTGATTCTTGATTAGTAAATTCATTTATCAATCAAATGAGTTAGAGAAAATTGATTTTTGTTGCTACGTACTACATTAAACAAATTAATTAGGCAAAAAATATATATAATTTTCTCAAATAGTTATGAACCAATGCATTTAAAAAGCAATTGGCATCATAATCGTGGGATTAAATGATATATTACTAGCTTTATTGTCATAAAAAATAATATCTACAATATACTTTTATACTTTAGGATTAAATGATATAATACAATATATGGTTAATAAATTGGTAATTGTAACGATCCGACTGGTCCTTTTGAGTATCTGCACTTCGCTCGGTTTTTTAGGGTTCGAGTATCTCCGCATGAAGTATTATGACTTGTGTAAATTGTCGGTGTTGGTTTTCAAGTTATCTGGAATTGATTTTGAAGAAGGAACTTCAAGATTTAAGTTCTAAGTTGAAAGAATTGGCCAAGTTTGATTTTTAGCATTTGACCTCATAATGGAGTTTTGTCAAGTGATTTTTGTCTTAGGAGCACGTCCGAATTATAATTTGGAGGTCCATAGTCGAATTAGTCTTGAATTGGCGAAAGTTGAATTTTTGGAAAGTTTGATCGGGAGTAGATTTTTTAATATCGGGGTCGGATTCTGATTCCGAAAGTTGGAATAGGTCTGTAATCGCAAATGTAACTTTTGTGCAAAATTTGATGTCAATCAGAGATGATTTGGTAGGTTTCGGCATCAGTTGTAAAAATTAAAATTTTAAAGTTCATTAATTTTGACTTGAGGTGTGATTCATCGTTTCGAGGTTGTTATGCGTGATTTGAAACTTCAAGTAGGTTCATTTCGTCATATAGAATTTGTCTGCAAAATTTGGCGCCATTCAGAGTTGATTTTATATGGTTCGGATGCTCAGTTGCGATTCTAGAAATTTTTTAAGTTTAATTTGATCTTCGTGCATTTTTGCGTTCGATTCGTGAGTTTGGAAGTTATTTTGATGATTTGAGCACGTGAGCAAATTGTGTTGTGTTTTTAGACTTGTGTGCATATTTGGTTTAGAGTCCCGAGTGTAACACCTCAAAATTTTAATAATATTTGCATTCTTGATTGAGCATTTTTATAACGAGGAGATATTTTACTTTGCATTTTCTAAACGTGAAATTAACAATATATGAAAATTTCTTACTTTAGGTTGTGTTAATATTGATAAAGAAGCTCCACGGTATTGCTATGTATAACACTTAATACTATTTTGATGAATTATTATTAAATATATTATATAATTATGTTTTTGGACTGCCAACCTTTTGTATTTATCTAAAGATATTACAAGTAATTTGGCCAGCCATATTTTTCATACATATCCAAAGTTAATATATTAGTTTGGAAGACTTGCATTTCCATATCCTTCTCTCTTGTTTTATTTTATTCTTGCAAGACAAAGAAATAAAACTAAGCCACAATACAAAACACTGATACTGTCCAGAATTTCTGTTTCGAATATTTTTGGGTAATTTTTTTCAATACATGTTTAGTTTGACATGTTAAATCACTGAATTTATTTGGATATTTGATTATGTATTCAAGGTATATAAACTCTTGAAAAATCAAATGGGAAGTATTTGAGGAAGTGGACGGATTTAGTTTGTTTACGGCGAAGACGATTCAAACGTCCCAAGTTTGTGATTGGACTATTTTGTGATAAAATACCAAGGTTTGTGTATAAATTTATTCTCTTTTTGCTTGATAGAATATTTTAAAATAACCTAATATTTATTTTTCTTGTCTTCAACTTATATTGTTATATTTGTATTATATTAAGTAGGGGTGTACAAACCGAACCGAAAAACCGCACCAAACCGAAAAGTCAAACCAAACCGATTAAAAAACCCGACTCGGTTTGGTTTGATTTGGTTTGGTATTGATAAAAAAATTCGAACCAACCCGACATATAAATATATAATTTTTATATACATTATTTAAAATTTTATATAAAGTTTTCTTTAAAAAATATCTAGAAATAATTAGGATTTCTTGCGGGGTATAAATTTTAATAGAATATGAGGTGCTCCATATTTATTGACCTTAAATAATGAGTTGTATGATCAGTTTCTTATCAAGTGTTACTAAAATACGTCTATCTCTTTGTTCTTACATTTTCATATCATATGTTAAAATGTATTAAATTCTTATATTTTTTTTTGAATGTGAAGTGGTTATTAATATTTAGGTATCATGTTGATTTTTATATTTTAATTACTAAATCGGATAACCTGAAAGAGTATATCAATGAAAACTTATTGTCAGACAACTAAAAAAATAATTATTATATATTAACTAATGGCATTCTCGCATAAGAATATTTTAATTGATAATATATTTTTCAACTTTTTATATTTTTACTAAATAGATGTATACGTACCAAAGTAAGATTGAGATAATATGTAAGTAACAAAAAAACCCGAAAACCCGAAAAACCCGACAAAATCGAACCAATCCAGACCGATATAATTGATTTGGTTTGATTTTGTAAAAACCGAATCAACCCGGTCCATGTACACCCCTAATATTTAGTATCGTAAGATATTTGCTAAATCACCCATTTATACGGATTGTTTGATCATTTTGCATTCTTTGGGACTTTGTCCTTCTTGTGGCAGTGACTTTGTCACTCCTCTTGGCATGCCTCTTGATTTGGATCTTTTGCCATCTTGCCTTTGGATTTGTTGTTCGTCTTTAATTATGGAACTTGTCCATGTTAAGTACGAACTTGTGACGACCCAAATGGTCATCACCTATTTTCTCTTTCATTTTGTGCTTTTGATGCCTTGAAATCTTATTTTTACTTGCCTTGATTTGCGTGTGCAGTCCGAGCGCGTAGCCGGAAAGCATATATGTTAAATTCTGTGAAATTTCAAAATATTGCTTTAAAATAATTAAAGTTGACCTTGGTCAACATTTTGGGTAAACGGACTCAGACCCATGATTGAACAGTCCCGGAAGGTCCGTAGAACAATATGGGACTCGGGCGTATGCTCGGAATCAAAATCCGGGGTCCTGAGCCCGAGAAATAAATTTTTAAAAGAAATTATTTTTCGAAACTTATTCGGAAATTTGAATTGAAAATGGATTAGAAAGCATTGGTATCGGGCCCGTATTTTATTTTCGGCGCCCGGTACAGGTCTTATATGTGGTTTAAGCACTTCCTGTGAAATTTGGTTGAAATCGGACGTCATTTGGCGTGTTTTGGACCTAAAACTCTATGTTTGAAAGTTCATGAAGTTTGATGAAAAAGTGATAATTTTGAGGTTTGATTCCTCATTTATGATGTTATTTTGGCGATTTAATCGCATGGTTAAGTTCATAGGATATTGTTGAGTTAGTGTGTGTGTTTGGTTAGGAGCCCCGAGGGCTCGGGAGTGATTCAGAGGTGGTTCGGGATGATTTTAACTTAGGAAAAAGTTGCAGAAAATTAGTTGTTATCTGTGTCCAGAATCCTTCTATGCGATCGCACTCTCCTCTCCGCGATCGCATAGCATAAAAACAAACTTCATCTTGTTCTTCTTTGCGATCGCATTATACCCCATGTGATCGTATTTTATTAAAACACAACCCTTACATTTTCTTCTATGCGATCGCAACCTCGCCTACGCGAACGTAGTGCACAACCAACCTTACCCTATGCGATCGTAATCCCTCTTCCGCGATCGCGTAGGGAAATTTCGCCCAGTGATTTTAAATACCAAAAACAGAACAGTGACCAAAAGAATTCCACAAAATACACGAGCTCTTCTTCTCTACCACCCCTAGGCGATTTTTAGAGCACTTTTTTACCAAATATTCTTGGGTAGGTATTATCTAACTCTTTTTCTTTATTTTCTATCATCATCCATTGAAATCCTAGGCTAAAACATGTAATCTAGGGTTGAAATTGGGGGAAATGGGTAGAGTTAGTGCTTTTCTAATTTCTTCGATTTAGACCTCGTTTTGGGGTCGAATTTGGAAACAAATTATATATTCGGGCTCGTAGGTGAATGGGTGATATAGAATTGGTCTGAACCTCATGTTTTGATCAAGCGGGCCCGAGGTCAATTTTGGAATTTTTAGAAGAAAGGTTGGGAATCTATATTTAGGCATTGGGTTTGATTTGTCTAGCAAGTATAAAGTCGTTATTTCATAGATTTGATTGAGTTGGAGCCGAATTCAAAAGGAAAAGCGGTCGTTGTGGATTGATTTAGCCGTGGAAGTTGAGGTAAGTGTTTGGTCTAACTTTGAATTGAGGGAATAAGAGTAGAGTCTTATTTTCTAATTGCTATTTGTCGAGTATGGTGTATAGGCATAGTGACGAGTATCTATACACTGGTGTCGAGCATGACCGTGAGTCCTAAATTGCTAAATTATCGAATTCTTGATTGTTGTTTATGAGGACATGGTTAATAATCTTTAACACTAAGCCAGTAATTGTCGAGACTGAGTATTGATTTAATTGTATTGAGTAGAAATTAAATAAGTTTGGTTATAGTTGGATCCCCCTTGCCGGGACAGTTTATTATATTAACTTGTTCCTTTGCCGGGATAGTTTATTATATTGTCTTGTTTCCTTACCAAGATAGTTTAATATAATATGTTTCTCCCTTGCCGGGATTATGTTGTGTATTGGGTTGAATGAAATGGGATCGTGTGGCACGCTAATCACGAGATATTATGAAATGGGAGTGAGTGGTACGCCTACCATGTGATATTATGAAATGGGTTCGTAGGCGCGCCGACCACGAGATGTTATGAAATGGGAGCGAGTGGTACGCCTACCACGTAATGTTATGAAATGGGATCGAGTGGTACGCCTAACACGTGATATGAAGAAATGAGATCGTGTTGCACGCCTCCAACGAGAGGTTATTGAACAAGTGAAAGTGGTTTGTTTTCTCTTATTCTATGTTAGAGGAAATTAGATGTAGTTTCTTTTGTTATTCCTGATATTCTGTTTTATCTGCTACCCCAAAAGCATGTTCCCCTCCCAGTTTTAATTGTCTACTTTCCACTATTATTTTGGTGTACTTGTATACATAGCTGCACAAGTTTATCTGATAGTCTGGTCTAGCCTCGTCACTACTTCGCCGGGGTTAGGCTAGTCACTTACCAACACATGAGGTCGGTTATGATGATGCTACACTTCTGTGTTCTTTTGCACAGATCACGGAGCCAGAGCAGATTTTGGACAATAGTAGTTGATTGGGAGCTAACTTCAGTCCGGAGATTTTGAGGTAGCCTTGCTGACGTCCGCATGGCCCGGAGTCTCTTCTATCTTTATTTTTATCCTTTGTACCGGAACTAACAGTATTGTGGTTTATTCAGACTTTGTGTGTAGTATTCTATAGACATTTGTGAGTTTGTTACTCCAGTTCTTGGGTAGAGGATTCTGTTAAACTTCCGCATTTATTTCAGTTTATTATATATGTTGAGTCTTCCGCTTTATATCATTATGTTTAGTTTTATTAAATGGTCGATAATTGTTGAAAGGAGTAAATTAATTTGGCTTGCCTAGCTCCTATTAGTAGGCACCATCACGACTCCTGAGAGTGAGAAATCCGGGTCATGACATGTTGGTATCAGAGCTCTAGGTTACATAGGTCTCACGACTCACGGATAAACTTAGTAGAGTCTGAAGGATCGGTATGGAGACGTCTGTATTTATCCCTTAGAGGCTACGGAGTTAGGAAAATTTTTACTTTTGTTCTTTCTTGTCCTGCATTTCTGTTTCTCAAATGCTGATTGTCTTTCTACTCCGTTCTTTCGCAGATGGCGGCAACACGTGCTTTCTCTTCTACCGCGCAGCAGCTCGATCCCCCAGCAGCAGCTCTTATGAGGGGCAGAGGGCGAGGCCAAGGCTGTGCCAGAGGCTGAGGCAGGGGCAGAGCTCATCCCCGAGCAGCAGTCTCAGAGGTGGAGCCTCATATTGATTATGATGAGGAGGTTCTAGCCCCAGCAGCACTGGTGGGCCCAGCTCAGGTCCCAGAGGGGTTCATAGCCACCCTAGTTCTTCAGGACGTTTTGGTCAGATTGGTAGACTTTATGGATAGCGTCACTAGAGCAGGTTTGCTTCCAATAGCACCAGCCACTTCTCAGGCTGGAGGAAGAGTTCAGACTCCTGCTACACGTACTCCACAACAAGTAGCTTCTCAGGCTCAAGTTCCAGTGGTTTATCCAGCTGTGGTAGTTTACCCGGGTAGTAGCCGATGATGGAGCGGCTATGTCCGCAGATACTTTGTGGAGGCTTGATAGGTTCACCAAGCTCTTCACCACCACACTCAGCGGTACTTCTTCAGAGGATCCACAAGACTTCTTATTTAGCTGCCATGAGATCCTTCAGACTATGGGTATTGTGGAGACTAATGGGGTCGACTTCGCCACCTTTCGACTAGTAGGATCCGCCAAGACTTGGTGGAGGGGATATTGTTTATCCAGACCAGCAGGGTCGCCATCATTGACTTGGGACCAGTTTGCAAAGTTATTTTTGGAGAAGTTTCTCCGAGTTACTCAGCGAGAAGCTCTTCGCAGGTAGTTCGAGCGCCTTCAGCAAGGCTCTATGATAGTCACTCAGTATAAGACTCGATTTATTGATCTAGTATGCCATGCTATTGTTATACTCCCTACCGAGAGAGAGAGAGAGAGAGAGAGAGAGAGAGAGAGAGAGAGAGAGAGAGAGAGAGAGAGAGAGAGGGTGCGGAGGTTTATTGATGGATTGATTCAGCCGATTAGTCTCCAGATGGCTATGTGAGCCGAGAGTTTCTTTTTAGGAGGCGACCAATGTGGCCTGTAGAGTTAAGATGGATCTTGCACGGGGAGGTGGTCATGGGTTAGATAAGAGGCCCCATCGTGTAGGTAGGTTCAGTGGTACCTCGTTTGGAGGTAGAGATTCTTATGATAGAGGCCATCCCCCGAGGCCCTTCGAGTCAGCTCTCCAGGTCTCTCATGGTACTTCAGGTGGTCATGGCTCTCAGTTGTAGTATTTTGACCAGCAACTTTTCAGCTCACCATCAACACCTATCAGTGCACCACCACTTCGTTATTCTCGGCAGCCGAGGGCTTATTTCACTTGTTGCGACACGGGGCACATTTCTAGGTATTGCCCTCAAGCTTCTGACAGCTCTCAACAACAGAGTTCTCGTGCTATGATTCAGGCATCAGAGGTTCCACAGCCTGGCCAGCCACTAGAGGCGGGGGTAGATGCCATAAAGGTGGAGTTCGGACCTCCAGAGGTAGAGGCCAGCTAGCAACCGATTGTCCTAGAGATATGATTTAGGGAGGTGGGGCCCAGCCCTGGTGCTATGCTCTTCCATCCAGGCCAAAGGTTGAGTCTTCAAACGCAGTCATTATAGGTACTATTCTGGTCTGTGATAGGGATGTTTCAGTGTTATTTGACCCTGGGTCTACGTATTCATATGTGTCATCCTATTTTGCACCCTATCTGGTTATGCCTACTAATGCTTTGGGTATTCCTGTTTATGTATCTACACTGGTAGGTGATTCTATAGTGGTCGACTAAGTTCATCATTCCTGTGTGGTAGTGTTTGAGGGTCTTAAGACCTGTGCTAATTTATTGCTCTTAGACATGGTGGATTTTAACGTTATATTAGGGATGGATTGGTTGTCCCTGTATCATTCTATCTTGGATTGTCACGCCAAGACCATGACCTTGGCTTTGCCAGATTTTCCCCATTTGGTGTGGAGAGGGACCCCGGGGTATGCCACCAGCATTGTTATTTCATATGTGAAGGTTCAACGTATGGTCGAGAATGGTGTTTAGCTTATCTGGCGTATGTTCGCGATTCCAGCGCAGAGGTCCCTTCTATTAATTATGTTCCTATTATTCCGGAGTTCCCCTAGGTTTTCTTTCAGACCTGACAGGTATGCCGCCCGATAGGGATATTGATTTTTGTATTGATCTGGCTCCGGTCACTCAGTCCATTTCTATCTTGCTGTATCGCATGGCCCGCCAGAGTTGGAGGAGTTAAAGGACCAGTTACAGGATTTGCTAGAGAAGGGTTTTATTAGACCTATTATTTCTCCTTGGGATGCACCGGTGTTACCTGTGAAGAAAAAAGATGGTTCGATGAGAATGTGCATTGATTACCGACAATTGAATAAAGTGACGATAAAGAACAAGTATCCACTACCGAGAATTGATGATTTTTTCAACCAGCTTCAGGGAGCAAAGGAGTTTTCAAAGATAGATTTGAGATCTGGCTACCATCAGCTAAGTATTAGGGCATCTGATGTCCCTAAGACAACATTCCGCACTCAGTGTGAGAATTATGAGTTTTTTGTCATGTCATTTGGGTTGACCGATGCCCCAGTAGCATTTATGGAGTTGATGAAATGAGTTTTCAGACCTTATTTGGACTTGTTTGTGATAGTCTTTATTGATAATATTATAGTGTACTCCCGTAGCCATGAGGATCATGAGCAGCACCTCTAAGTGGTTCTTCAAACTTTGAAGGATAGTTAGTTATATGCTAAGTTCTTGAAGTGTGAGTTCTGGTTGAGTTCAGTTACATTTCTGGGCCATCTCGTATCAGTAGACGGTATTCAGGTGGACCCGAAGAAAATTGAGGCAGTTAAGAACTGGCCTCAACCAGCATCAACTACCGAGCTTCAGAGTTTTTGGGGTTATCAGGTTATTACCGTTGATTCATAGAGGGATTTTCATCTATTTCAGTCCCGATGACTAAATTGACCCAGAAAGGTGCCTAGTTCATATGGTCAGATGAGTGTGAGGCGAGCTTTCAGAAGCTCAAGACAACTCTGACTACGGCATCGATATTGGTTTTACCCACAGGCTCAGGGCCTTATACAGTTTATTGTGATGCTTCCCGTATTGGTCTTGGTGTAGTATTGATGCAGGATGGCAAAGTCATTGCTTATGCTTCGAGGCAGTTGAAGATCCATGGAAGAATTATTCTGTTCATGATCTAGAGTTTGCAGCCATTGTTCATGCTTTGAAGATTTGGAGGCATTACCTATATGTTGTGACGTGTGAGGTGTACACTGATCACAATAGTCTTCAGTACTTATTCAAGCAGAAGGAGTTGAACTTGAGGTAGAGGAGGTGGTTGGAGTTACACAAAGATTATTATGCTACTATTTTGTATCACCTGGGGAGAGCCAATGTGGTGGCCGATGCATTGAGTAGAAAGTCCGCCAACATGGGTAGTCTTGCTTATATTCCGGTCAGCCAGAGACCGCTTGCTTTGGACATTCAGGCCTTGGCCAATCGATTTGTGAGGTTGGACATTTCTGAGCCTAGCATAGTGTTAGCTTTCATGGTCATTCATTATTCATTATTGGAGCGTATCCGTGATCGGCAGTTTGATGATCCCCATTTGTATATTTTGAGAGACATGGTGTAGCGTGGAGGTGCCATGAAGGTGACCTTAGATAGCAATGGTGTTTTGAGATTGCAAGGGAGAGTTTGTGTGCCCAATGTCGATGGGATTCGAGAGTTGATCTTAGCGGAGGCCTATAGTTCTTGGTATTCTATTCATTCGGGCGCCGCAAAGATGTAACAGGACTTGCAGCAGCATTATTGGTAGTGTAGGATGAAGAAGGATATTGTTACATATATGGCTAGATGTTTGACCTGTTAGCATGCTAAGTATGAGCATCAGAGGCCTGGTGGTTTGTTTTAGAGGACTGAGCTTCCTGGGTGAAAGTGGGAGAGGATTACCATGGATTTCGTTATCGGACTTCCATTGACTCGGAAGAAGTTCGGTGCGATTTAGGTTATTGTTGACAGGCTGACCAAGTCAGCACATTTCATTCCTGTGGAAGTCTCTTATTCATATGAAAGGTTGGCTAAGATTTATATCTAGGAGATTGTTCGCCTTCATGGTGTACCATTATCTATCATTCTGGACTGGGGTATTCAGTTTACCTCGTGTTTCTGGGGTGCAGTTTAGCAAGAGTTGGGCACATCCTCAGACGGATGACCAGTCCGAGAGGACTATTCACATTTTGGAGGATATGCTCCAGGCTTGTGTTATTGACTTTGGAGGTTCGTGGGACCAATTTTTGCCTTTGGCAGAGTTCGCCTACAACAACAACTACTAGTTCAGCATTCAGATGGCTCCATATGAGGCGTATTATGGTAGGCGATGTCGGTCACCAGTGGGATGGTTTGAGCCAGTAGAGGCTCGGTTATTGGGTACAGATTTAGTTTAGAAAGCCTTGGATAAGGTCAATATCATTCAGGACGGCTTCGTTTGACTCATTCGCGGCAAAAGAGTTATGCAGATCGTAAGGTTTGGGATGTAGTTGGTGAGCGGGTCTTGCTCCGAGTGTTGCCTATGAAGGGTGTGATGAGATTTGGGAAGAAGGGAAAGCTTAGCCTTAAGTTCATTAGTCCATTTGAGATTCTCGATCGAATAGGAGATGTGGCTTATAGACTTGCCTTGTCGCCTAGCTTATCAGTCGGGCATCCAGTTTTTCATGTGTCCATGCTTCAGAGGTATCACGGTGATCCAGCTCACGTGTTAGATTTCAGTACTGTCCAGTTGGACAAGGATCTATCTTATGAGGAGGAGCTGGTAGCTATTCTAGACCGGCAGGTTCGACATATGAGGTCGAGTGCATGTCCATTGGAGAGGTCAGCCTCCTGAGGCATCAACCTGTGAGTCCGAGTCTGATATGCGGAGCCGTTATCCTCATCTATTTCCTGACTCGGGTACTTTTTTCTTTTGCCCGTTCGAGGACGAATGGTTGTTTTAGAGGTGGAGAATGTGACGACCCAAAGGGTTATCACCTATTTTATTTTCTCATTCATTCCGTACTTCTAAGTCCTTAAAACCTCATTTTTACTTGCCTTGATTTGCGTGCACATCTAGGCGCGTAGCCAAAAAGCTTATATGTTTAATTCTGTGAAAATTTTTCAAAATGTGGCTCTAAAATGATTAAAGTTTACCTTGGTCAATATTTTGGGGTAAACGGATCTGGACCCATGATTGGACGGTCCCGAAGGGTTCGTAGAAAAATTTGGAACTCGGGCGTATGCCCGGAATTGAAATCCAAGGTCTTGAGCTCGAGAAATAAATTTTTTAAAGAAATTGTTTTTCTAAAATTTATTTGGAAATTTGAAATGAAAATGGAGTAGAAAGCATCGGTATCGGGCCTGTATTTTGGTTTTGGCACCCGGTACAGGTCTCATATGTGGTTTAAGCGCTTCCTGTAAAATTTGGTTGAAATCGGACGTCATTTGACGTTTTGGACTTAAAACTCTAAGTTTAAAAGTTTATGATGTTTGATGAAAAAGTGATGATTTTGAGGTTTGATTCCTCATTTATGATGTTATTTTGGCGATTTTATCACATGGTTAAGTTCATAGGATGTTGTTGAGTTAGAGTGTGTATTTGGTTAGGAGCCCCGAGGGCTCGGGAGTGTTTCGGAGGTGGTTCGGGATGGTTTGAACATAGGAAAAAGTTGTAGAAAGTTAGTTGTTGTCTGTGCCCAGAATCTTTCTATGCGATCGCACTCTCTTCTTCGCGATCGCATAACATAAGAACCAACTTCATCTTGTTCTTCTATGCGATCGCATTATACCCCATGCGATCGCATTTCATTAAAACCCAACCCTTACCTTTTATTCTATGCGACGCAACCTCGCCTATGTGAATGCAGTGCACAACCAACCTTACCCTATGCGATCGAAATCCCTCTTCCGCAATCGCATAGTGCAGTTTTGCCTAGTGATTTTAAATACCAAAAATAGAATAGTGATGGGAAAAATTCAACAAAGCACACGAGCTCTTCATCTCCACAGCCCCTAGGCAATTTTTAGAGCACTTATTCACCAAATATTCTTGGGTAAGTATTATCTAAGTCGTTTTCTTCATTTTCTATCATCATCCATTGAAATCATAGGCCTAAAACATGTAATCTAGGGTTGAAATTGGGGGAAATGGGTAGAGTTAGCGCTTTTCTATTTTCTTTGATTTAGACCTTATTTTGGGATCAAATTTGTAAACAAATTATATATTCGGGCTCGTGGGTGAATGGATGATATGGAATTGGTCAAAACCTCGTGTTTTGACCAAGCAGGCCCGGGGTCAATTTTGAAATTTTAGAAGAAAGGTTGGGAATCTATATTTAGGTATTGGGTTTAATTTGTTTAGCTATTATTGATACTATAAAGTCGTTATTTCAGATATTCGATTGAGTTGGAGCCAAATTCAAAAAGGAAAGCGGTCATTGTGGATTGATTTAGCCATCGAAGTTAACGTAAGTGTTTGGTCTAACTTTGGCTTGAGGGAATAGGAGTAGAGTCTTATTTGCTAATTGCTATTTGTCCAGTAAGGTGTATAGGCATGGTGACGAGTATCTATACACTCGTGTCGAGCATGACCGTGAGTCCTAAATTGCTAAATTATCGATTTCTTAATTGTTGTTTATGAGGACTTGGTTAAAAATCTTTAACACCGAGCCAGTAATTGTTGAGACTGAGTATTGGTTTAATTGTATTGAGTAACAATTGAATAAGTTTGTGTGACGAACCGACCCATCATCTCATGTGTTACTGTCTCATTTTTTTTTGCTTCTTCGTGTTTCTTTATCATTACGTGCTGTGTTAGAATTGATTCGGATTGGTTTTGATAAGAAATGAGACACTTAGTCTATTTAAGAAAGGCGTAAGTTCAAAAGTCAACTAGACGTTAACTTATGAGTTAGAAGGCTCGGATGTAACTTCTGGTGATTCGGTTAGCTTATGGAAGTGATTTGTGACTAAGGAGTGTGATCAGAATTTATTTTGGAGGTTCGGTGAAAAATTAGGCTTGAATTGGCAAAGTTAGAATTTTGGCGAATTCTGGTTGATAGGTGAAATTTTGATCCGAGAGTCGGAATGAAATTTCAGGAGTTGAAGTAGCTTCGTTATGTGATTTGTGATGTGTGTGCAAAATTTCAGGTCATTCAGTCATTGTTTTCGGGTTTTTGACTGAATGCGAGTTTCGGAAGTTTTTAAAAGAACTTATGTTTGAATCCGAGGAGAATTGATGGTTTTAGTGTTGTTTGATGTGTTGTGATGATTGGAACAAGTTTGGGTAATATTTTAAGATGTGTTAGTGCGTTTGGTTGAGGTCACGAGGGCCTCGGGGTGATTTCGGGTGGCAATTGGAAGGAAACTGAAGTTGGAAATTGCAGGTTCTTGACTGCAGCAGATATTTTTGCATCTGCAAAAAGGCAACCGCAGATGCGGTTGCGCGGAAGCGGAGAAGGCTTCGCAGGTGCGAAAGAGGGTGAGGTTGTGCAGTTCCGCAGAAGCGGAAGTTGTTTCGCTTAACGAGTCCACAGAAGTGGACATGAGATCGCAAAAGCGATCTGACCTGGGAAGTGAAGTTTCATAGAAGCGACCCTTGTGATTTAATGAAATTTCCGCTAAAGCAGACAAAAACCGCAGAAGCGGTCACGCGGAAGTGGGCGTGGGGACCGCAGAAGGGGAAACCCCTGAAGCCAGAAGGAATTATATTCATTTTGCTCCGCGAGGGTTGCGTTATTTCCACCATTTTTAGCGAGCTTTGAGAGCTTTGAAGCGATTTTGAAGAGGGATTAAAGGAGGAATGATTGGAGGTAATTTCCTTGGCCTAAATATATGATATTATAATAGATTTAACATGAAAATTGATTGAAATTCACCAAAAAGGGGTAAAGCTAGGGCTTGAGTTTTTGATATTTCAAATTGGGATTTGATAGGTCACTTGAGCGCGAATTTGGGAGTTATTGGTATGTACGGACTCGTGGTAAGATGATGAATCCGTTAATATGAGTTTTGTAATTTTTCGAGAAGCGGGCCTGGGGCTCGGGTTATGCTAGTTTCAAAATTTTTGCTATATATCGATTGTTTTCAATTGGGTATTGTTCCCCTGGCATATTGTGATGTATTCGCTCTGATTTTGGTTAGATACGACACGCGTGGAGGCCGATTTGAAGGGAAAAGGTGTTGCGAGCTTGAGATTTCACTGGTTTGAGGTGAGTAATACTTGTAAATGATATCCTGAGGATTTGAAACCCCGGATTTGCACATCATAATGCTGTATTGAGGTGACTTGCTTGCCGATATGAGCGTGGGGTAGAGCACCATTGGGGATTATGACTTGGTCCGTCCCGGTTGTTGATTTTTACCGTGTATTTTACTAAACTACTTGTTATCATCATAATTTGGGCTGATTGCCATGTTTGGGCTTCGTGCCAACTATGTGAATCCTTCAGGGATTCATATCATTATTTTCACCTTATTTGTGCTACTATTTTATCTCGGTCTAGTGTTTTAATACTAATTTGTAAACTCTGCCATTTTTCTAAGATTTGAAAACTTAAACAACATGTTATTGATGTTTTGGACTGAGAACAGTTATGTTGATATTGCCCAAATGGCTTATGTGCATTCTAGACTGACTATAGATCGGGTTGCGCACCGTAGTAGTGTTATATGTTGATTTACGGACTGAGGATGGATCGGGATGCACGCCACAACGGTGTGATATTGATATTGCGCTTGGGCTGTAGGAGCCTTTCCGGAGTCTGAATCCCCACAGTGAGTACGGGTACCCAAATGGATTGGGCTATGCGCCATAGCAGTCATGTGCATTGCATTGTATTCATGCATTGGTTCCTATTAGTACTACATGGCGTGACATTTAGCACTCTCATATCATTGGCATCTATGCTATTTCTTGCACTGTTACGAGATACCCTAGTGTTGTTTGTTAATGTAGTGATGTACCCGAGGGGCTGACTTACGAGCGGACTTGCACTATCTAATTATGCATTCATTTGTTTGACTGTTGAAAAAAGGATATTTTTAAAAGAGGTATTTAATTGAGCTAGATATTTCTAAAGGATTTTCACGGTTTTACTGTTTTCTCAAAATGTTGTATTGTCTTATAAAGCATGATGGAGTGTTCTTACGTGATTTTTTACCGCCCAGTTATTATTTACTCTTATTACTCATTGAGTTGGAGTAATCACTTTACTCCCTACACCTCGCATGTAGTCGCATGTACTGTTCACTCAGTAGCGGGTTATTAGTGGATTGAAGGTATTACTGTTGTGGCTGAGCAAGGTCAGCGTTCGTGGCACCGGATGTTGCCTTTAGAATTTCAATATTTATTCTTGTATATCTTTGTCCCTGTAGATGTGTTCAAGTTTATTTAGATGCTCGTAACTTGTGACACCCCAGTCAGGTTATATGGGGTCGTAAATACTGATTATTATTGTCATTAAGTTGTATTATTCTATCCACCCATGTTTAATAACTATTAAAGAAATGAATTGGGATAACTGGCTGGTCTTGTTTTCACGAGAGGCGCTATCACGACCGGGTTCAGGAGTTGGGTCATGACAAGTTGGTATGAGAGCCTAGGTTACTATGTCTCATTAGTCATGAGTGAGTTTATTAGAGTCTCGCGGATCGGTACAGAGACATCTGTATTTATCCTCGAGACGCTGCAGAACCTTTAGAAAAAACTTCACCTTCTTGGAATTCTTATCGTGCGTACTTGATTCAGCTTGAGATATATCTCTTGAAATTCCCTCCACACGTCTGTATGTGCACATGAGAGCTTCGTATTATATCTGCCTTAATGGCTTGTGATTCCCCGATCAAGGGGCAAGATGTGATCTTTGTGAGTATGTTGGGCTAGTCTGGAGGACTTGAGGCTAGATCTTTGCCTATGTGTTAGCAAATATTTTGAACTTATGTGTTCGGTATTGTCCCTATTAGCCAGAAAGGCGATTGGATATCCATGTGATGAGTATGTTGGTACTGTGAGATGTATCTATGTGATCTTGGTAGTGACGAAGGAGTCTGCTGGATAATAAATGAACTGTTAAGTGTTCGTTTCCTATTGTGATCTCTTATGTAGCCCCGAGTTATGGGCGCATGAAGAATGTTTTCATATCTTCTAGTTGGAAAGCAAAGTGCAATACGTGTGGCGGTATGAGTTCAGACTTAGGAAGACTAAATTAGCTGAGTTATGTGTATGATGGTGGAAGCTGTATTGAAATACTAAATTGAGGCAAAGCGTGTGGGTTATTTCCTGTAGAGTGTTCTTGAGTGGTATGATTCTTATGTTTACATTAGAAGATCCCATGCGTAATTGAAAGGTACGTGTAGTAATTTGAGAATTTGGGACGCTTAAGAGGGTGGATTCACCTGCTGTGGGGATGAATGTGAGGTTTGCAGAGGATTTCAGTACCAGATGATTTGTGTTTTCATAACTAGTAGATGATTTGAGTTTAATCTCACTATAATATTATGGCATCATTAGAGTAAAAGTATTATAGGTTATTGAGTGTGTCTTGATAGTTGGATTCGTGCCAAGTTGGGGAGGTTGTTATTGATTCGCTGATCGCACGGTTATATGCTACATTAGTTCCATATCGTGGCATGCTGGCGGATCAGTCCTAGTTGTAGAAAATTGAATCGAGAATGGCACGAGTGAAGCAAGATTTTGACAAAGGTTATATGGTGCTTTCGTAGATGTGAGAAAATACTAGGATGTCTTGAGTTGTTGTTAATAATGAATGCTCAGTGTATAGAGAAGGAAGATGGTTGTTTGTATTGGTATGAGATCATGTTCTGCGGTGTCAGAGTGCTCATAAGGCACGAGTGGTTATGTTCGTTAAGTCATGTAATTTTTAGTCGTATAAGAGTGAATGATCCCGAGAATGGTTTTATTATGTCCAAGAATTTTTCATGTACTAATAAAGTGTCTTAAGTTTGTGTAGGTGGCTATAGACTGTGTTTTCACTAGAAAAGATCAAGATTTGTGGTATTTTATGTTAATTATGGGAATCTATGTATTAGTATCTGGAATGTGGTATTTCTGGGAACATTTGAGAGCGTATTCAGTGGCTTATGGGTCTTAAATAGTATGGTCTTATGCTTGGGTCTCGTGTGGTGAGCATGGGTTAGGGCATTGTGGTGCTACAACAATAGAGAATATCAAGTTGATGGTGAATCAGGAGAGAAATTAGATAAATGGAATAGCTTGATAATAGACCGAAATGGTATGGTAAGGATATGATTAATTCTTTGTATTGTGTTCGAGGTAATGAGCCCTTATGGGTATTGTGCAGCAGAGCTTTTGAGTTTGGACAACTTGCCTAGCTTGGCTTGGATAGAAGGAGTTAGTCCAGTCAGTATATCTTGTACAAATGGAATTGGCAGAAGTGTTCCTACTGAGTTTTATCGTGGTTCGGAGGTGTATATATTTCTTTGGGCATGCAAAGCATGGAATGGGAAGTGATGTCTCCTCGAGATGGGATTGATGGAGATTTCTCGACTGGTAGTGTACGTAGATGTTTGTGATTAGGAAGGGAGATGGAGTTCTCATGTTATACTAGTGTGGTAAGGTATATGCGATATGTTGTGGGAGGATTGGTGTTTGTAAGGTTACAGTTCAGTTCATAATGGAAAGTTATTATATTCTTAAGTAGCACGGGCAGCTACATGTGATTTAAGAATCGATCTTCAGATAAATAAGGAAAATGGTACTTCTATTCGAGTGATTCGACGAGGGTATATGTTTCAGAAAAATGGCAAAGTGATGTAAACTGATAAAACTTTAGTGGTATTGCGGCATTTTCTTTTTGAATCGACTGTTGATAATTGAGTTTGTTGATGGCACAGGAAAATTTTAGAATATCTCCCGTGGGATGAATGGGTGCTTGATGTGTGATATGTATTCATATGGCAGAATGTGGGATCATGTATAGTGATTCATGTGTGGTATGGAGTTGGAGACTAGGAGTTCTCAGATACAGCCTATGTCGTGGTTGTGGATCGTGTGTATTCGACATTGTTTAGCGACAATTAGGATTTGGAGGCTAGAGTGGATCTTTATTTGCTAATATGTTAGATTTTGGATGTGATGTTAAAGTTCATATTGGTTCTCTTGGTGTGGGGTTATTCTAGACTACTGTGTTAGAAAAAATGCCACATGTTGCATGGCGAGGTGAATTTGATTATGTTCTAGCAAAGTGGTTTGTATCCCAATGACCAACGAATGATTGGGAAGGATTGCTTTTCTTAATTGGGCCTTTGTGGTGGATGTCAGTGCATAGGTCTCTACCATTGATTCAGTTCCGATATTGAGGGACTTTTTCGGATGCGTTCTTGTGGTCGGGCATGTCATCGGGCGAGATTGTGGATTTAGGTATTTATTTGGTGCCGGGCACCATATTGTACGACTCTGACAGGAGTTATAGTAGTAGAAGGAGCAGCTTCAGGATTCTTGGTATTGCGTTTGTTGGCAGGCCAATGTGGCTACATATTTAGCTTGAGTTAGCTTGGTTAGTCCCGAGTTGTATTGTTGAGGGATAGGTTGATTCGACTGTTCTTGAATCAGTTTTTGATTTAGGTAGATCTATGAGTTGCTTCCTATGCTGTGAGGCATCATGATTTGTTGGATATGGGCACATGTAGTGCGGTTCTATTGAGTATTCATAGAGGAAGTCGAACGGGAAGAGTAATTGAGTGTTGCTCGGTAAAGGGAGTATTGGTTATGGCCTATCGGGTTGTGTGTCGTATGTTATTTGTCTCACCGTGGGTGTGATGGATTGCTTGGGTTCCAGACGTTGAATTGTGCTTGGCTGTCTATGTGAGCACGTGATTTTTGCCCTACATGAGAATCACTCCCAGAAAATTCAAAAATAAAATAATTTGGTGTTAAGCATGATTTTTGTGATTTTTGTGTTATTTTTATTCTTACATTTTTGCATTTTTGTGCGTGCGTGTTTATTTATTTAAATTAGTAAAATACAAAAATATATATATTAGGTTTTGCATTTTAGTGTTTAATATCAAAATCAAGTGATATGTAACCATGTAGGATAATTGCAGTAAAAATTAATATATATATATATATATATATATAGATATATATATATATATATATATATATATATATATATATATATATATATATATATATATACACACATCATGGAGTCTAGTTTTTAAGAATGAAGAGATTGGGCCAAAACCCAATTCCATGCAGAGGCCCAAACCACTGGTCCAGTCCGTCCCAACCCGTTACACCCCAAACGACGTCGTTCCGTCTTAAGTGAAGAGAACCAGGCCGTCGATCAGTGTTGATCCGATGGACCTCATTAATCGCTCCACTGTGCAATCCTGGCCGTTGGATTCTCATCATCCAACGGCCGAGATTAAAGCATTAATTCTAAACCTACCAAAGACCCCCCATACCCCCCACACCCGTTCATTCCCTCCCTTACTCATCTTCGTCTCTTCAGAGACGATCAATAGCCGCCGTACCTCCGCCACCCTCCGCCTACCGGAAATCGCCTCGCGGCGGTTCCGGTAGGCCAATCAAACCCAAACCAATGCCAAAATCTTCCCCTCGCTTCACTCATTACGAATCCACCCTCCCTTTACCTCGAATCACTCCAGAACTCCTCGAATCTTCCTTTGAAGATTCGAGTCAACTCGAACTTACGCCAAACCACCCCGAATTCACACCGGTGACTCCTCACACCACCCTCACACCCAAACCACCCTTGGTTTGGTTCGAATCTAACCAGAACCAGTAAAGCCCCAAATTTGGACCCTCAAGAACCCTAGAAAATCAAATGTTAAAATTCGTCCAATGAATCAAGATTTGGGGTCTAATGGGCCTTAATCGAAGTGTTTTTATTCAAGAACACTTCGACTAAGGTTCGTTCGATCTCAAAGCGAGCAAAGTCTGAGGCGAGCTCGGGTCCGTCGAGTATAAAGCTTTGGAGCCTCTCCCGTTGGTGCGGCTGTCATTGGTAATCAAGGTCTGATTAATTGTTTAGTTTAGTTTGCTTAACATGTTTTTCTTCTCCTATTCATCCTTTAAATCATGCTGGCCATCTTCAATGGACCTCTTTATTTGGTCGTTTTCTTCTATGTTTAGTGTTAAAATGAATCGTATATTCAGTTCGATTAAGGTCGTCAAGCATTTAATTCGTATTCGATTTGGCTCCTTGATTCCGCTTGAAGCATATTGAATCTGTAGGTCACTCATTTGATATCCATTGTGTATGTTTGTCGTCAACTAATCAATGTGGTAGAATAGTTTCGTATGTTAGGAGTTAAATTGGTTGTTTGACTGATTGTTCATTATGAAATAGGAATTGAATTGGTTTGATTGGTTTGAATTAAAATAGGACTATGAATTGTACTCCTGGTAGTTTCTGCAAAGCATTAAGCTGATAGGTCTGTTATTAACTAAGTAAAGTAATAGATTAATGAGGGTTGATGACTGTGTAAAACACTGGTAGTTAAGTAGGAATCACATGGGCACAATATCACTAAGGGAAGGCACACCTGAATGCTAATATCATGACTGCCAGTGCATTGGTTGATTAAACAATGGTATAATGCACTTGTAGTGGGCTGGCAGAGCATGGGCTAGGCAGAGGGATGGGTCTGCCCAGGGGAATATACTGGGCTGGCAGGCAGAGTGTGGGCAGGATGGGTCTGTTGATTAGTGTATTTTAGAATTCCTGATTCTTTTGGCTTTGGGGGGGAGTTCACTGTTAACTATAAGTATAATAGACATTTTTAGAGGTAAGGGGGATATACATTTGATAGGCATACATAGAGACAGACTTGAGAGCATCTGGGAGAGCAAAAGAAAACAGTACCTGGAGATTCATATATACATACACACTGAGAGTAACAAAAGAGGCACACACAGTGAGAATTGGAGAGAACTAGAGTAACTGGAGAGAAAAGAACACCGGGATACATACAGTAAGGGCTGGCAATACACATATACAAGATATAGATAGAGAAAGCTAGGAAGTGATAGACCAAGAGACTGTTCCATTGGGTTTTGTTACTGTTTTCGTTTGTGGTTGTCTCTGCTGTGGTTCTTAGCTCTTTGCTACTGCCTCTGATTGTGTTTTGCCACTGGTTGTGGTTGTCTTTGCTGTTTGGTTCTTAATTCTCATGCCACTGCTGTTGGTTTGCTTCACTGGTGTGGGTTTTACTGCTGTGATAGAGTTTGTTGTTGGCTTGGGTTGTCGTGTGGCTTTTGTTGGTCTATTATTTGTGGTCGATTCTGCTGGGACTCTTAGTGCTTCGGCTACTGCTTGAGTTTATGCTTGGGTGTTGACTTGTTGCTGTTGGTTTTGGCTCCTGTCTTCCCTGCTATTGGCTGTTGTTACACTGCTGCTGTTACCCTACTGCATAGCTGATCTCTTGGTTCTTTAATTGCCAGGTACACATTCTAGAGACTGTTTTTCCATACAGCATACCCAGTTGAAATAAAATGAGACCCCAACCTCACTGGAGGCTGTATTAACTGCCATGTTTCCCTTTATAATTGATTGTATCAGTTTAGTCGTAATCAAGGCTACTGTTTTCTTTAAATGATTTGGATTTGTTGAACACTTAATTAGTAATGGTATATTAGAATGGGAGACAGTGAGTACATTTGGTTTGAATCTATAGACATATCTTCTTACATCTTGAAACATGTATGAGCTATAGGTATATCTTCTTGCATTATGATAATGAAAAACAGGGATTCAATTGTTAAGGAAGATAATTTATGGCCTATGCAAACCTCATGAGCTAACGGCAGTTATAAACAAAAACTTTAGAAATGGTCCAGTAGATTTTGTTCACTGTTTGGTGAATTGCTATTATGTTGGCTCGAAATGTTAAAAAATGCAAAATCCTGTTAAGCTTTTAGTATACAAATCTGGTCACTATTAACTTCAATTTGCAATACCTAAGAGCGACTAATGATTACACAAAATTTGGTTAGTTTTTCAGTAGGTTATTAAGGGAGATAATTCACAGTTAAGTTTTTTTTTTTTTTTTGCAAAAATACAAATAGTAATCCACGAATTAGACCATGAAGAGTTTGGTATGTGATAGGCTCAACCAGTTAGAGCGGAAGTAATTATGGGCTTCGCCTTCATTTCGAGACCACAACACCCTCACTGCATATAAGACAATGGATTAGGTGGAAAAAAACAATCAACCAAAAAATGTTAGTTCGATGTATCTAGTTCGGAATTTACTAGGTTACTTGAGCAAATAACATCGCTTTAAATAGCAATTTGAGTAAAATTAATAACTAATATTAGTGATGAACGTTAGCATGAAGTTCAAAATGACTTTTGTGTTACACATAGTCAACTCCATTGGCTCAATTCATCTAATACTGTCGGTTTAAATTAATTAGAGAATGGTTAGTTTGTTCTGATACTTTGTCAAATTTGCATGCTATTTATAATCTTAGTTTTAGTATTATTCGCTCGTAGAATAAGGCATAAAACAATTTCCCTTATGCAAGCTCGAGTGCAATTTCCGTTCACATTGATTTAACAACTAATAAGGGGTCCGAGCTTATAAACATGCAATAAATTAGGACCTTTCCTCTTTTATTTTAGAGACGAACTTAGTAGAAAAATGTAGTCACTTTAGGATTGTCCTTTTAAAATAAACGAGACGAGCCTCGCCAAAAATACACCATTGTGGGGCCCTCGATTAATTGTCATGAAAACTTAGACCTGGAAGGATCGTCTAGTGAATTTCACGATCCTTTTCCCAAAGTAAATAGACGATAGACTCTTTAGGCACGACTTGAAAAAAATTACTTTCCTGAATACGGGTGTGCATTTATGTGACCCAAATCTTACTCTCGGCGGAACTGAAATACATTAGAGTCGCAGGCGTACTGGTTACGGTGCGGCTCGAAATGTGTTTTCGTAACGTCGCAATTCTTCTAAAAATAAGAGCGGAGCATTAAAAGCACATAGTTAAAATATATAAAAGAATCGGATAGAAACAAAAATTGCAATTGAGCGACCGTGCTAAAACCACGGAATCCGGGAGTGCCTAACACCTTCTCCCGGGTTAACAGAATTCCTTATCCAGATTTCTAGTTTCGCAGACTGTATTACAGAGTCATAAATTTCCTCGGTTCGGGATTAAACCGGTGACTTGGAACACCATTATTTTTCCAAGTGGCGACTCTGCATTTAATAAATTGATCCCGTTTCGATTGTCCTTTAATTGGAAAAACTCCCTTGCACCCTCGCGGGTGCGGTAAAAAGGAGGTGTGACAGCTCTGGCGACTCTGCTGGGGACATAACCTTGGAATTTCGGTTTAGGGTTTAAGAATTCGAGCTCAGTAAAATTGCTATTTTTGCTTATATCTGATTTCATTATATGTTTTGATTAATGTGCTATATTTCTACCGCTTTGATACTAGTTGCACTGTATATACAAACTGCTATATGTTTACCGCTTTGATATTATCTTGAACTGTATATATAAACTGTGCCGAAATCCTTCTCTTCTCACCTATGGGGATGTGCTCACTGGTTGAGACTCCCTATTCTGTTAGTGTCATACCCGAAATAATGAAGAGGCTCGGAAAGTTTCTAAGCCGGTTGGCCTTTTGGTTCCCGGAAAGGAGCTCCTTCCTCAACTCGAGTTGTCCGCTCGGGTACACAGTCTAGAACACATACCCAGGTTTTTAAACTTAGAATAACGTAACTTCATGCCGGATCCCTAGTAGGAACGCTTATTTGCATCATGTTGCATTTGACTTAGGGGACTCAACACAGGGGTTGGGTCCGTCTAGGACAGGCAACCTGAGATAAAAGACCATCTTGCCATGCCATGTTTGTTTCAAGCATTTATTCGAACTTGCATGCTGACCGGCTTTTAAATATTGAGGAGATACGAAAAAAAAAGGAAACAATGTGGGTAAATAGATATTTTCAGAAAATACAAAAATGGGTCTTACCAACAAAACCAATAGTTTGTTAACAAGAGACAACGGAAGGTTGACTTCGCCGACAATGGGTTTCTTAACGAAATGTGTTTTCTTTGTCGGTCAATAAAGGAAAATGTATTTTTTAACAAAGTGTGTTTTTGTCGGTCAATAAAAGAAATAGTTTGTCTTGACGGACCGAACTACGCGAGTTTGATTCTCACCGGAGGTGAGATACGTAGGCAACCCCGTCGGGTCCAACTTGCCATTTTTTAAAAATATATACAAAAATCTGTAAATTTGAAAAAAAATCATTGCCAGCCAAAATGATCGTTTTCTTTAAATAAATGTGCAGGATGAGCACGATTCAAAATGAACCCTTTTCACTCATGACTAAAATCCCGGTACAAATACGGCTATGGTGGAATGATCTAGGCCAAGGAGGACAGGATGAGGTTAAAAAGTATTTGAAAGGTCTCACGGGTCTGCTTGAAATAAAACCCCGGGGGGACATCATAAGAGCCTTAGTCACATATTGGGACTCCGCGCACAATGTCTTTCACTTCTCGGACTTCGAGCTCACCCCAACTGTTGAGGAAATGACCGGATACATTGGAAACACCGATATACCATTGGGGCAGCAATATCTAATCGCCCCCAGGGTTGTCGCCGTACACCGGTTTTTAGACTCACTAAAGACGGCCAGGACGGTACGTAACCCGGATCTAGCACGAGGGTTTTGTACTTTGGACTTCATCTATCAAAGGTACGGTCATGCGGGAGGTTTCGACAACCCAGAAAACAAATTGTGCAGCAAGGGTAATCGCCCGAAATGGGAGGAGCACAGACGAGTTGCTTTCATGATAGCCTTTTTAGGACTCGTGGTATTCCCGAGGAAAGACGGGAACATTGATATAAAGTTAGCCGGAGTCGTCAGTACTTTGCTTGACCAAAGCGAGAGTACTCTTGCTCCTATGATACTGTCAGACATATATCGAGCCCTCACAATCTGCAAAGCCGGGGGAGATTTTTTCGAAGGCTGTAATTTACTGCTGCAAATGTGGATGATCGAGCACCTGTGTCGCCGCACTCAATTCTTGAGATATGGTCTAGTTGAGAAAACTTGCATAAGCGAATTCTATACAAGGATTGATAGGGTCGTCTTGCCTGAAGGAACATTGGCATGGAGGGCATACTTTCAAGCTCTCAACGCAAGCCAAATACAATGGACGTTGGGTTGGTTGCAGATAGACAGAATCGTGTACATGCCAGCAGCTAGGTTCCCCTTTCTCTTAATGGGACTTAAAAGCATTCAACCTTATGCGCCCCATCGGGTGTTGAGACAGCTCGGGAGGTGCCGGATAGTACCCAAAGAAGAAGACCTGAGTACCCAGGTTATTGAAATTGGTCCCGATGGTCAATTCCCAGAAGCGAGGGTCCGCCAGATCTGGAGCAAATGCCAATATCTAGAGGCAAACACTTGTGTGCATGATCGAGCTAGAGGAGAGGTTGCACCTAGATATCTTACTTGGTACAAAGGAGAAACGTCGGGGGAAAGACCAGCCAAAAGACCTCACCTCAGGGAATTTGCTGAAGCGTCCCAAGACCAATGGGACTGGTTGGCTAAGGAAGAGGTTTACAAAACCAGGATCGGCAAGATAGAGCAACGGGTCCAAGATCTTCAATTTGAAAGGGATGTGCAAGCCGCCGCCAACGAAGGAGATAAAAAGAAGTTGGCGCAAGAAAATGACTTTCTGAGAGCTCAAATCCAGCAAATGAAAAGGGATGCTGACAGACAGTTGAGGAGTCGGGCGGACGAAAAATTGATAAAGGGTTTGAAAAGCCAGGTTGCCGATGTCCAAAGAGAATTGGAAGAGTCTAAGGCCCAAATAGTGAGGATCCGAGCTGGCTGGAGAAAGGAGGCACATCAACATGCACTTCACCTACAACGGGTAGAAGAGGATTACACTGATATCGTCACCAGTTTAAGGGAAGCAAATGTTGTCCTCAGAGAGCGGGTTTTTAAGCAAGCCCAAGATGCCAGAGCAGACCTCGACCGCCGCCACAATTTGATGGCCCGACTGCAAGGACAAGTGGATAGGCTCCTAGACCAAGTCACCAACAATGCTCGAAGGTTGGGGGCGAAAAACCAGCAAATAGAGCGGCTACTCGGAGAAAGGGACATGATCAAGGATAGAATTGGAGAAATCGGGCACTATGTCACCATGAAGTGCCTAGCTTGTGAACGAATGCCCCGCGCCGACCTTTTCGCTTCAATTACGGGTTATGTTCATCGGATCATGGAAGAGTTGAGGGAACTGCACAAGGACCTCACACCAAGGCCCGCGGCAAGGCCGAATGATGCCTCGCGGGCCCCCAGGGATTTTAGGGCATTAGATTTTTGATTGAAAATGTATTTTGAAATGTTGAGTCAAGCTAGCTGGCATTTTTATCTTTACTTTCCCAAGTCAAGCATTTTCTTTTGTTTTGCTGATTGTTGTAAGACGTGTTTTGTAACTACACGGTTTATTTGATATAAAAGTTACTGAATTTTGCCACAATCTTGTGACCAGAACTACGCTCGGTCTGATTCACGCGGGGTCGTGATACGTAGGCAATCCACATAAGATTCGACCACCACTAAAAGGAAAGAAAAAGAATCCAAAGGCTAAATAACAATAAGGCTTGCAAAGATAGTCGAAAAAAAAAAAAAAAAAAAAAAAAAAAAAAAAAAAAAAAAAAAAAAAAAAAAGAAAAAGAAAAAGGGCCGGAATGACGCATGTTAAAGAGTACACGTAGAAAGGGTTATTTGGTTAGGTGCATTGCATCCAACGTGCTATAACATATCCGTCAAACTCGGTGAACTAACAAGTTTGTTGCGTATTCCAGAAAGTTTAGCAGTTGGTTTGACAGAATATCCTGGCCAGCCATCACTACCGTACTAGATCCAAAGGACCAGTTACAGTAAGCATGTCGAGTTCCGGCAAGAGTCTTGAGGAAGAAAAATCCGAGCTACAAATCATGAAAGAAGAGGTAGACCGGTTAAAACAACAGATAACGGAGATGCACCTGGCCTGGGCCAGGGAACAGTCTTCACCAAACCGCCCTACTCTCGCCTCAGCTCCGGAACATCCGCCCGTCGATCCTTCAACAAGCGCCCCGAGCTATCCATACTTTCCGGGGGAAAATCCATATGCCACCCACATTCCACCAGCCAAACCAAATCCTCCTCCAGTCACCCCCGTTTTTGTAGCACCTCCACCTGCTCCTCTGCAAAGGCCGGCCAGCGAGCCATATGTTCAGATCCATGACAACTCTTACTATCCTCCAGAGCCTACTTTCAGGGCTCCTGAACCACAATCACATACACCTCACCTGGGATAATCCGGCAGAACCGGAAAAACACTTCCAAAGTTCGGAACACGAGGAAGTTGTCAGAAAAGTTAAAAGCCTGGAGCAGTCCTTCAGGAACATGCACGGTTTAGGCAACCAGGTCAGCGTCGCCTATAAGGATCTGTGTCCATTTCCGGACGTCCAGTTGCCAGCAGGGTTTAAAATGCCCAAATTCGACCTATACGAGGGGCATGGTGACCCGATGGCCCACCTGCGAGGGTTTTGCAGTAAAATGAGAGGGGCCGGAGGACGGGACGAACTTCTGATAGCCTACTTCGGCCAGAGTCTGGGAGGATCGGCGTTGGAGTGGTACACTAGACAGGATCCCAGTAGATGGTTTACGTGGGATGATTTGGCTCAAGCTTTTATCGGCCAGTTCCAATACAATCTTGAGATAATCCCCGACCGCCTATCATTGCTAAAATTAGAGAAGAAGCCTGCTGAAAGCTTCAGGGAATTTGGTTTCCGTTGGAGGGAACAGGCGGCCAGGGTGGATCCACCGATGAGAGAGAGCGAGATGGTGGACTACTTCTTGCAGACATTAGAGCCCACCTACTTCGGACATCTGGTAACGTCCGTAGGCAAATCATTCACCGAGGTGATAAAAATGGGGGGTATGATCGAGGAGGGTTTGAAGGCCAACAAGATCATGAGCTACTCAGCACTGAAAGCCACCACTCAGGCTATCCAAAGCGGTACTGGAGGAGTACTGGGGAAAAAGAGGAGAGAGGAAGTTGCGGCCGTCGAGTCCGGGGCATGGTTCGGAAATAGAGGCCCCGCACCCCAATATAGCCCACCCCAACCTCACCACCAAAATTACTCCCACAACCCATATGGCCACCCGCAACATTACTATCCCGCACCTCATCCCCATTTTACTGTCCACCATGCACAGTCCTATTCTGCACCTCCCGTTCATGCACCGTGGCGTGCACCCAACCCCCAGAACAATCATCCACCCCCAAGAGCTTACCGAAACCCCTCGGGCGCGAGTTTCCGTCCGAACCAGGCATTCAGGGGCGACAGGGCGCCGAGGCCAAAGACTTTCACTCCCTTAGGAGAGTCTTACACTAGTCTGTTCCACCGGTTAAAGCAGGTAGGGTTGCTGAATCCGGTTGAAGCTAAGCTACCAAACCCCCTCCCGAAGAACCTGGACCATTCAGTAAATTGTGCCTACTGCTCGGGATGTCCGGGACATGATACGGAAAAGTGTTGGAGGCTGAAGACGGCCATCCAAGAGCTCATTGACACCCGCAGGATCGAGGTCCAGACTCCAACAGAGCCCAACATCAACCAAAACCCGCTTCCAACCCATCATGAGACCAACATGATCGAGTTGGTACGGGCGGAGGAAGGAAAGGAGAAAGCCTCTCAGACTGTAATGATGATTAAGTCTAGCGGGGCAGGAACGAGAAAAGGGCCAAGCTTTGATGAGTCGCCCAGTTGCAAGAAGGACATACCAGGAGAGTCGGAAGCAGGAAAGGGAAGTGTGAACGAAGTACCGGTGAAGCCGGCCAAGGTAGTTGTACCAGGGGCAGCAATCAAGCCCATCCTGACAGTAGCAGGCGTTCAAATGGATCCTTTCATCATCCAGCCGGCAACACAGTTGCCAGTAACTGATAGCCGGGCTGTCCCATGGAATTATGCTCGGATTACAACGACCTACAGAGGAAAGGAGGTGAAAGAGGAAGTTTGTGAAGCCCAAGGGTTGACCCGCTCGGGGAGATGTTTTGCCCCTGCGGAATTGAGGAAGACCACTCCGGCAGTATTGAAAAAGCCGGTCACCGATGAAGAAGCGGAAGAATTCTTGAAAAAGATGAAGCTGCACGACTACTCCGTCTTAGAGCAGTTGAAGAAGACTCCGGCGCAAATATCATTGCTATCCTTGCTGATACATTCTGAAGAACATCGGCAAGCATTGATGAAAGTCCTGAATGAGGCACATGTACCGGATAAAATCTCGGTGAGCCATTTGGAGAAGATCACCAATAGGATCTTCGAAGCAAATCGGATCACCTTCACCGATGACGAGTTGCCCGAGGAAGGCACTGAGCATAACAGGGCTTTATATCTTACGGTGAAGTGTGAAGAGGCGGTGGTTACCAAAGTCTTGGTCGATAATGGGTCCAGTGCTAACATTTGTCCTCTCTCTACACTGGGCAAATTAAAAGTAGACATCGGCAGGGTACGCAAGAACAGCGTATGTGTTCGAGGGTTTGACGGAGGAGGCAAAGCATCGGTTGGTGACATAGTGTTGATCTTGACGATTGGGCCAGTGGAGTTCACCATGGAATTCCAGGTGCTGGACATGGTGGTGTCATATAACCTCCTAATAGGGCGACCGTGGATTCATGCCGCAAGAGCAGTTCCATCCAGCTTACACCAGCTCGTCAAGTTTGAATGGGATCAGCAGGAGATCGTCGTCCACGGAGAGAACGATCCACAATCAGGCACCATCATTCCCTTTGTTGAAACCGAAGAAGATGTTGGGCCGTGGGTGTATCAGGTCTGCGATGTGGTGTCCGCCCACCGAGTTCCGGAAGGGGAATGCATTCCCGGCGACAGAACAATTACTGCGGATGTTATGGTGGCGCATGAAATGTTGCGACATGGTTTCGTACCCGGTAAAGGTCTAGGTGCATCTCTGCAAGGAATTATACAACCGGTATCAGCGGTTGAAAACTTGGGAACCTTCGGCTTGGGATTCCAGCCAACCTCAGAGGACATCCGGCGAGCAAAGAGGAGCAAGCAGAAAACATGGGTGCTCCCAAAGCCTGTTCCACGCCTTTCCCAATCTTTTGTCAGGTCCGGAGCAAGAGGACATCCAGCGCCAAAGATTCCCGGTCCTACGGTCGGGCCAGACGAAGAGTTCTTCAGGAAGTTCGAAAACCTATTCACAGATGTATGTATGCTCGAAGATGGTGAAGGATCCAATCATGCCGAGATACAATTTGTGGGACCAAAGGCAAAACTGAATAACTGGAAGGCTACTCCTCTCCCTGTCCGGAAGGAGTCTTGGTAGTTTGTCTTGGATTATTTTTCTTTCGAAATTTTGTATTGGGGGCTTGTCCCCGGAGTAAAATCCCGTTGTTTTGTTCATTTCTGATTTAAGTTTGCAGTTTGTTTTCCCTTTGTACAATTCACATCAATGAAATTTGGTTCCTTCGTGTCTAATTTTGTTTATCTTTTCTTCTTTTTTACTTTTCTGAACAGCCTTCTTGCAACTGATCTTAATGATATGGCGTGCTTAAAGATTAATCAACCCGGTCTAGAAAGTCAATCGGGTTTGGAAATAATAACGCATGAAATAAGAAGTGACGAGAGTGAGTCCGAGTACGGCGATGATGAAGCCGTAGAAGAAATCGGTGAAGAATTAAGTCACTTCGAGGAAAAACCCAAACCGAATTTAAATGATACTGAGGCCGTTAATCTAGGGAATGCTGATGACGTCAAAGAAACCCGGATAAGTGTCCATATTGAACCCAATCCGAGAGAAGAATTGATCAAAACACTCATGGAGTTTAAAGATATTTTCGCATGGTCGTACGACGACATGCCAGGACTCAGCACTGATCTAGTGGTTCATAGATTACCCACCGATCCGGCATATCCTCCCGTCAAGCAAAAGCTGCGGAAATTCAAGACGGAGATGAGTGTGAAGATTAAGGAGGAGGTAACCAAGCAGTTGCAGGCGAAAGTCATTCGTGTCACTCGATACCCTGAATGGTTGGCTAACGTAGTACCGGTGCCAAAGAAAGACGGAAAGATCAGGGTATGCGTGGACTATCGCAATCTCAACAAGGCAAGTCCTAAGGATAATTTCCCACTTCCCAATATCCATATCCTGATTGATAATTGCGCCGGACGCGAAATTGGATCCTTTGTGGACTGTTATGCGGGATATCATCAGATTTTGATGGATGAAGAGGACGCAGAAAAGACGGCTTTTATCACACCGTGGGGGACTTATTGCTACCGAGTGATGCCGTTTGGTTTGAAGAATGCAGGAGCAACATATATGAGGGCGATGACCACGGTATTCCATGACATGATACACAAGGAAATTGAGGTGTACGTGGATGATGTGATCATAAAATCTAGGCGTCAAGAAGACCATGTTGCTGACCTCAGAAAGTTCTTTCAAAGACTCCGAAGGTACGACATCAAGCTTAATCCGGCCAAATGCGCATTCGGAGTTCCATCAGGAAAGCTGCTAGGATTCATCGTCAGCCGACGGGGCATTGAGCTGGACCCATCCAAAATCAAGTCCATTCAGGAGTTAGCCCCGCCGAAGAATAAAACAGAGGTAATGAGTCTGTTGGGAAGGTTGAATTACATCAGTAGGTTTATTGCCCAGCTTACGGCAACCTGTGAACCCATATTCCGCCTATTGAAGAAAGACGCTGCGATAGAATGGACGGCAGAATGTCAGGAAGCATTTGACCGAATCAAAGGGTATCTGTCAAATCCACCCGTACTAGTTCCGCCCGAGCCAGGTAGACCCCTGATTCTTTATCTGACGGTCTTGGAGAATTCGTTTGGCTGCGTACTGGGGCAGCATGATCTTACTGGCAGGAAGGAACGGGCCATTTACTACCTCAGTAAGAAGTTTACAGTCCACGAGGTCAAGTACACTCATCTAGAAAAGACATGTTGCGCCCTGACTTGGGTAGCCCAAAAGCTGAAACACTACTTGTCTTCTTACACCACTTACCTCATTTCGCGTCTGGATCCGTTGAAGTATATTTTCCAGAAACCTATGCCTACAGGGAGGTTAGCAAAATGGCAAATATTACTTACGGAGTTCGACATCATATACGTGACAAGGACGGCTATGAAAGCTCAAGCCCTGGCCGATCACTTAGCTGAAAATCCCGTTGATGACGAATACGAACCTTTGAGGACGTATTTTCCAGATGAGGAAGTATTGCAGATTGAGGGGTTGGAACTAACCAAGGATCCGGGATGGAAGCTCTTCTTCGATGGAGCGGCAAACGCAAAAGGAGTCGGAGTAGGGGCTGTGCTCATATCTGAAACAGGACATCATTATCCTGTTACTGCTCAACTGCGTTTTCACTGTACCAATAACATGGCCGAGTACGAGGCATGTATCTTGGGGTTGCGATTAGCGGTGGACATGGATGTACGGGACGTCTTGGTCTTGGGGGACTCGGACCTTCTAGTACATCAGATTCAAGGAGAATGGGAAACCAGAGATTTAAAGCTTATCCCATATCGTCAGTGTTTGCATGATTTGACCAAACGCTTTCGATCGGTAGAATTCAGGCACATCCCGAGGATGCATAATGAGGTTGCCGACGCGTTGGCTACTTTAGCGTCAATGCTACATCACCCGGACAAGGTTCGTGTCGATCCGTTACATATCCATGTCCGGAATCAACATGCTTATTGTAATGTGATAGAGGAAGAGGTGGATGGTGAGCCATGGTTTCATGATGTCAAGGAATACCTCGGGTTAGGAGTATACCCAGAGCAAGCAACTGGAGATCAAAAGCGAGCTATTCGGCGGTTGGCGAACGGATTTTTCCTTAGTGGAGGGGTGTTGTACAAAAGAACCCCGGATTTGGGATTGTTGAGATGTATAGACGCAAGTCAAGCCACAACAGTGATGACGGATATACACTCGGGAGTTTGCGGACCACACATGAGCGGATACGTATTGGCAAAGAAGATTCTTCGAGCAGGATATTATTGGCTCACTATGGAGCGGGATTGTATAAGTTTCGTGCGAAGATGTCATCAGTGTCAGATACACGGAGATTTGATTCATTCTCCGCCGACTGAATTGCATACAATGTCAGCACCATGGCCGTTTGTCGCATGGGGTATGGATGTTATTGGACCTATTGAGCTTGCGGCTTCCAATGGTCACAGGTTCATTCTGGTAACGATTGATTATTTTACCAAGTGGGTGGAAGCCAAAACATTCAAATCAGTGACCAAGAAGGCGGTGGTGGACTTCGTACACTCCCACATCATTTGTAGGTTTGGAATTCCAAAGATGATCATTACAGATAACGGTGCAAATCTTAAGAGTGGATTGATGAAAGAGGTATGTCAACAGTTCAAGATTACACACCGAAATTCTACACCGTATCGCCCAAAAGCAAATGGTGCGGTCGAGGCAGCAAACAAGAACATAAAGAAGATATTGAGGAAGATGATAGAAGGGTCTAGGCAGTGGCATGAAAAGTTACCATTCGCGCTGTTAGGTTATCGCACTACCGTCCGGACGTCGGTAGGTGCAACTCCTTACTTGTTGGTATACGGGACTGAAGCAGTAATACCCGCAGAAGTTGAGATTCCATCCCTCCGAATCGTCGCTGAAGCTGAGATTGACGACGACGAGTGGGTCAAAACCCGATTAGAGCAATTAAGCTTGATCGATGAAAAGAGATTGACAGCGGTATGTCACGGCCAATTGTATCAAAAGAGAATGGCAAGAGCATATAACAAGAAGGTACGTCCCAGGAGATTTGAAGTGGGACAGCATGTGCTGAAGAGAGTTCTACCACATCAGGCCGAGGCGAAAGGCAAGTTCGCTCCAAATTGGCAGGGACCATTTGTGGTGACTAGAGTATTATCCAACGGCGCTCTATGTCTGACGGATGTCGAGGGAAGATGCACCGATATGGCTATCAATTCTGATGCAGTCAAGAGATACTATGTGTAATTCTTTAACGCATTTGTCAACGTTTGGTTTCGTTTGTGTGTATTTGGCATTTTTCGGAGAATGAAAGGACAGAGGCAATCTTTCTACTACCCAAACACTTTAACCTTTGTTTCCCCATTTGAGCCTTAATTATTCTTCCATATACCCTCTTTCGGAATCATCAAGAGAGATGTGTAACAGAATAGAAAAGAAACAAAGAAGTAATACAAGAAAAAGTGAACTACGTTCGACCTGATTCCTCAAGAAGGATACGTAGGCGCCACACGGCTCGGTCATAATAAAATAAAAATCAAAAATCCCCCAAGCAACAAAACTGGGGCAGAAGTCATTGTTTCGTTGGAAAGATAGTGTGGATTCCGAAAGTTGTAATAAGCTAACCGTCGAGGCTAAACCTCTTTCTTCAGCCCCACGCGCAGAAACCATATTAAGAACCAGAAAGACCTCTCGATCAGTATTTGAAAAGTGCCAAGTCATGTGAACGAAGGCCAAGAGTGACATCCCGACCCTCGATTGAATCCAAGATGCACAAGCCGAAAGGGGATAACGCTCTAGAGGGAATCTCAGGGGTGATACCCCGCCGCGAGGAAAGAAAGCATAAATGAGAGAGTCTTAACGGTGAAAACCCTCGCGGGCACCTTAAGGCGAAGGAAGTTGAGAGAAGTAAAATGAGAGAGTCTTACGGTGAAAACCTTTTACGGGCACCTTAAGGCGACGGGAAATAGAGAGAAATGAGAGAATCTCACTAGTGAAAACCCTTTGAAGGGCACTGTGAGGTGACAGGGCGAGATAGTTGCAAGATTTCTGCATGAGACAAGGTTTGGACATCCGTTTACTTCTAGCAGGACGCGGCATCAGAAAATGATTGATATGAATAGACTGGGTAGTTTAATCTCAAAGGCGCGGCATAACATTGGATCAGGCACACATTCAGATAAGTTTTCCTATTTTTGAGTTCAGAAAAGTTTTTCTCTTCTTTTGTCATTTGCGGTCAGTATTCTTTTCTTTTCTTTCATTTTCGAAAATTGATTTTTCAAAGCTTACTACCAAGTCTCCCAAAGTAGTATATTGAAAGTGAAATAGGCACGGAACAAGGCAATGAGACAGAAGTCGTTACGATAGTGAGATTGGGATGACAGGCTGAGTGGAAGGTTCGCAAGAATTATGGAGTATGATGGACACATGTGGCATGTCCGAAAGATGATTTCACGCAACAGATCACCGGCTAAAAAGAGTCGGACCAAACCAAAGAGTGGAATAAAAGGAAAGATGAGAGGTCGTTCGTGGAAAAAGCATCTTCCCAAGCAAGCGTCGACGTCGTCCTCAAAGTTCGAGAGAGGCCAAGCAGCCGAAAGAGAATGGCCTCAACAAGAGTGGCACGACCACTCGCGGCGTTTTGAAACTAACAATTTTTCTTTGATTTAAAGCAGGAAAAGAGGGTCCGACGGCGGAAAAGCATACCGTCCAGAAGTTTATCACACTGGGGCAGAAAATTTTCTCTTGTTGCGAAAATTTTCTGGAAAGCAAGACTCAGAGGATAAGTGTAGAAAGCAACACAAGATGGGGTGATCCTTGAGCCGGGTATCATCTCCAGCAGTTATTGGGAAAAGAAAAATGGCTTCGAGATTCCCCCAGCAGTATTACATCCTATAATTTGATCAAGGAAACAAAAGCGTGAGTCCCGGAAGAGGTAGGGGAAGAAGGAAGAGAATGAGGGGTGAAGGAAACAAAGAATACTTCCTCAGCAGCATCACCACCAGCAGGCGAGTAAACAGTTCCAAAAATATCCCCAGCAGCCAGAAGAAAAGTAACACGACCTAAGGGAAAGCAATTCCAAGACAGGATAATTCGGAAGAGAAGGTGTTCCTAGAGGTAACGCAGGAAGAAGAAAATGGTACAAGAGGCGAAGGAAGGTAATCAAGATAGGATGAAATCAGTGAGATTGTAATTGAAGTCAGGGAGCCCGCCTGGAGAATGGAGTGGCGATTTAATTTTAAAGTAGTGATTGAAGTCAGGGAGCCCGCCTGGAGAATGGAGTGGCGATTTAATTTTGAAGTAGTAGTTGAAGTCAGGGAGCCCGCTTGGAGAATGGAGTGGCGATTTAATTTTGAAGTTGTAGTTGAAGTCAGGGAGCCCGCCTGGAGAATGGAGTGGCGATTTAATTTTGAAGTTGTAATTGAAGTCAGGGAGCCCGCCTGGAGAATGGAGTGGCGATTTAATTTCGAAGTTGTAGTTGAAGTCAGGGAGCCCGCCTGGAGAATGGAGTGGCGATTTAATTTTGAAGCAGTAGTTGAAGTCAGGGAGCCCGCCTGGAGAATGGAGTGGCGATTTAATTTTGAAGTAATAGTTGAAGTCAGGGAGCCCGCCCGGAGAATGGAGTGGCGATTTAATTTTGAAGTAGTAGTTGAAGTCAGGGAGCCCGCCTGGAGAATGGAGTGGCGATTTTAGTTTTGAAGTTGCAATTGAAGTCAGGGAGCCCGCCCGGAGAATGGAGTGGCGATTTAATTTTGAAGTTGTAATTGAAGTCAGGGAGCCCGCCTGGAGAATGGAGTGGCGATTTAGTCTTGAAGTTGTAGTTGAAGTCAGGGAGCCCGCCTGGAGAATGGAGTGGCGATTTTATTTTGAAGTAGTAGCTGAAGTCAGGGAGCCCGCCTGAAGAATGGAGTGGCGATTTATTGTTGAAGTTGGTTGGGGAAAGTGGTAGAGCATAACGAAATCCCCAGCGTGAATCCAAGTTCATAATCGAAAGGAAGACGACAAGGATCAGAAAAGATAGATTCAGATTTCGAAGAAGAATGGTGCGAAGACCGCAAAGAAGGAATGGCGATTTAGTTTCGAAGTTGTAGTTGAAGTCGGGGAGCCCGCCCGGAGAATGGAGTGGCGATTTAATTTTGAAGTAGTAGTTGAAGTCGGGGAGCCCGCCCGGAGAATGGAGTGGCGATTTAATTTTGAAGTAGTAGTTGAAGTCAGGGAGCCCGCCTGGAGAATGGAGTGGCGATTTAATTTTGAAGTAGTAGTTGAAGTCAGGGAGCCCGCCTGGAGAATGGAGTGGCAAGCTGTTTTGAGTTGGTAGAGGAAAGCGGTAGAATGTAACGGAAATCCCCGGCATGAATCCAAGTTCGTAAGCAAAGAGAGGCAACAAGGATCAGAACAGATAGACTCAGATTGCGAAGGATAATAGTTCAAAGATCGTAAAGAAGGAGGTAATGGTCGGAGTTCGGCAATCAAGATAGGCCGAAATAACAACTGACAGAAGAGAAGAAGCGTCAGAAGAAACACCAAGTCAGACAGGATGGCAAGGAGCGCGACAAGATCAAGTTACAAAGATAGACAAGAACTTGTAGTACTGTAACTTAGTCTAGCTTTTTGTTTTGTTGCTTAGTACGGTGTAACAAGGAGATCAGCTAAGCGGTGGTAGCAGCAGTAACAGCAGTAACAACAGTAACAGCAGTAACAGCGAGATCGCAACAGTCATGGTAGTCCCAGCTACCAGAACTTCCCGAACTACATTGACCTGATTCCCTGTTAGCCAGGGATATGTAGGAGACCTTTGAAGCAAGGTTCGGTCAAAACTTTTCCAAAATGCTTCATACGGAGTGCTCGAATGGGCAAAAATCGCTTATATCCGCTCATTTATCTTTGCACGAAAACTCTTCATGTTTACGCGCAAAGAGGGGCAGCTGTGAGCACGTGATTTTTGCCCTACATGAGAATCACTCCCAGAAAATTCAAAAATAAAATAATTTGGTGTTAAGCATGATTTTTGTGATTTTTGTGTTATTTTTATTCTTACATTTTTGCATTTTTGTGCGTGCGTGTTTATTTATTTAAATTAGTAAAATACAAAAATATATATATTAGGTTTTGCATTTTAGTGTTTAATATCAAAATCAAGTGATATGTAACCATGTAGGATAATTGCAGTAAAAATTAATATATATATATATATATATATATAGATATATATATATATATATATATATATATATATATATATATATATATATATACACACATCATGGAGTCTAGTTTTTAAGAATGAAGAGATTGGGCCAAAACCCAATTCCATGCAGAGGCCCAAACCACCGGTCCAGTCCGTCCCAACCCGTTACACCCCAAACGACGTCGTTCCGTCTTAAGTGAAGAGATCCAGGCCGTCGATCAGTGTTGATCCGATGGACCTCATTAATCGCTCCACTGTGCAATCCTGGCCGTTGGATTCTCATCATCCAACGGCCGAGATTAAAGCATTAATTCTAAACCTACCAAAGACCCCCCCATACCCCCCACACCCGTTCATTCCCTCCCTTACTCATCTTCGTCTCTTCAGAGACGATCAATAGCCGCCGTACCTCCGCCACCCTCCGCCTACCGGAAATCGCCTCGCGGCGGTTCCGGTAGGCCAATCAAACCCAAACCAATGCCAAAATCTTCCCTTCGCCTCACTCATTACGAATCCACCCTCCCTTTACCTCGAATCACTCCAGAACTCCTCGAATCTTCCTTTGAAGATTCGAGTCAACTCGAACTTACGCCAAACCACCCCGAATTCACACCGGTGACTCCTCACACCACCCTCACACCCAAACCACCCTTGGTTTGGTTCGAATCTAACCAGAACCAGTAAAGCCCCAAATTTGGACCCTCAAGAACCCTAGAAAATCAAATGTTAAAATTCGTCCAATGAATCAAGATTTGGGGTCTAATGGGCCTTAATCGAAGTGTTTTTATTCAAGAACACTTCGACTAAGGTTCGTTCGATCTCAAAGCGAGCAAAGTCTGAGGCGAGCTCGGGTCCGTCGAGTATAAAGCTTTGGAGCCTCTCCCGTTGGTGCGGCTGTCATTGGTAATCAAGGTCTGATTAATTGTTTAGTTTAGTTTGCTTAACATGTTTTTCTTCTCCTATTCATCCTTTAAATCATGCTGGCCATCTTCAATGGACCTCTTTATTTGGTCGTTTTCTTCTATGTTTAGTGTTAAAATGAATCGTATATTCAGTTCGATTAAGGTCGTCAAGCATTTAATTCGTATTCGATTTGGCTCCTTGATTCCGCTTGAAGCATATTGAATCTGTAGGTCACTCATTTGATATCCATTGTGTATGTTTGTCGTCAACTAATCAATGTGGTAGAATAGTTTCGTATGTTAGGAGTTAAATTGGTTGTTTGACTGATTGTTCATTATGAAATAGGAATTGAATTGGTTTGATTGGTTTGAATTAAAATAGGACTATGAATTGTACTCCTGGTAGTTTCTGCAAAGCATTAAGCTGATAGGTCTGTTATTAACTAAGTAAAGTAATAGATTAATGAGGGTTGATGACTGTGTAAAACACTGGTAGTTAGGTAGGAATCACATGGGCACAATATCACTAAGGGAAGGCACACCTGAATGCTAATATCATGACTGCCAGTGCATTGGTTGATTAAACAATGGTATAATGCACTTGTAGTGGGCTGGCAGAGCATGGGCTAGGCAGAGGGATGGGTCTGCCCAGGGGAATATACTGGGTTGGCAGGCAGAGTGTGGGCAGGATGGGTCTGTTGATTAGTGTATTTTAGAATTCCTGATTCTTTTGGCTTTGGGGGGGAGTTCACTGTTAACTATAAGTATAATAGACATTTTTAGAGGTAAGGGGGATATACATTTGATAGGCATACATAGAGACAGACTTGAGAGCATCTGGGAGAGCAAAAGAAAACAGTACCTGGAGATTCATATATACATACACACTGAGAGTAACAAAAGAGGCACACACAGTGAGAATTGGAGAGAACTAGAGTAACTGGAGAGAAAAGAACACCGGGATACATACAGTAAGGGCTGGCAATACACATATACAAGATATAGATAGAGAAAGCTAGGAAGTGATAGACCAAGAGACTGTTCCATTGGGTTTTGTTACTGTTTTCGTTTGTGGTTGTCTCTGCTGTGGTTCTTAGCTCTTTGCTACTGCCTCTGATTGTGTTTTGCCACTGGTTGTGGTTGTCTTTGCTGTTTGGTTCTTAATTCTCATGCCACTGCTGTTGGTTTGCTTCACTGGTGTGGGTTTTACTGCTGTGATAGAGTTTGTTGTTGGCTTGGGTTGTCGTGTGGCTTTTGTTGGTCTATTATTTGTGGTCGATTCTGCTGGGACTCTTAGTGCTTCGGCTACTGCTTGAGTTTATGCTTGGGTGTTGACTTGTTGCTGTTGGTTTTGGCTCCTGTCTTCCCTGCTATTGGCTGTTGTTACACTGCTGCTGTTACCCTACTGCATAGCTGATCTCTTGGTTCTTTAATTGCCAGGTACACATTCTAGAGACTGTTTTTCCATACAGCATACCCAGTTGAAATAAAATGAGACCCCAACCTCACTGGAGGCTGTATTAACTGCCATGTTTCCCTTTATAATTGATTGTATCAGTTTAGTCGTAATCAAGGCTACTGTTTTCTTTAAATGATTTGGATTTGTTGAACACTTAATTAGTAATGGTATATTAGAATGGGAGACAGTGAGTACATTTGGTTTGAATCTATAGACATATCTTCTTACATCTTGAAACATGTATGAGCTATAGGTATATCTTCTTGCATTATGATAATGAAAAACAGGGATTCAATTGTTAAGGAAGATAATTTATGGCCTATGCAAACCTCATGAGCTAACGGCAGTTATAAACAAAAACTTTAGAAATGGTCCAGTAGATTTTGTTCACTGTTTGGTGAATTGCTATTATGTTGGCTCGAAATGTTAAAAAATGCAAAATCCTGTTAAGCTTTTAGTATACAAATCTGGTCACTATTAACTTCAATTTGCAATACCTAAGAGCGACTAATGATTACACAAAATTTGGTTAGTTTTTCAGTAGGTTATTAAGGGAGATAATTCACAGTTAAGTTTTTTTTTTTTTTTGCAAAAATACAAATAGTAATCCACGAATTAGACCATGAAGAGTTTGGTATGTGATAGGCTCAACCAGTTAGAGCGGAAGTAATTATGGGCTTCGCCTTCATTTCGAGACCACAACACCCTCACTGCATATAAGACAATGGATTAGGTGGAAAAAAACAATCAACCAAAAAATGTTAGTTCGATGTATCTAGTTCGGAATTTACTAGGTTACTTGAGCAAATAACATCGCTTTAAATAGCAATTTGAGTAAAATTAATAACTAATATTAGTGATGAACGTTAGCATGAAGTTCAAAATGACTTTTGTGTTACACATAGTCAACTCCATTGGCTCAATTCATCTAATACTGTCGGTTTAAATTAATTAGAGAATGGTTAGTTTGTTCTGATACTTTGTCAAATTTGCATGCTATTTATAATCTTAGTTTTAGTATTATTCGCTCGTAGAATAAGGCATAAAACAATTTCCCTTATGCAAGCTCGAGTGCAATTTCCGTTCACATTGATTTAACAACTAATAAGGGGTCCGAGCTTATAAACATGCAATAAATTAGGACCTTTCCTCTTTTATTTTAGAGACGAACTTAGTAGAAAAATGTAGTCACTTTAGGATTGTCCTTTTAAAATAAACGAGACGAGCCTCGCCAAAAATACACCATTGTGGGGCCCTCGATTAATTGTCATGAAAACTTAGACCTGGAAGGATCGTCTAGTGAATTTCACGATCCTTTTCCCAAAGTAAATAGACGATAGACTCTTTAGGCACGACTTGAAAAAAATTACTTTCCTGAATACGGGTGTGCATTTATGTGACCCAAATCTTACTCTCGGCGAAACCGAAATACATTAGAGTCGCAGGCGTACTGGTTACGGTGCGGCTCGAAATGTGTTTTCGTAACGTCGCAATTCTTCTAAAAAATAAGAGCGGAGCATTAAAAGCACATAGTTAAAATATATAAAAGAATCGGATAGAAACAAAAATTGCAATTGAGCGACCGTGCTAAAACCACGGAATCCGGGAGTGCCTAACACCTTCTCCCGGGTTAACAGAATTCCTTATCCAGATTTCTAGTTTCGCAGACTGTATTACAGAGTCATAAATTTCCTCGGTTCGGGATTAAACCGGTGACTTGGAACACCATTATTTTTCCAAGTGGCGACTCTGCATTTAATAAATTGATCCCGTTTCGATTGTCCTTTAATTGGAAAAACTCCCTTGCACCCTCGCGGGTGCGGTAAAAAGGAGGTGTGACAGTCTATTTTGAGCGTAGCAACTCGAAGTGTTTTATGTGTAACAGTGTTTGGTCAGGATCGCACATTGTAGCGAGGCAATATGGAGTTATGACCTTTCGGGGTAGATTCATGTATTCTATTTCATGATGTGAGATGGGGTCTCAGCCTTGTGTTGTAATGTTGTTGATGAGCTTGAGGTACAACCCTTTCGTTTGAGTCATTTGTCCTGATTTGAGTATGTTCAAACCGTTTATTATTGGTGCGTGTATTATGCAAGTTGTGCCTTAGGCCTATATTAAGGTTTCGTATCATCAGGGTGGTGTGTTGGATTTGAGGTGATCGTTGGAGTCATTAATGAATTCGAACAGATTTGATCTTATTTTATTAGAAGGATAATATCGAGGTTTGGCCCGGAAATCGGCTGTGATATTAGTCGAAGGGAAGTGGCTTCATGAATGGTCTATATGAGGAAGGGTTACGGTTTATCGCGTGTTTCGATTGTTGTTGGTAGTATATGAAAGTGTTGGAATAAGACTTTAGCTAATAAAAGGTTTTCTATCGGCATTTGGTTATTTTGGGCAACTGCTACGAATAGGGGCTACCGTTCGAGTGTTTGGATTATGTGGTATATCATATGATTTCACCTGAGGTTGCATGTATAGGTTATTACAACTGGTTCGGGTTTATTTTGAGTATAGATGTGAGGTCATGATTTTACGTATGATTTCGGGAAGTGCAATGTGGTTCTACGGTTTATGGTTTAGACAGATAGTGAAATTTCAGCTATATTGTGCTATCGGACCTATGCGAGATAGGGTGACGAGGGATAACCCCGGGTATATGTTTGATAAGGTCATTCAGCTATTGGGTTGCTTCTAGTACAACTCTGGGTATGCTCGAGGACGGCGTTGGTTTAAGTTAGGGAATATGTGATGACCCGACCTGTCGTCTCATGTGTTATTGCCTAGTTTCTCCCATTTTGTGCTTCTTCATGTTTCATTATCGTTATGTGGTGTGTTAGAGTTAATTCGGGTTGGTTTTGATAAGAAATGAGACACTTAATCTCTTTAAGGAACGCTTAAGTTGAAAAAGTCAACTGGATGTTGACTTATGAGTTAGAAGGCTCGGATGTGATTTTCGGTGATTCGATTAACTTCGGGAAGTGATTTGTGACTTAGGAGTGTGATCGGAATTGATTTTGGAAGTGCGGTGATGAATTAGGCTTGAATTGGCGAAGTTAGAATTTTGGCAAATTCCGATTGATAGGTGAGATTTTGATCCGAGGGTCAGAATGGAATTCCGAGAGTTGTAGTAGCTTCGTTATGTGATTTGTGATGTGTGTGCAAAACTTTAGGTCATTCGGACGTCGTTTGGTCGGGTTTTTGATCGAATGCGAGTTTCGGAAGTTTTTAAAAGAACTTAGGCTTGAATCCGAGGAGAATTGATGATATTAGTATTGTTTGATGTGTTGTGATGATTGGAACAAGTTTGAATAATGTTTTAAGATGTGTTTGTGCTTTTGGTTGAGGTCCCGAGGGCCTCGGGGTGATTTCGGGTGGCAATCAGAAGGGAATTGAAGTTGGAAATTGCAGGTCCTTGACTGTAATAGGTATTTTTGCGTCTGCGGAAAGGCAACCGCAGAAGCAGTTGCACGGAAGCGGAGAAGGCTTCACGGGTGTGAAAGTGGGTGAGGTTGAGCAATTCCATAGAAGCGGAAGTTGTTTCTCTTAAGCGAGTCCACAAAAGTGGAAACCCCTGAAGGCCAATAAGAGTTATATTAATTTTGCTCCGCGAGGGTTATGTTACTTTCACCATTTTTGAGCGAGCTTTGAGGCGATTTTGAAGAGGGATTCAAGTAGGAATGATTAGGGGTAAGTTCCTTGGCCTAAATATACGAGATTATGATAGATTTAACATGAAAATTATTTGAAATTCACCAAAAAGGGGTAAAGCTAGGGCTTGAGTTTTTGATATTTTAAATTGAGATTTGATAGGTCATTTGAGCGCGGATTTGGGAGTTCTTGGTATGTATGAACTCGTGGCGAGACGATGAATCCATTAATGTGAGTTTTGTAATTTTTCGAGAAACGGGCCCAGGGCTCGGGTTTTGCTAGTTTCGAAATTTTTGCTATATTTCGATTGTTTTCGATTGGGTATTGTTCCCTAGGCATATTGTGATATATTCACTCTGATTTTGGTTAGATGCGCGTGGAGGGCGATTTGAGGAGAAAAGGCGTCGCGAGCTTGAGATTTCACTAGTTCGAGGTGAGTAATACTTGTAAATGATATCATGAGGGTTTGAAACCCCGGATTTGCTCATCATAGTGTTGTATTGAGGTGACTTGCATCCCGAATATGAGCATGTGATAGAGCAGCATTGCAGATTGTGACTTGGTTCGTCCCGGTTGTTGCTTTTTACCGCGTATTCGACTAAACTACTTGTTATCATCATAATTTGTGCTGATTGCCATGTTTGGGCTTCGTGCCAACTATGTGAATCCTTCAGCGATTGATATCAATGTTTTTGCATTATTGTGCATACTATTTGATCTCGGTCTAGGGTTTTAATACTAATTTGTAAACTCAGTCATTTTTCTAAGATTTGAAAATTTAAACAATATGTTATTGACATTTTGGACTGAGAACTGTTATTTTGATATTGCCCATGTGGCTTATGTGCATTCTAGACCGAGCATGGATCGGACTGCGTACCACAGCAGTGTTATATGTGCATTTTTGGACTGAGGATGGATCAGGTTGCACGCCGCAATAGTGTGATATTGATATTGCGCTTGGGATGTAGGAGCCCTTCCAGAGTCTGAACTCCCAAAGTGAGCGCGGGTACCCAAACGGATCGGGATGCGCGTCGCAGCGGTCATGTGCATTGCATTGTATTCATGCATTGGTTCCTGTTTGTACTACGTGGCATGACATTCAACACTCTCACATCATTGGCATCCATGCTATTTTTTTGCACTGTTACTAGATACCCCTGGTGTTGTTTGTTAAGGGAGTGCTTTGCCCGAGGGGCTGACTTATGTGCGGACTTACACTATCTGATTATGCGTTCATTTGCTTGAATGCTGGAAAGAGGATATTTTTAAAAGAGGTTTTAACTGAGCTAGATATTTCTAAAGGATTTTCACGGTTTTACTATTTTCTCAAAAGGTTGTACTGTCCTACATAGCATGATGGAGTGTTCTTACGTAATTTCTTACCGCTCAGTTATTATTTACTCTTATTACTCACTGAGTTGGAGTACTCACTTTACTCCATGCACCTCGCGTGCAGTTGCAGGTATTGTTCACCCGGTAGCGGGTTATTAACGGATTGAAGGTATTACTATTGTGGCTGAGCAAGGTGACCGCCAGCGTTCGCGGCACCAGATGTTGTCTTTATAATTCCAATATTTATTCTTGTATATCTTTGGCCTTGTAGATGCGTTCAGGTTTCTTTAGATGCTCGTGACTTGTGACACCCCAGTCGGGTTTTGTGGGGTCGTAAATACTGATTATTATTGTCATTAAGTTGTATTATTATATCCACCTATGTTTAATAACTGTTAAAGAAATGAATTGGTATAACTGGCTGGCCTTGTCTTCATGAGAGGTGCCATCACAACCGAGTTCGGGAGTTGGGTCTTGACAATTTGGTTATAGTTGGATCCCCATTGTCGGGATAGTTTATTATATTATCTTGTTCCCTTGCCGGGATAGTTTATTATATTTTCTTGTTCCCTTGCCAGGATAGTTTATTATAATATCTTTCTCCCTTGCCGGGATTATGTTGTGTATTAGGTTGAAAAAAATAGGATCGTGTGGCACGCCGACCACGAGATATTATGAAATTGGAGCGAGTGGTACACCTACCACATGATATTATGAAATGGGATCGCGTGGTGTGCCGACCACGAGATGTTATAGAATGTGAGCGAGTGATACGCCTACCACGTAATGTTATGAAATACGATCGAGTGGTACGCCTACCACGTGATATGAGAAATTGTGATCGTGTTGCACGCCTGCAACGAGAGGTCATTGAACAAGTGAAAGTGATTTGTTTTCTCTTATTTTGTATTTGAGGAAATTAGATGTAGTTTCTTTTGTTATTCCTGATATTCTATTTTATCTGATACCCCATAAGCATGTTCCCCTCCCAGTTTTAATTGTCTACTTTTCGCTTTTATTTCGTTGTACTTGTATACATTTCTGCACAGGTTTATCTGATAGTTTGGTCTAGCCCTGTCACTACTTCGCCGGGGTTAGTCGAGGCACTTACCAGTACATGGAGTCGTTTATGCTGAGGCTACACTTATGTGCTCTTTTACATAGATCACGGAGCCGAAGAAGCTTTTGGACAACAGTAGATGATTGGGAGCTGACTGCGGTCCGGAGATTTCGAGGCAGCCTTGCTGACATCCGCATGGCCTTGAGTCTCTTCTATCTTTAGTTTGCTATCCTTTGTACCAGAACAAATAGTATTGTGTTTTATTCAGACTTTGTGTGTAGTATTCTATAGACGTTTGTGAGTTTGTGACTCCAGTTCTTGGGTAGAGGATTCTATTAAACTTCCGCATTTCTTTCAGTTTATTATATATGTTGAGACTTCCGCTTTATATCATTATGTTTGATTTTATTAAATGGTCGATAATTGTTGAAAGGAGTAAATTTGGCTTGCCTATGTCACGACCCAGATTTTCCCCCAACATCGGGATCGTGATGGCGCCTACTCGTGGTAGCTAGGCAAGCTCAATTTATCAACAAAACCATAACCTTAATTAAATAAGTGCGGAAGACTTTATCAAAATAGAGATAAGCAGTTTCAAGCTAAAATAATACTGAAATCCTCTACCCAAGACGTGGAGTCACCAACTCACAAACTACTACCGAATACTACACATAAAGGTCTTAAAGAAAATATAACATAATCTGTGTGTCTCGGAACAAAGAGACTACAGCTAAAACATAAGTAAATAGAGAGACGCCGGGCTTGCGGACGTCTGCAAGCTACCTCGGTCTCAAATGTGATTAACTTCCACGCAATCGATTTACTGCTGCTGCTCCTGATCATAACCTGGACCTGTGCAAAAACGCACAGAAGTGTAGCATCAGCACAACCGACCCCATGTGCTGGTAAGTGTCTGGCCTATCCCGGCGAAGTAGTGACAAGCCTAGGACCAGACACCCACATAACCTGTGCAATTCAATATATATATATATATATGTGTACCGCAAAATAACAAGAAATAATCAAGTATTAACACAATAAGGAATATCTTAAAGAATTCAACAATTAACCACAGTTAATAATTTCACGAGGAAAAACAAAGTGTAATGTAAACACAAGTAATATCAATTGAAGAAATAGCAAACAGTTGCACGGCATCACCCTTCGTGCTTTTACTCTTATCCTCACATCCATAGTACGGCATGATCCTTCGTACATGGTTCAATAACAGGGCACGGCATGATCCTTCGTGCATAATCAATAAATAAACATGGCACGGCATCACCCCTCGTGCATTATCACTCTTCCTCACCCAAAGAACAATCAAATAAGTTCACAAAGAAAACAAGGTATAATAGAAAACACAAGTAATATCAAGTCAAGGAATGGCAAATAGTTGCACGGCATCACCCAAATAAAATATAATGGAAAAACAAGTAATATCAAGTCAAGGAATAGCAAGCAATTGCACGACATCACCCTTCGTGCTTTTACTCTCATCCTCACATCCATAGTACGGCATGATCCTTCGTACATGGTTCAATAATAGGGCACGGCATGATCCTTCGTGCATAATCAATAATAGGGCACGGCATGATCCTTCGTGCATAATCAATAATAAACATGGCACGGCATGATCCTTCGTGCATAATCAATAATAAATATGGCACGGCATTAACCTTCGTGCATAAATAAATAAACATGGCACGGCATCACCCTTCGTGCATTATCTCTCTTCCTCACCCAAATAACAATCACAGTTAAGGGCAAAGAAAGAAACAGTAATTCATAAACCGTCCCATCAAGGGCAATCAGTAATTATCTTTACAACAAGTCCCAACAAGGGAGAACAATAACAATTCATCTGTAATATATCTCAAAATAATCATTTTCCAACGACTCGCGGTCATACTAGACGCCGGTGTATGGATGCTCGTCACCACAGCCCATACACCGCACTCGATCACATAACACATAACACATAATCCTATTCCCTCAAGCTAGGATAGAACAAACACTTACCTCGAGTGCTTATGAACAATTCAATCCGTGGATATGTCTTTTCTTTCAATTTGGCTCCAATTCAACCGTATCTATACACAATTGATTTAATATCATCAATTTTACTCAACAAACAAATTCTTAAGACCAAATACAACTTTTACAACATTCTGCCCGGAATAGTGAATTTCAACCCCGGGCCCACATGGTCGGAATTCGGGGTTATGACTAAAATCCGGTTACCCATTCCCCCACGAGTTCCTATATATGATTTGTTTCAAAATCGGACCTCAATTCGAGGTCCAATTCCCCAATTTATGAAAAACCCTATTTTCTAACAAAAACAAGAATTTTACCATGAAAACATTTGATTTCTAATGAAAAACATGTTTAATGATGTTAGGAATTGAAAGAATTAAGTAAAAAGTGACTTACAATCGTTTTGATGAAGAAGAAATCCTTGAAGAGTCGCAAATGGGCGTTTTGGTTTTGTGAAAAATGAAGAAATGACTGAAATTCGTGTTTTTCAGGTCTCTGTGTTCGCATTTGCGAACATGGGTTCGCAATTGCGAACCCCGACCAATTTCTGGAGTTTGAAAAATAAGCTAAGGGTGGAAAGTTCGCATTTGCGAACTTTTGTTCGCATTTGCGAAGCCAAGGCATACTGGGAGGTTCGCATTTGCGACATAATGTTCGCATTTGCGAACAAGGCTCCTTCGCATTTGCGAAGAAGGCTTCGCATTTGCGAAGCATGGCTTAGCAGTGAAGGCATCGCATTTGCGAAGAATGCTTCGCATTTGCGAAGCATGGCTTGGCAGTGAAGGCCTCGCATTTGCGAGGTTATGTTCGCAATTGCGAACCCAAGCCTTCCTGGACGCCCTTCGCATTTGCGATCAAGGGTTCGCATTTGCGAACCCTGCCTTGATCTGTCACCTTCGCAATTGCGAAAAATACTTCGCATTTGCGAAGCCAACAGTTGGGTGAAAAACCAGCAGTGCAAAAATTCAGAAATTTAACCAACGGCCTATCAAATCTTTACCCGAGCCCCCGTGCTCCAAACCAAACATGTACACAACCTCAAAAACACATTATGGACTTGTTCGTGCGATCATATCGCCAATATCACTTCGTTTTAATCAAATCGAGCCTCAAACTCATGATTTTCATACTTTTGATTTTCAAAACTTCTTAACTTGGAACTCAAGGTCCAAAACATCTCAAACGACATCCAAATGTCACCAAACTTTACGGAAATCACATATATAATATTTAAGACTTGTACCGGGCGTCGGAACCAAAATACGAGCCCGATACCAAGGTCTATTAATTTATTTCCTTTAATAATTGCATCAAAACAATTTCACATAAAAATTCATAACTTGGGCTCTAGGCCTCAGAATTCGACTCCGGATACATGTCCAAGTCCCATATTTTCCAACGGACCTCTCGGGACCATCCAATCTCGGGTCCGGATCCGTTTATCAAAAATGTTGACCGAAGTCAACCATATCAATATTAATATCATTTTTATCCAAATTTCTCATAGAATTCATATTTTCTATCACAAAATCTTTCCGGCTACATGCTCGGATCGTGCACGTAAATCGAGGCAATATAGAATGAGGTTTTCAAGGCCTCAGAAGCTCGAAATTATTAATAAAACAAGTGATGACCCTTTGGGTCGTCACAATCTCCACCTCTAAAACAACCGTTCGTCCTCGAACGGACAAAAGAAAGAAGTACTTGAGTCGGGAAATAAATATGGGTAGCGGCTCCGCATATCAGACTCGGACTCCCAGGTCGATGCCTCAGGAGGCTGACCTCTCCACTGAACACGCACAGAAGGATAACTCTTCGACCTCAGCTGTCGAACCCGCCGGTCTAGAATAGCCACCGGCTCCTCCTCGTAAGATAGATCATTGTCCAATTGGACAGTACTGAAGTCTAACACATGTGTGGGATCGCCGTGGTATCTCCGAAGCATAGATACGTGAAAAACTGGATGCACGGCTGATAAGCTAGGCGGCAAAGCTAATCTGTAAGCCACCCCTCCCACTCTGTCTAGAATCTCAAATGGGCCAATATACCTAGGGCTGAGCTTGCCCTTCTTCCCAAACCTCATCACGCCCTTCATAGGCGACACTCGGAGCAATACTCGTTCACCAACCATGAAATCTACATCTCGAACCTTACGATCCGCATAAGTCTTTTGCCTAGACCGAGCTGAACGCAATCTCTCCTGAATAGTCTTGACCTTATTCAAGGCCTCCTGAACTAAGTCTGTACCCAACAACCGAGCCTCTCCCGGTTCAAACCATCCAACTGGTGATCGACATCGCCTACCATACAACGCCTCATAAGGAGCCATCCGGATGCTAGATTGGTAACTGTTATTGTAGGCGAACTCTGCTAATGGCAGAAACTGGTCCCACGAGCCTCCGAAATCAATAACACGGGCTCGAAGCATGTCCTCTAGAATCTGAATAGTCCTCTCGGACTGGCCATCCGTCTGAGGATGAAATGCTGTACTCAACTGAACCTGGGTGCCTAACTCCTGCTGGACCGCTCTCCAGAACCGCGAGGTAAACCGCGTACCCCGATCAGAGATAATAGATACTGGCACCCCATGGAGACGAACAATCTCCCTAATGTAAACCTCCGCTAACCTCTCCGACGAGTAGGAGACAGATACCGGAATAAAGTGTGCTGATTTGGTCAGCCTATCAACAATGACCCAAATAGCATCAAATTTCCTCCGAGTCAAAGGAAGTCCAGTAATGAAGTCCATAGTGATCCGCTCCCATTTCCACTCGGGAATTTCAATCCTCTGGAATACACCACCAGGTCTCTGGTGCTCATATTTCACCTGCTGACAATTTAGACACCGAGCGACATACGCAACGATATCTTTCTTCATTCTGTGCCACCAATAGTGTTGCCGTAAGTCCTGGTACATCTTCGCGGCGCCTGGGTGAATAGAATACCGCGAACTGTGGGCTTTTGCTAAGATCAACTCTCGAATTCCTGCGACATTGGGCACACAAACTCGACCCTGCAATTTCAATACCCCATCATCATCTAGATTTACCTGAGTGGCACCTCCCCGCTGTACCGTATCTCTCAACTCACGCAAATGAGGATCATCAAATTGCCTCTCACGGATACGCTCTAATAAAGAAGAACGAGCGACCGTGCGGGCTAACACTCTGCTAGGCTCAGAAATGTCCAATCTCACGAACCGGTTGGCTAAAGGCCTGGACATCTAGAGCTAATGGTCTCTGATTGACCGGAATATATGCAAGACTACCCATGCTGGCATACTTTCTACTCAATGCATCGGCCACCACATTGGCCTTACCTGGGTGATATAATATAGTAACATCATAGTCTTTTAGCAACTCTAATCATCCCCGCTGCCTCATATTCAACTCTTTCTGCTTAAACAAATACTGAAGACTCTTATGATCGGTGTATACTTCACATGCTACACCATACAAATAATGCCTCCAGCTCTTCAATGCGTGAATAATCGCCGCCAATTCTAGATCATGCACTCGATAGTTCTTCTCATGAATCTTCGACTGCCTCGAAGCATAGGCAATAACCTTGCCATCCTGCATTAACACTGCACCAAGTCCAATACGGGAATCATCACAATAAACAGTATAAGGTCCCGTACCTGTGGGTAAAACCAATACCGGTGTTGTGGTCAAGGTTGTCTTGAGCTTTTGAAAGCTCGCCTCACATTCATCGGACCATTCAAATTGAACACCCTTCCGGGTCAATCTGGTCAGTGGGGTTGCAATAGACGAAAATCCTTCTACGAATCGGCGATAATAGCCCGCTAACCCCAAGAAACTCCGAATATCTGTGGCTGATGTCGGTCTAGGCCAGCTCTTGACTACCTCAATTTTCTTCGGATCAACCTGAATACCTGCTGCCGTCACAATATGACCCAGGAATGCAACTGAACTTAGCCAAAATTCACACTTTGAAAATTTTGCATATAGCTGGCTATCTTTCAGAGTCTGTAAGGCCACTCTGAGATGTTGCGCATGCTCCTCCTAACTGCAGGAGTAGGTCAATATGGAAACAATGAAGACTACAACGAACAAGTCTAAATAAGGCACGAACACCTCATGCGTATGTACATATCCATGACTCTGAAGTCTGGCCATAAGAGTTGTTCTTAAATTACAACATTGTCAATTAACCTTGTTATCAAATACCTTATTCTACAAATCCCACTTTACTCAGAATGAGGTATCGTGACCTCGTGATTATTTTCCCGAATTAATGCGTCATATTTATCCTTACCCGGTGCTCGTCTCAAGGGCTAAGCTCAACGGTTTCAAAATAGAAATGGCTAAATATGAACATAAACTATACAAGAATTGTCAAATAGTCCTAACGGGCATGACTCTTATTTACGAATGCAATACGAAAATATTAATTTCATAAAAGAAGAATTTTAAACACATAAACTCTTACTACCAGGACCCGGTCCTCATATGATATCCACCGCAGCTTGAAGCTCGGCTTAGAAATATTTCACATTATGCCAAAAATTGGAGGATCTCATCCTCAACTCGGAATCACAGTGCTTGCACATCATATAATCTGAAATTTTTCATTTCATTTCTTTCTTCCTTTCAATAATTGTCCGTCAAAGATAATCACGACATAAAATAAGCCCTCATACTGATAGGGAGCACAATTAACGATTAAAATTAGTTATCCCGAAAATTATATCAAAACCCACTGTAATAAGTAATATAAAGTCACTCTTAGCCTCATGGATATTTTAGTGACTAACACCTAATAATAGGGATGTCTATCCTCATGTAATATCTCAACGTGAGTATTTCCCTAAGTAGGTTTGATGATTACGATACTCGCTCATGAATGGAGCATGTTAAAAGGACTCGCCTAAATTTTCTTTCAAAAACCAAATTAAATTAAGGGAAAAATTATTCTGTCTATAACAATCTGAATTATACGTGTGATGACCACATTTGGTGTAGTGACCTCCCTCATATCATAAAAATTATATCAATGGTCGGGTCTCCACCTCTAGGATTTTCACCTCCACCTCTAACATCATAACCTCTACATCTGGCTGGCCATGTAGGATAATTATTAACTGCAATGGAGCGTGTAGCCCGAGTGCTTTCCTAAAATTGTATTTCTCCAATATTCCACATTCACAGCAATTCCTTTAAGGATCAGTTAACTTATTGCTCATGGCAATATATATTCGGACACAGTCATTGTGACCTGGTACAACCGTTCAGATCGCACATACTACATATTGCAGAGAATCTCGGGGTGACGTCTTCATAACATTTTCTAAAAATAGAGTTTAGTAGATAGCGTTGCATTGGCCGGCTTGCCCTCTTGGTAATCTTGTCACAAACATTGATGGCCAATTTCTTCTTTTGCTATGTTGGCTTAACACTGTTGAGCTACCCTGTTTACTCACAAACTCTTCGTTATTCTTCTGGGGCGATTTCTTACCCCATGAAATGAACCAACCTTAAATATGTATAAACTATTTAGAGGACCTTTCTATACCATATATATATAGTCCAATAACTCACCATATTTGTCCTTCACAACTCCAACACATCGACTATTCCCACGTTCTGTAATTCCTCATAAGAACTATCAAGCACAATCTCGTGGGTTCTCAAAAGATGCACCGCTGAAGGTGGCAGCGAAGACTTTGGTGAAACCTATCTGTCCTCCGTAAAACTTTTGAAGGCATAGTTGATCTATCACCAGCCTGTGCCATTGTTCGGCTGGATAAGCGATACGTGACTACGCCATTCGTGGGAAGACAAGAGTGGAAATTTAACTTAACACTTTGAAGAACAAATTCGCACGATAAGAAAGAACAAATGAGAGACTCTTTCCTAACTCAATAGACTCGGAGGACAAGTACGGACGTCTCCGTACCTACCTCTCAAACTCTACTAAGCTTGTTCGTGAGTGGTGAGACCTATGTAACCTAGAGCTTTGATACCAACTTGTCACGACCCGGATTTTCCCCCAACATCGGGATCGTGATGGCGCCTACTCGTGGTAGCTAGGCAAGCCACCGTATTCATACTATCCCGTTTTTAACACAATCTTAATTAAATAAATGCGGAATACTTTATCGAAATAGAAATAACTAATTACAAGATGAAAATCATACTGAAATCCTCTACCCAAGAAGTGGAGTCACCAACTCACAAACTACTACTGAATACTACACATAAAAGTCTGAAAGAAATATAACATAATCTGTGTGTCTCGGAACAAAGAGACTACAGCTAAAACATAAGTAAATAGAGAGACGCCGGGCTTGCGGACGTCTGCAAGCTACCTCGGTCTCAAATGTGATTAACTTCCACGCAATCGATTTATTGCTGCTGCTCCTGATCGTAACCTGGACCTGTGCAAAAACGCACAGAAGTGTAGTATCAGCACAACCGACCCCATGTGCTGGTAAGTGTCTGGCCTATCCCGGCGAAGTAGTGACAAGCCTAGGACCAGACACCCACATAACCTGTGCAATTCAATATATATATATGTGTACCGCAAAATAACAAGAAATAATCAAGTATTAACACAATAAGGAATATCTTAAAGAATTCAACAATTAACCACAGTTAATAATTTCACGAGGAAAAACAAAGTGTAATGTAAACACAAGTAATATCAATTCAAGAAATAGCAAACAGTTGCACGGCATCACCCTTCGTGCTTTTACTCTCATCCTCACATCCATAGTACGGCATGATCCTTCGTACATGGTTCAATAACAGGGCACGGCATGATCCTTCGTGCATAATCAATAAATAAACATGGCACGGCATCACCCCTCGTGCATTATCACTCTTCCTCACCCAAAGAACAATCAAATAAGTTCACAAAGAAAACAAGGTATAATAGAAAACACAAGTAATATCAAGTCAAGGAATGGCAAATAGTTGCACGGCATCACCCAAATAAAATATAATGGAAAAACAAGTAATATCAAGTCAAGGAATAGCAAGCAATTGCACGGCATCACCCTTCGTGCTTTTACTCTCATCCTCACATCCATAGTACGGCATGATCCTTCGTACATGGTTCAATAACAGGGCATGGCATGATCCTTCGTGCATAATCAATAATAGGGCACGGCATGATCCTTCGTGCATAATCAATAATAAACATGGCACGGCATGATCCTTCGTGCATAATCAATAATAAATATGGCACGGCATTAACCTTCGTGCATAAATAAATAAACATGGCACGGCATCACCCTTCGTGCATTATCTCTCTTCCTCACCCAAATAACAATCACGGTTAAGGGCAAAGGAAGAAACAGTAATTCATAAACCGTCCCATCAAGGGTAATCAATAATTTTCTTCACAACAAGTCCCAACAAGGGAGAACAATAACAATTCATCTGTAATATATCTCAAAATAATCATTTTCCAACGACTCACGGTCATACTAGACGCCAATGTATGGATGCTCGTCACCACAGCCCATACACCGCACTCGATCACATAACACATAACACATAATCCTATTCCCTCAAGCTAGGATAGAACAAACACTTACCTCGAGTGCTTATGAACAATTCAATCCGTGGATATGTCTTTTCTTTCAATTTGGCTCCAATTCAACCGTATCTATACACAATTGATTTAATATCATCAATTTTACTCAACAAACAAATTCTTAAGACCAAATACAACTTTTACAACATTCTGCCCGGAATAGTGAATTTCAACCCCGGGCCCACATGGTCGGAATTCGGGGTTATGACTAAAATCCGGTTACCCATTCCCCCACGAGTTCCTATATATGATTTGTTTCAAAATCGGACCTCAATTCGAGGTCCAATTCCCCAATTTATGAAAAACCCTATTTTCTAACAAAAACAAGAATTTTACCATGAAAACATTTGATTTCTAATGAAAAACATGTTTAATGATGTTAGGAATTGAAAGAATTAAGTAAAAAGTGACTTACAATCGTTTTGATGAAGAAGAAATCCTTGAAGAGTCGCAAATGGGCGTTTTGGTTTTGTGAAAAATGAAGAAATGACTGAAATTCGTGTTTTTCAGGTCTCTGTGTTCGCATTTGCGAACATGGGTTCGCAATTGCGAACCCCGACCAATTTCTGGAGTTTGAAAAATAAGCTAAGGGTGGGAAGTTCGCATTTGCGAACTTTAGTTCGCATTTGCGAAGCCAAGGCATATTGGGAGGTTCGCATTTGCGACATAATGTTCGCATTTGCGAACAAGGCTCCTTCGCATTTGCGAAGAAGGCTTCGCATTTGCGAAGCATGGCTTAGCAGTGAAGGCATCGCATTTGCGAAGAATGCTTCGCATTTGCGAAGCATGGCTTAGCAGTGAAGGCCTCGCATTTGCGAGGTTATGTTCGCAATTGCGAACCCAAGCCTTCCTGGACGCCCTTCGCATTTGCGATCAAGGGTTCGCATTTGCGAACCCTGCCTTGGTCTGCCATCTTCGCAATTGCGAAAAATACTTCGCATTTGCGAAGCCAACAGCTGGGTGAAAAACCAGCAGTGCAAAAATTCAGAAATTTAACCAACGGCCTATCAAATCTTTACCCGAGCCCCCGGGCTCCAAACCAAACATGTACACAACCTCAAAAACACATTATGGACTTGTTCGTGCGATCATATCGCCAATATCACTTCGTTTTAATCAAATCGAGCCTCAAACTCATGATTTTCATACTTTTGATTTTCAAAACTTCTTAACTTGGAACTCAAGGTCCAAAACATCTCAAACGACATCCAAATGTCACCAAACTTTACAGAAATCACATATATAATATTTAAGACTTGTACCGGGCGTCGGAACCAAAATACGAGCCCGATACCAAGGTCTATTAATTTATTTCCTTTAATAATTGCATCAAAACAATTTCACATAAAAATTCATAACTTGGGCTCTAGGCCTCAGAATTCGACTCCGGATACATGTCCAAGTCCCATATTTTCCTACGGACCTCTCGGGACCATCCAATCTCGGGTCCGGATCCGTTTATCAAAAATATTGACCGAAGTCAACCATATCAATATTAATATCATTTTTATCCAAATTTCTCATAGAATTCATATTTTCTATCACAAAATCTTTCCGGCTACATGCTCGGATCGTGCACGTAAATCGAGGCAACATAGAATGAGGTTTTCAAGGCCTCGGAAGCTCGAAATTATTAATAAAATAAGTGATGACCCTTTGGGTCGTCACAGCCTAGCTCCTATTAGTAGGCGCCATCATGACTTCCAAGGGTAGAAATTCGGGTCGTGACAGAACTTGGAACCATTTTTAATATGGTTCTTGATTCTCTTGACTATTGGGTTTTGACCCTACTTGATTTGGGGCTTCGGTCCATCTTTATATCTGATTATGCTGAATGAGATGGCATGACATACTTATTGGGCGAAAAGTGTATATTTAGTAAACTCTCTTGGATTGATAGTATATGCTTTCTCGATTCTTGAACATTGTTATTGATATTTGAAACACGTCAAAGTTTGATATTTGATATATTTGTTCACTTATTTTAAATTATGTTAAATTGAGCTAACTATGACTGAAAAGGGGAATTGGAGAATTTAATGAATCCAAACCCAAATTTTATATGCCACTAAGATATATGCTTAGAGATAGTTGTTTTCTATCGTATTAATGTACCCGATGAAATCTGAAGACAACCATTATGAAGTAGTCTTTTTGGGGGCACTTATAAAGATCTCTCTCTCTCTCTCTCACACACACACACACACACACACACACACATATATATATATATATATATATATATATATATATATATATATATATATATATATATATATATATATATATATATATATATATATATATATATATATATATATATATATGTATGTTATTTGGAGGCTTTGTTGGATTTTAAGACCAAAATCTTATAACATGAATTTAATAACTTGTTTTGCTATTTTAGGGTGTGTTAATGACTCAAGTCTTGTAATATGTTAAATTTACACTCTGTCTTGTAAATATGTACAAAGAAAAAAATTAGTTTCCTTTTTATATATTCGATAATTTAAAATTTATGTATAATACAAACTTGCAGTGATATTGAATGAAATTATAAATTTGTTAGGAAGTTGATTTATTCGGTTGATTATTCAAGAAGAGTTATATCACCTTATGTTGATATTTTGACATTTAATCTCATTTAAAATAAAATTATGAAGTGGATTTTCAAAAAAAAAATATTGCACTTTGAACATATTTGCATGGGTCTATTTCCGCTACTAAACTATTCTGAATATTTTTAACTAATATATTGTTAATATTTTATAAGTAGTAAATTAAATTTATTTCCTAAATAGCACCCTCCCAAAGGGGTTGCTACACTGAGGGCTCGGGTGAGTTTCTTATTTGTTTCGAAATGATTACTCATAATGTTTGATTGCTGGTGCTAGTATAATTGCATATGCGATATATTTGTCGCAAATACGACAGCCGCAATTGCGAAGTAGCCATCGCATTTGCGAAGCCCGGGCTGTTGGGTAAAATTAGCATTTGCGAGAGCCGGTTTAGCATTTGCGAAGTTCTGGTTGTTAATGCGGCCTTGACAAGAATCCTCATGGTCCGTAATTCAAACCCCGTGTCGCAAATACGACACTTGCAACCTATTAAGTGCTGAGAATTTCGAGTCATAGCTTCATTTTGATGTATTTTGAACCCTAACTTCAATCAGAGGTAATTTTTGTGAAGGAATTTTCTACCAAACTATTGGGCAAGTATCTTTAATTATTTTTCAACTATATTTCATGATTCTATATAAGACTCAACATCAAATTCATGAGAAATCTATGAAAAAAATTGGGAATTTGTCAAAGTTTTAAAAAATAAAAAATTTTGGATTTTAGAGTCAAAGATGCAAATTTAAAAATGAAATATACATTTAGACTCGTGAAGCTATGGGTAGTCAAGACATGCCTTTGGACTCGGGTTTTGACTAGCGGGCCTGGAATTTGACTTTTGTTGACTTTCTAGAAATTGAATAAAAATTACAGATTTTTTAATTAAAATCATTTTCTCTTGCATCGTGTTATGTATTCAAGTTGACGTTGGCTAGATTGAGTCGAGCAGAGGCAAATTTATAGAGGAAAAGGCTAAGTTGAGTGTTGAGTTAGGCGAATCGAGGTAAGTATTTTGCCTAACTTTGTTGAAGGAATTTTTCCTCCTATTTGTCATTTTTGCTACATGCGAGGGTGATACATATATGAGGTGATGAGCATATATGTATGTGCCAGGGTTAATCATGCTCAAGGAAGAGGATTATGTTATATTTATATCTGTAGAATTTCGTGACCTCCTACTTCATGCCTTACTAGATTCTTAGATACTGAGAACATAATATTAAATTGTAGAAACCAAGAATTAGCTTATTATAACTTGATCAAACTTGATGGAAATTCTGAGAATACATTGTTGTCTAATTCGGCCATCTCTATGTGAAATCATTACTACATTATTATGGATGATATTCTTGAGATATTAGACTCTATACATGTGTTGTGGATTATTTATAAGATTCGTGGATGTATGTGAATATTTCGGTTCTTGAGAGTTGTTGACTTGCTTGTGATTGAGATTTGTTTGGAATATCTGTTAAAACACTCTCCTTGATTTCATTTATGCTTCCCGCCTATGCTTGCTAAGGAAATGTGTAAAGCACGAAATTAGTGATATCGTGTTATTATTTATACATTATCATCTGTGAGAGAGTGTAAAGTATGAAGGGTGACGAAGTGCCATACTATTGAGAGTAAAAGCACAAAGGGTGATGTTGTGCCACATATAAGAGCACGAATGGTGATGCCGTGTCATTTCATTTATATTTTTATACTTGTATGTTATCATGAGGTCATGGCACAATGGGTGTTTCCATACAAGCGAGAATGAGGGACATGCATTATGTTTGATATCAATCTTCCGTGTATTCGTTTATGCCTTTACCTTGAACTGTTATTATCATAATTATTGATTTGATGTGATTTGTTGCTATCATTCTGTCATTGTTCTCTATCTCAATTGTTGTTGTGTTACTCTACATTCTACTTATTTTGAATTACAAACACCATGCCTATTTTCTGCTTTTATAATTATACTCATGTCGTATCTATTTTGTTACGCTTTAGTATAAGGCTTCCACCATGCTAGTAATTCATACACTTACTTGTTAACTTGCAAAGATCACGTGTTTCCTTCTTATTGGTTATATTTGTACTTAGACTTCCCTTATGCTAGTTAATTCAAGTTGATATTCCTCATTTTTCATTTTTTGTTATTACTTACGTGCTTTCCACTTAGTCTTTTACTGCTGCCCACATGTATATCCTTATCCATTGTTGCTACTTGCGTATTTCCTACTTTGTAATACTTATTATCGGTATTTCTATCATATGGTTGGTTCTGTCATATGTACATTTGGAAGGATGAGTTGAAAGCACGAAGGGTGTAGCTGTGCTAATTGATTTGTCATATAAATTATATATATATGGTGAGGAAGATAGAAACACGAAGTGTGTTACCGTTCCATTTGACTCGATATCTTGGATACACTTCTCATACCAGGAAAGATTGCAAATCTTCTATTGTGATTCCTTCTAGTAATTATTGACTATCTCGTAGAGTTGTATACGATACTTTTATTTGTTATATTTTGAACTGCCTATATTGTTAGTCTGAAATACAGGTTATAATAATAAACATCTTTTAACTAAACACCTCGTCACTACTTCGACGAGGTTAGACAAAATACTTACCAACACATGTGACCGGTTGTACTGACACTCCACTTCTGTACGATATGTACATATTCTTTTGGAACGGAGCTATTGGTAACGTCGGGTGCTGATTCAGAAGATGTTCGTGCATTTCGGGTATAGCTACCACTTGTCCTTGGTAGCTTAGGTTGTTGCTAATCTGTTTATGTAACTTTCAAACAAAACGTGTATTTATTTGTATCGAGTTTTTTTTTTCGAAATTTCAAGTCTTAGAAGTTCGTGTTTGTACTACCGAGTCTTAGGTAAACTTGTAAATGCTGAGATACCTATTCTCTATTTTCTTATAATCTCAGTTGAGTTGTATTTTCTGTTAATTAACTTACCTAGCGAGTTGAGTTAGGTGCCATCACGACTTGTGATTTTTGAGCGTTACAATAAAAATTAATCTACTTTTCATTATTATCATCATTCATCACATTCAATGTGTTGAGCCATTATTAACCTCCTTTTTTTTGGCTCCTTTTGCCATAGTTGAATTGGAAATTATATTTCTGTTGAAAAGAGAAAAAAATTTCTACTCCATATAGTTGAGCAAACATATTCTTAAAGCCATGTGCTATGCCATCAATTACATTTTAAATATATTATTTTCTTCAAATTAAGAAAAATAACCATGGATAAATTTAATATTGAATGCATAGACCACTTTTCTTTTTATAGTCGAATTGGAGGGAATATAAATGTTCTGCATTTTACGTGCTAAATTGATAATTGTAAACCACAACATATATGAGCAAGCACCTTTTGTGCTCCTGCTTTAGTAGGGTTGTGTAACATTAAGTACTAAGTTTTATTGTCAATAAAAACAACAAACTCTATCATTTCAACACCGTAAATAGATTAATGTTTCATTTGTTTTTAAATTAACACGCCTTACACATCTAAATATATTAAGAATAAGATATGTGAATCTGAATATATATCTAAATATTGCAGTGTGTATTAAAATCTTAATACTAAATAAAAACGACTGTTTGATTTTTAAAATCTGAATTATTTAAAAATTAATAAACATAAAATTTAAATGAAATACTTTTTAATCCAATATTCAATCAATAAAATATATTATTTTAAAAAAAATATGATTGTTACTAGTGGTGATAGCTAACTGTAGTGTTTGTGAATACCAACTAGAGGCGGTGCTTGGTGGTAGTTATGGTTGAAGGTTATAGTTCAGGATAGTAGCTAGTGGTAATTTGTAGTGGTGACGATTATGAGTGAGGATGATAGTGATGGGCGGTGATAGTTAATAATGGCGGATAATAATATGAGTTGTGATTGACGATGGTAGCAGTGGCTGGTGATAGTAGTAGTGATTGAGGATGGTGGCAGTTGGTGGTGGTAAGTTATAGTGGTTAACAATATTAGCTATGATTGTTAATTGTGATGGGGTGGTTAGTTGAGGTGGATGAATATTGGTTGTGATTGAGATTGATAGTGGTTGTTAGCCCCCTAACAGTGATCATCGGCAGGTGTGGGTTGTGGCACGTATTTTCATGAAGGACTTGGCACAACTCCTGAAAATTGGGGCAACATCATGACGGGTGACTCGGCATGACGGACTATGCGGAGCATGACTAAGGCACCTTGGACGAAAGCAATGCGCCAATAACTTAGACGTGCGAGTTGGCAAAGCAATGGCAAGGCAAAGCCATATCAAGCAGGGGCAAAGACATGGCAAAATAAGGCAAGGCAATGCGGGACAAGCAAGGGAAAATTGATGCGGGCAGATTTGATCAAGTTGGGGGCAACTTGACTAAAGCGGCCAGCTGGGACAAGGAACGTGTGGCTAAGTCGATGGGCGGCAAGCTGTGGCAAATGTCATTTGTGCGGAGCAGTGCCAAGGACAAGGCTGGGCGCAATGCCAGCCTCGGGCCAAAGGCTGGACGAAATTCAGCATGTGCAAAAGCTGGAGTTGGAGAAACGTGTGCCAAGCACATGAGGGAGCAGTGGGCGGTTGTAACCTCTCCAAGAAATGCTGAAGATCATGACCTAAAAGTGTGCCCACGTTTTTGTACATGTCATCATTTATCTGCCCATCTGTTGGAGCTTGTCAACTGATTATAGCCTTATTTATATGTGCCTAGGGTGGCCTAAAACGGGGAGAACTTAGCCTTGGTCTAATTGTGTTAGCCAAATCCGTCTAAGTCATTTTGCTAAGGGTAGGAAGTCATTTTGGGGCAGGGAATTGGGGAATTCTTTGTCTTGGCCATAGGGTTAGTTTTGTGTTCTTGTATTCACTCCATTAATACAAGTTGGGAAGAAATTCCTGTAATTTCGTGTGCCTTTTTAATATTTCATTGCTGCCTATTTTTGTTCTTTGTTCTAAACGTCCCTAAAAATAATCTAAGACTGAAACCAAGGCTGGGCTTGGTTGCCGCACGGAGGTGAACTTCGGGCAGAATCCGATTGTCATAAATCATCCCCGTGACAATTGGTATCAGTGCCAGGTTAGATCGGGGCAGTGACACAACATTCAGTTGTTGAATTTTGTGAAGAATGGCTGGTGGCAACGCAGAACTAAAGAAAAAAGTTACAGAAATAGAGGCACTTATCGGAAAACCTGACGAGGATTAGTTTTTGACTATCATTACTCATCTTGCTTATCTTGAGAGCGAGTTAAATAGGCTGAGCCAGGAGTGCACAGATCTGAAAATGGAAAATGGGTTGCTACGTCGGGCTATTAGCAATGATGAAGCACAGCGTGGGGCAGATCGTACCAAAGTCAAAATTCCGGAGCCTAAAGAGTTTAATGGTGCAAGGAGTGCCAAGAAACTCGAAAACTTCTTGTGGGATATGGAGCAGTACTTCCATGCTGCTAAAGTGCTAGATGAGGACAAAGTCACCATTACAGCTATGTATCTGGTGGATGATGCGAAGCTTTGGTGGCGGACGCGCGTGGAAGATGATGTAAGTGCTGGTAGGCTGAAAATTGACTCTTGGGAAGGGATGAAAAAAGAGTTGAAGGATCAATTCTTTCCTAGCAATGCAGGCTGGATTGCTAGAGATCGTTTGAAAACATCGAGGCAAACTAGAACGGTCAGGGATTATGTCAAAGAGTTTAGTTCTTTGATGCTGGATAAGAAATATGTCCGACGAGGACAAGCTGCATAATTTCCTTTATGGGCTGCAACCGTGGGCGCAAATGGAACTACGAAGGCAGAATGTGAAAGATCTTCCTAGTGCCATTGCTGCAGCGGATGCGTTGGGTGATTTTTGGTTGGGACAAGATGGTTCTAACTTCTCTACTACTTCAAAGTCCAAAAACGGGAACAAGGACAAGGGAAAAGAGTGGAGGAAAAATGGAAATGACAAGGGTAATGTTGTTGAGGGCGATGGCAATGAGAAGACAAAGCAGGGTGCTGGATCTTCGACAAAATGGGGACAAAACAGCAAGTTTGATGGCTGTTTTATTTGCAAAGGACTACACATGGCGAGGGACTGTCCAAGAATTGAAAAGCTTTCAGCGTTGTTTGCTGAAAAAAAATCAGAAGATGAGCAAAACGAAGAGGAACAAGAGCAAGCAACAACAACATATTTGGGACCTATGGTGGTGCTGAAAAATGCGGAAGCTAGTTCATCGAGGACGACGAATTCTTCTAGTGGGGGTGGTTTGTTAGCCCCCTGACAGTGATCATCGGCATGTGTGGGTTGTGGCAAGTATTTTTATGATGGACTTGGCACAACTCCTGAAAATTGGGGCAACATCATGGCAGGCGACTCGGCATGACGGACTATGCGGAGCATGACTGAGGCACCTTGGACGGAAGCAAGGTGCCAATAACTTAGACGTGCGGGTTGGTAAAGCAATGGCAAGGCAAAGCCATGTCAAATAGGGGCAAAGACAAGGCAAAATAAGGCAAGGAAATGTGGGACAAGCAAGGGAAAATTGATGCGGGCAGATTTGATCAAGTTGGGGGCAACTTGACTAAAGCGGGCAGCTGGGACAAGGAACGTGTGGCTAAGTCGATGGGTGGCAAGCTGTGGCAAATGGCATTGGTGCGGAGCAGTGCCAAGGACAAGGCTGGGCGCAATGCCATCCTCGGGCCAAAGGTTGGACGAAATTCAGCATGTGCAAAAGCTGGAGTTGGAGAAACGTGTGCCAAGCACATGAGGGAGCGGTTGGCGGTTGTAACCTCTCCAAGAAATGGTGAAGATCATGGCCTAAAAGTGTGCCCACGTTTTTGTACATATCCTAACTTATCTGCCCATCAGTTGGGGCTTGTCAACTGATTGTAGCCTTATTTATATGTGCCTAGGGTGGCCTAAAACGGGGAGAACTTAGCCTTGGTCTAATTATGTTAGCCAAATTCGTCTAAGTCATTTTCCTAAGGGTAGGAAGTCATTTTGGGGCAGGGAATTGGGGAATTCTTTGTCTTGGCCATAGGGTTGGCTTTGTGTTCTTGTATTCACTCCACTAATACAAGTTGGGAAGAAATTCCTGTAATCTCGTGTGCCTTTTTAATATTTCATTGCTGCCTATTTCTGTTCTTTGTTCTAAACGTCCCTAAAAATAATCTAAGGCTGAAACCAAGGCTGTGCTTGGTTGCCGCACGGAGGTGAACTTCGGGCAGAATCCGATTGTCATAAATCACCCCCGTGACAGTAGGAATGGTGGGGATGGTGGATGGTGGTAGTCGATAATGATGGCGGATATGATTGAGGATATGGATGATATCATCTTAATGAAATTAAGTTTCTGTTAATAAATCTTAATAATACAGACCTGTAACTTATTAAGTAGTTGTGCAGTAAAAAAATAGATTGTAACAAAAATAGTCGGTCAAATTGACTATTTTTTTTTCTAGCCCATATACATAATTATGCATTGATTATACATATTTATATACGTATTATACTTTGACTATGAATATATTGTACAAGGGCTACTTTTTATTTAAGATATTAGATGGTCGGCTACTTAGGTTAATTATTCTAAAAAATATATTTAATGGTTAAGATCTAAATAATTAAAATTTAAACTGTAAAAATAAATGCACTTAGTGTCTGAGATCTAAATAATTATGGTTCAAACCTCCATTAATTACAAACAAATAAGACTAACCATACTTACTCTTTTTCAAAGTTGAACCGGAGAAATTCATATTAATGTAACGTGTTAGTCAACGACAAATAAAGGAAAAAGATGATGCCTTAAATTGTTACGAAGCAAAATCTATTCTAAAGGATACTTTCATTAATAATTTCCGGATAGTATAAATTACTTTTTTTCTTGGTCAAAGTATATAGTAATACACTAATACTTTAACATGTCTCTGGTCAAGAAAAATTAATAACAAACAAAATTTATTAAAGAAAATATTCTATTTGCATTAAATTGCATTACTATGTATATTCACTTCTCAAGAAAAATAACGACATTTTTTTAATTACTGATAATACTCTTATTGCAATGGACCAACAGAGCCAAACTTAGCCTTCTATACTGGGAATCTGTTTAATAATAATTCTCGACATGTTAAATCAATAATTATTTACAATAACTTAAAGAAAATAACATTGTACTTGTCGAATCAAATAAATTTTATTTGTTTTATATTCAAGAAAAATACTGAGAAACAAAATTTATAATAAAATTACTATTATCGCGTTAATTTTTCCCCGCGTTAGAAACAAAGTTGACTTTTATCCTCTATAATTGTATTGAAAAAGAATATTTGATTGAAACATGTGACATAAATAAGATATAGAGTCCGTTTGGACGAGCTTATTTAAGTGGTATTTAAGTCAATAGCTTTTAAGCCATAAGTTAGGAATTCTAATTTTTAATTTTTGGCTTGTTTTTGTTATTTTAGCTTAAAAATAAGGGCTTAAAAGCACTTGTTTACTCTATCCAAACACTATAAAATAGCTTAAAATTTATTTTGGTTTAAAAGCACTTAAAATAAGCCAATCCAAACGGGCACGTAATGCTAAAAGATGAAATAACCCATTAAAATAATGTTATCACAATTTTATTATTATAAAATAATTTGTTTTTAGGTAAGTGCTATGAAGCAGACAAGAAGGTTTGCTCTGATGGTAAACAACGTCTACTTCTAATTAAAAGATTGTGAGTTCGACTCTCCCCATTATGACAAAATTTACTATGAGAGATTTATTGAAAAAATGATGATATTTGTTAGCCATATATGGGAATTTGAGAAGGAATAATAAGATTGATATGAAATGTGAGGGAAAATACATCATATATATATATAAGGAAATAAGCATTAACCGAAATGCAGAAAATATTAGGGTTTATTCATCTCTTCGTTGCCAATACATCATATTTTATTTTTTATCATGTGGTAATTGGGATGTAGGATATAGTACTTTCTATCCCTAATTAGTAATTTCAATTCTAGCATCGAAATGGAGAAAATTTTAGTAGGGTGTATTTTTTTTATCTTAAATAAATCTTATGTGACATGAATTAAATTAGTCTAGCCAATATGTTTCAGATACTAGATAATGAAATTTTAAAAATATAAATATTTTTTTTGTATTTTTTTTATCTTTTGCTAAATTTGTGCACTTTCTTGCATTAGAAACAAAACTCAATAAGAATTTTTGCCGATTTATTCGGTTGGCAGCTACTAACCTGCGAGACTTTCATTTTGTTAAACGTCAGTAAACGACGAAATTGATTGAAAACGTAAAGAGAAACGTAATCTCATTTATTCCTACTTTACTTTTTCTTCTCGAGCGCAAACACGTCTCTCCACCGCTTTGTTTTTCGGTCATCGGTCACCTCTTTAACCCCCCTTTTCCGCACTCTTAAGTTTTATTATTAATAAGTACCCAGAAAATAATGGGGCAAAAAAAGAAATCAAAATCACGAAAAGTAACAAAAAAATCAATTTATTTTGAATTTTTGAATGAATGTCTTGATGTTTTTTAGTCTTTATTAAAATGAAAGATAAAATAAATGAGGAATATGATGCTTTTCTCTTGTTTACTATGTTTTCTATATACTTACCTAAAAAAAAAGACCATTTTTCTCCGATTTGTATTTTTTTTAATTAATTACAAATATGAAGGGGAATGCGATATTATTAATAGAGTTTGAACTTTCTACCTTAACTAGGGAAGGCAAAAAAACTCAGCAAATGAGCAGTGCATGACCAAGTAACATCAAAATCTACCATGCCAAGCAATAATAAATTGACTCTAATCTCAAAAACACTAAGAGCAATCAAACACGATTGAATTAAATTGATAAATGCAGTCCACAATACAAAAATCTCAATTCCTAATTTTATATTTAAGGTAATTCATGTGATATTTTATTCACATCCTTTATTTATAGAGGAACTTCAAATATAATGCTATTCTCTATATTACTAGACTACAACAATAACAATTTGTGTTACTTTTAAAATGATTAACATCAACAATATTAATCAACATCAACTACCTTGTTCTATTTGAACTTGTTCATTTTAATATTAAATAATTTATATTATTTTAATTAGTTTTTTAAATAATTTTAATAAAGAGATTGTTGTTTAATGCCTTGCATATTTTTCTTTTTTCTTTCTTGAATTTATACTTATATGATTTTAATTTAAAAGTGATAAGAAAGAACATAAGAAAAAGAGGTGAAGGAGCTAACCTCAACTAAGCTGTAAAGTGGGACCCCATAACCTCCCTCCTCCACGCTTATCCTCCTTTCTTCCACCTCTCTCTTTTGTCTTTTCTCTCTCACTTGTATTTTTATTTATTTAATAATAATAAAATAAAAATCCATATACATAATACACACATACACACAATTACACAAATCCAGCTGTCTATGTATAAATATGTAAACAAACTATTCTGTGGAATGAAACCCCTCCCCCCCCCCCACCCCCCAAAAAGAAAAACCTTTTTTTTTTTTTGCAGAAAATCTATTTAAGTAGTTGAAATAAAATAGAGTTTTGGAGAGAGAGATGAGAAGAAGAAGAGAGATAAAGTTGTCCTTGGAAGATTATGCCCCAAAGCATAAGCCAAACCTTACTTTGATTTTCAGAGAGTATCCAAAGCCATAACTTCTTCTCTTCTTCTTCTTCTTCCAAATAGAAAATAAACAAAAAAAATAAACAAGTAACTGCCCTTATACTAGTACAAACAGAAAAACAGAAAGAAAAAACTATAGAGATAGGAGAAAAAAAAAAACATAGTGGTAGAATTTTACACATACACAAGAAAAAAGATTGTTCTTTTTCAGTTCATTCATTCCAATCAACTTCACTTTTCATCTTATCCAATCTGTAAGTTTTCTGTGCTATTTAACTATTTCTTTATTTTTTAATTGTTTAAACTGTTTTATTTTGTTGTTGCAATTTATATGTGTTCTCCTGTTTTAAGCATTGAAATAAATGCAAGATTGAATTTTTAGTGAATTTGAGTAAAAGGGTGTTGTTTGATCTGAACTTAGGAGATCTGGGTGTGCTAAAGTTTGCATCTTTAATGATTCTTGCATGCTTATTTGATTGAAAGTTTTGATATTTAGGGTGTTTTCTTGAGTTTTTTATTATGGGGTTTTGTCATTTGATTGGTTTCAAGGATCTGCTGACTTATTAAGTTATTTTATGTATTAAAAATTGAATCTTTTTAAGGAGTTATCTTGATCTGGATTATTGGTTTTTTCTACTTGAATCAATGAGCTGTCGATGGATTTGTTTTTTTTTTGTGTGTGTGTGTGTGTGTGTGTGTTTGCTTTGCTGACAAGTCCCTGCATTTGCGTTATTGGGATTGTATTTATCCATAAAAAGACATTGGCGTTACTTGGATTTGCTTTAATTAATGATCAAAACTGATGTTGAACCAAAATACAGCTATAAATTTCTTTTTTCCTTGCTTTGGATGAATGAAAATTTCTCTTTTTGTAGTTTCTCTTAATTTACCCTGAATTTATGAGTTTTGATATTTTTCTCTTTGGGGGAAATTTTGTTGTTCTGTATTAATTTTCTGCAGTGGATATCAGTCTTGTGAGGAAGAGCAGAGGGTAGATCCAGATCAGACCAAGGCTGCGGAACTCGTGCTTCTATTGGGTTGAATCTGGACGACATGTTAGAAGACCGGTCTTGTTTGGTGTCAAGGGATTATCGGACAGAAAGTAACTGGGCGGCTTGCATGAGTTATCGCCTTGATAGGATTGAGGTCCAGCGTGGCAAAAGGCCATTGGAAAACGGTGAGGAGAGTGAACAGGTGCAATGCAAGTTGCCAAAGCACTCGGATGCTTTCAACGGAGTGGGAGGAGTGGCTCTATCCTTGGGCAATTCTTCAGCATCCCCTGATGAGCAAGCTGGCAATCAGCGTCATGTTGGGGATAATTCTGATTCGAGCTCTCTTATTCATGCCATTGGCCGTGACAACTCCATCAGTTGTCTCATTCATTGCTCCAGGTCGGATTATGGCGCCATAGCATCTTTGAATAGTAGCTTTCGCTCATTAGTTAGGAGCGGTGAACTTTACAGATTGCGGCGGCAAAATGGCATGGTTGAGCATTGGGTTTATTTCTCTTGCCAGCTGCTTGAATGGGAAGCTTTTGACCCTACTCGCCGCCGTTGGATGCATCTGCCTACTATGAATCCCAATGAATGCTTCGTGTTCTCCGACAAGGAGTCTTTGGCCGTTGGCACAGAGCTGCTTGTGTTTGGAAAGGAGGTATTGGCGCATGTTATTTATCGCTACAGCTTATTGACAAATACGTGGTCATCTGGAATGCATATGAATGCACCAAGGTGTTTGTTTGGTTCTGCCAGCCTCGGGGAAATTGCCATTCTAGCTGGTGGTTGTGACTCGCAAGGCAGTATTCTTAGCTCAGCTGAACTTTACAATTCGGAGGCAGGAACGTGGATGACCTTGCCGAGCATGAACAAGCCACGTAAGATGTGTTCCGGGGTATTCATGGATAGAAAGTTTTATGTGATAGGAGGCATTGGAGGAGCTGAATCAAAGCTGTTGACGTGTGGGGAGGAGTATGATCTGGAAACAGGAACATGGACTGAAATCCCGAACATGTCTCCTGTACGTACAACAAGGAACGATATGCCTGCTACATCTGAAGCACCTCCTTTGGTGGCAGTTGTAAATAATGAATTGTATGCTGCTGATTATGCTGATATGGAGGTGAGGAAGTATAACAAGCAAAACAAAGAATGGGTTACCATAGGACGACTGCCCGAAAGAGCAGCTTCAATGAACGGTTGGGGTTTGGCTTTTCGAGCATGTGGTGATAGGTTAATTGTAATTGGAGGGCCTAGGGCAATTGGTGAAGGATATATTGAAGTAAATTCGTGGGTACCAAGTGAAGGGCCTCCACAATGGAACTTGCTTGGCCGAAAGCGATCTGGTAGCTTTGTGTATAATTGTGCCGTCATGGGATGCTGAAGATACGGAATTTGGCAGCCCCTATGTGTTGTACTGTAGCGGCATTGGATGCCGATAGATACATAATTGGTTTCTGGGGCAACAGGATTCTTGCTAATGGGTAATTTATCCCAACTTTTTTTTTCTTTTCACAATCTTTTTTTTAATCCTTTTCAGAGTGGGGGAGCACAAACTTGGCTCAAGATTCAACAGCATAGTTTTCTATGGAAGGTCTTGAGTACAATTCTTCTTTTCCTTTTCAACTTCTATCCAAAGTTCCTTTCGATTGAATTGTCTTCTCCCATTTTCAGTAACATGATATTCCAAAGGTGGCCATCAAATAGCTAGAGATAGGTGAAATAACATAAGAGAGCAATACAGTGATAGATTTTGATTAGTGTTTGCTAAAGCTTCTCTAGGAAAGTCATAGACCTTGTTCTTTTTGGGTTTCGCGATCCTTATTTTCTTGACTTTGTCGAGGAGAGAAATAAGGTTCTGCAAGGTTGTTCTTTAGCATCTTGGCTTGTGTACTGAGTACATTTATTCTTGCAATTGATGGTCCACAAATTAAGCTTACTTTCAAGACAATTGGTGGCTTTGGAAATGAAGTACTTTGTTCCAACTTTCAGTTTCATACATGTTATTCTAGGCATTCTTTCCTTTATTGTGACAGTTTCATACTCACCTGTTTTTTATTTGTGAATACATGAAAAAACAAAGAAAAAAAAATGGTGTAGTCACCAATTATATGGTGCTTTGATATTCATATCATTTGTTATTTCTGCTTCTTTTCTTCTTTTTTTTGAGCGGGGTCTATCGGAATAACGTCTCTACCTTCACAAGGTAATGGTAAGGTCTGTGTACACTCTATCCTTCCACCCCCAGACCCCACTATGTGGGATTACACTAGGTTTGTTGTTGTTGCTCTCGAGATGAGAAAGAAAATCAGAAGCTTATGGATGGTAAACCAGCTTTTAAGAGTTGTAAACTTGACGCGAGATTGTAACCCTAGTTGATTCATGGTATTCATGAGGTTTACCCACTAGCTGTCCAGATTCATTCTTATGAGATTCCCTTTCATGTTTCTTAGTTATGCATCCTTGTCGGTATAATTTCCTTTCGGTTTCTCCCTTTTAGCCGTTACCTGAATTCGCGCTGTTTGAATGCGTGTACTTGAATCCTTGTATAACCATTTATTACGCGATTGCACCGGTACAATCGTATAGCAATTGCCTATACAAGTGTGTCTTTTGCCAGTAATTGCCTCTTGTTCTTATACAGTGTAGCTGAAAGCTTGAATTAATTCCTTTTTGATAGTTCTCTTCTGGCACATACTTTCCATGTTCCAAGTTGGAAGTATATCCTTTTTTCGCATTTTCCTTTTCTGCTCTTCCTTTTAAGCTTATTTGTATACATTTCTTAGCCAAGGTTCTATCGAAAACCTCTCTACTCCTCTGGAGTAGGGATAAGGTCTCTGTGTATACAATACCCTCCACGGACCTCACTTTTGAGATTTCATTTGGTTATTGTTGTTGTTGTTGTGTACATTCCAACTTTTCCTTTTCTGAGTGTCAAATTGAATTTAGTACTCATTGGAGATAGATGTCTTTCTAATTTGAGACATGTTTTAGGTACTCTTGTTGATGAATATGTATAATTTGGGAAACTCTTGCATGATTTAAACTGTCATACTTGGTTGGTTTTCAAGATTTAGTTTAGTTATCCAGAATATGGTGTGTAAAATAATGGAGGGGAAACTTGAAAAGTAGAAAGAAAGATAATACTAATAAATTTGATGCTTCAGAATTTTTTGTGTCATTCAGTGAAACTGCCACTGAATGTAGCACATTTAGGTGGAGAAGTGATTATTTATCATAACAGATCTTGATTTGTAATCTTTTACTGCATTTTTGTTAAAATTCTTATTACAACAACATATTTAGTGTATTCCGATAAGTGTGGTCTGGGGAACTGTACGCAGTCTTAGCCTACCTGAAGCAGGTAGAGAGGTTATTTTCGGTAGACATTCATGAAAAAAAGCAGTAACAATAGCATAGCAAAAAAACCAACGCAGGAATAAGACCAATGGAACAGAACACTAAACTACTAGTATGGAAAGGGTGTATGCTCCACAACCGACTAGCCTTTGCCTAATTTTTGACCTTCACAATCTCCTATCAAGGGTCATGTTCTTGAAAATGTACCATATTCGGCCTAATAACTTCCTCTTGGTTCTTTGGCCTTTCTCTACCTCTCTTTAGACTCATGATATTCAACCTCTCACATTTCTTCATCGAGGCATCTGTACATTTCCTCCTCACATGTCCGAACCAATTCAGCCTCACTTCTCGTATCTTTTCCTCCATGGAGGCTACTTCCACCTATCCCGAATATTTTCGTTCTTGACATTATCTCTCATGGTATACCCATACGGCCACACATCAATCTCATCATCGTCATTTTAGTTACTTTCATCTTTAGACAAACTTGTTACAATTTGCAGCAATGTGATGAGTTCGAATCCTGGCTCTTTTGGCTAGTTTGGGATTGACATGGGGTAAAAAACCTGATACAATCAAGACCTTTTTCTATGAGAAACTTCCTAGGTGAATTTGCAAGGATCATTTTTCAGTTTTTGCAGTATTTGAACTGTTTTTGCTAAAAAAAAGAATGCTTGCGTTTATCAAAGATTTCCCAATTCATGCTTTAAATCTTTGGAAAACTGAATACTCCTGAAAGACGTATTTCAAATTTTCTAAGATTTGAAACTTCTACAATGTTTTTAGGAAAAGAAGTTTCTTTTTTTGTGACAAAAATAGTTCAAACAAACGCCCCCAAAAAATTTGGGGCCCCATTTTTCACTTGCAATAATAACATACTCAGTAATATTTCACACTGTGGGGATCTAGGGAGGATAATGTATATGTAAATTTTATTTTTCACTTGAATTATTATTTTTGAATTTAGCATCTTAAAGTAAAAGAGATATAATTTTTAATTGATGTGATATTGGTGCTGATCGTGTATAAAAATATATATTGTTTCCTATATAGTGATAAAAATTGAGATCATTAGATGATCATGAGTATCTCTAAAAAACATTACTTAGAGAATGATGTTAATAATTTCTGAATCATTTGCATATGTGGGAAGAAGTTTTCCAAAATTAAAGTTGATAAAATCAATCTAAGATCAACAATATCACAAAGAGATCTAATGGACTAGCTATATGATCAATTGAAAAAAAATTATTAAGAAAAATTATGATGAAAAGTATATAATTTTGCATCTCAGCAAGTTAGGAAATAATACTTTAAATTTAAAAAAAATATAACTTTTTAAGAGAAAAAATTAAAGCCTTTCAACAAGGTTTGACTTTAGGCCACCTACTAAATTAAACGTTAGGAGACGTCGACTTGCAAGTCACAATGGTTTGCTACTTGCACTGCTACAAACTCATCGACAAGAAGAGATATTGCTTTAATATTGCGCTTGACTATTGGAATGATTTAACCAAAAAAAATTATAATAATAATAATAATAATAATAATAATAATAATAATAATAATAACAATAATAATAATAACAATAATTTTATGATACAAAACTAATGATCGTAGTGTCATTTTTGTTTACCTCGAAAATACGAGTAATAATTAAATTTGATTAGTAATTTTAAAAACATGTGATTTAATTCAATACCAATTAATAATCAAGAAATATGAGGTAGAAATGAAAGATAGAAGTGAAAGAAACTAATGTTACTCAATAGTAGTGACCATTAGGTGAGCTTAGAACAATAAGAACAATTAAAGGAAAGTAAGAACATTTGAGCTAAAGAACAATGGTGATGAACAATATGCAAAAAAGTAGAAAGTATATTCTTTTCTCAATGATTAGATGATGTTATAAATGATTAGGGTTCCCTTTATATAATAGGAGAATCCCTAAATAAGGTATATTTCCATTTACAATAAGACATATTCTTGATACAACTGTCTAACCGCCTAGTACGAAATCGTACAATCCTATTCCGGGATTTGTTGCGGCCAAACGCACACGCAAGTATACGCGATCGTCAAGTAATAAAGTTACTAAAAGTCGAATGCCAAACCCACGAGGACTTGTGATTAACTATTAACTAAATTAGACTATCTTAATTATCTATACAAGAATTAAACCTAGAAGTATTTGATTCTAAACTAATTAAAATAAATAAAAAATAATGAATTTTGGACAGAGAAAGAGCATATTTATATGATAGTAATGTAATGAAAACGATCTAGGGTTATGGATTATCTAACATTCCTATTGTAAGCTTCAATTGAATTGACTAACTAATTTATCTAGTTTATTGGTTGACAGGGTTAATATTGCTCATATGAATCTATCGAGTTCTTACTCGCCTATTGAAGCTAACCTAACGCCTACATGTCTATGGAGTTAGAATCAACAAGAACACATTTATAATTCCTGTAAATCAACCAAGCAAGACAATTAGGTATATGTCTATCCTAACCGCGGATCCGTTCCCCAATGTCCAGGTTCAAGAACTTGCTCTACTCAATCCTATATGCAATCTAGAATTCTCACTTTCGAGTTCAACTCCAGATTGTAGATAGTATTCAATTGGTGATCATGCAATCAAATAATTAGGTGCAGGATTAAATAAATAAACCAATATTACAAACTAAGAAATCACAATCAATATCCGAATAACAATAGTCATAAAAGAACAACAACCCTAGAACGTGAAGTTTAGCTCCACATAGTCATGGTAGCAAAATAACAAATCATATAAAGAAACATAAAAATTACTAAGTTTGGAGGAAGAAAAGATGGAACTTAATGAATTTCGGCCCCCATGACGGCTCTATGCTTGTGTTTTCCTCTCAAAAACGTCCCCCTCCATTCAAAATACCATTTTTCAATGTATATATACCAAGTAGGATTAGGTCCAAATAATGATACCTTCTCCAATGTGAAAAAAGACACTTTTCCCGGGTTTGACTAGCGCGGTCGTGCTATTGATGCACACTTTTCACCCATTTTCATTTGTAATGTGGAAAAACGTAAAACATGAAAGTTGCATTCCTTTGAGTTAGCTTTCCAACCATATATTTTGGACCCCAAGTAGAATTCTGAAAAAAAAAGTTATATGTATTTGACTACACAGTGCATATTATGCCTACTCGAGTCTTCGTTTGTTCTTAACTATCAAAGTTGACCCCCAAATATGACCCCGACTTAATTCCTTGAGCTTTTACTCAGATTTTAAAGCTACAAATCACTGGAATTCATTCCATAACATTTATATAGCCCGGAATCACTCCTACAAAGCGTAAAATACAACCGTTAGTGCAAAACACTAGCATTTAAAGCAAAAACTCAAGTAAAGTGCAGTAAATTAATATGTAATTATCGACTACAATACGTAATTATAGCCTATAATTAGGATTTGCGCCACGATTTTGGGAAAACGGCAGTAATCTAACTCATTCTGTTACAAATTCATAACGGTACTATTTTAGGGCCGAGCATACTTGACCCTAATATTCCTCGTGCTCTTGTCTCCAGGAACTGCACTCTGTCTTTGAGCTCAATTCTGGTCCATTGGTCTCGAACTCGACTTCACCTGAACTCGGAACTATGGCGGAACGTGGAGCCTATAAATTGGAGGCATATGATTTTGATCGTATACAGATAGTCTCCACGTTTCTTAGAATAAGATGATAAAAAATGTTTAAACCTCGATTTTCCCGAGCCTCTTATTATGAAATCATGCCCGTGATGTAGGCACTTTGAAGTGATAAAAAATGTCACGTCAGCATATCCCAAAAACATCAAATGCACACCAGCACTGATAGGCCAGTAGCACCGCCAAACTATCGTCGCCTTTCTATAAATATGAGGCTACTCCGTTGAACAAAGAAGTGTGCGCACTTCATCTTTATTTACTCTGATTCTTTCCTTTATTTACTTCTTTCTCTAATCATATGTTCCATGGTTCGAACCCGTGACCTCCTGGTCATATGGCAGCAACTTTACCAGTTATGCCAAGGCTCCCTTTTCCAGAGCTTCGGTTCGAAACAACGAGAGAAGGGCGCATAATCCTTCCTGCATGAGAAAATATGCGAACTTCACACTGTTGCTCATATATCTTAACTTCAACTTGGTGTGGTACTTCATTCCTTTTGATTTCCATGGAGTGAGGTGGCACTATCATCTACTAACTTTTGCATCCCACACAAGTACAACATCCCAAGGATGATTATTCTTAGATCATTGCTTGTGCATCGTGCAACCTTCTTAGGTTTTTCTTGTGATAAAAGGTGAAGTTATATCTTCTTTTCATCCCTTCTAGTATTTTTCTTTTTCCGCTCTTTTAAACTGATTATGGCCCAAAAAACATAATGCTCAATCCCAGTTGCTAGAAATATAGTTACTTTTATTGAGGGTTTTCTGCCCAAGATTTCTTCGATCACACAAACATTTCCAAATATCAAAATGGGGTTCTTGGGAAGGAGGTTCCTGAAGATGCCGCTCTCGATGTCATGGCCTTAAAAGTAGATTAGGTTCTTGGCTTTTCTTTTTTCTTTTTTTTTCCTGTGTAAAGACCCTTCATGGATGTAGTAAATATGTTTTGTAACCATCTCTTGGAAATTTAAAAGGATCTATTTGTCTTATTTTTGGCTAGTATTGAATTCTATTCCGTCTTTTGTTTCTGAAAAATTTGATTGTATAACTTTAGTGATTAGTCTGAATACCGAACTCAGAACATAATAAACCCTTAGGTTTTTTAATTGATCAATATAAAACCCCTTAAGGGTTTTGTTAATCCCCAAGCTAAGCTTAAATTGATTTGATGCAAGCTTGGAACATCGAGACTCCTGAGCCTGAGTTGAGTGAGAGCAAGGTCTAGAATTTTAAATAAAGTTAGCCCCTAGGTTTCGTAGATAATTCTCGAGTGAGAATTTTCTCAAAATCGGGTAGCCCTTGGGCTTAGTAGTCGGAGCACTTAGTCGAACTCGAAATAAAAGTAGCCCTTAGGCTTTTTTATAGTCCCTGAGCAATAATTTTCTAAAACTCGGGTAACCATTGGGCTTACTAGTCAAGTGAGCACTTTCTCGAACTAGAAATAGGTTGATAATAAATGAATTAATCTTCGATATCTTGATCCTGATGCCAATCTCGTGATGTCAGCGGCTAAAGTGATAAAAAGTTGCTTTTCATGCAGTTCCCGAAGTCATTAATTAAAGGCAACTGACGGTTGGCTTTTTGACTTCCTTAGTACATTGAAATGACCTCTATAAAGAGATCAACTTCACAGTCTTGCAAACGTTATTCTCATATTGTTCACAAAGTCTCAGTAGCTCTTTCAACTTCTCTGAATTCTCCCTTCTCTTCTATGAGCTCCTACTTCATTATCAACATTCCATTTTCTTGAATTTTTGCATTACAATGGCTAAGACATCTAAATTGATTCACCAAAAAGAAAAAGCTTCTTCATTTTCTCAATCGACCAAGAGAAAAGCGGTAGTGTACCCTCGTATTAAGGAGTGCATTCCCCGGCTATGTGAAATAACATCTGATTTCAAGATCGAGAAACTTGTATCAACACTAGGCCAATGTGAGCCCATGTCTCGATACATCTGTTTGATAACCGAGGTCGAGCTCCATCAAGTAAAGAAGGACTGTAAGTGGGAGAAAAAAGATGTAGTGATCCCTTCCCTCGAGGAGGACATCACTACATATAAAGCAGGGTACTTAAGCGTGTATATCTATCCATTCATGCCCAGATCAGGGTCCCATAGATCCGATCATTCTTGACTTTAGTCGACGATACAATGTGATGCTCGGCTAAATTTACCCTTCATTCTAGCAAATTGTTCATTTGATCAGATTCTTCTTGGGTCAGTTGAGGGGACGCCCTTCACCCTCGAACATCTAATCAGATTGTACAGTCCTCGACTTTACCGAGGTGGCTTGATTAAACTACAACGCCGATCTTTGAAATCTGAGGGTATATGAGCCAGTTTGTCTGATTCAGGACCTCCGACCTGATTCCTGCTGATTGAATGCCAGCCCTCGAGGGGTGTAACATAAAATGCAAGTGCATATTATACCCTGCTTTTTTTTTTCTTAGCTTTAGCTTTTCCCTTGGACTAACCCCTTTCCGATGGCATAGATACTGCTTGGTTTCCTGGTGAAGTCCCTGACCTTGAAGATCAGGTCCAAAAACTGGCTTCCACTTCTTCGTATTCGGAGCATTGCTGGCGAGACTTGGCCAAGGGCGAATGGGAGGCTAAAAATTATGGTGATTTCTCTTGTTTGTTTACTTGTACTTCTTTAGTGGAATACTTACTTCGAATTTATACTGGTCTCGGATATGCCGTTGCTATGCGGCCAACCCCAGCTGGTGAAGAAGAGATCCCAAGCCTTTTAAAGAAAATAAAAGAAAAAGGGAGTCACCTGTAAATCCCTCTAAGTCCAAGAAAAGTGCGGCTCAAAAGTCCAAGGCTGATACAGTAGACTTCTCTCCAAAAATGGCCCAACGCCTTCGGGATCAGGAGAAAGAAGAAGATAACGACTGGCTATTGGTAGCTCGTAAAAGAAGAAACACCAGTGTTTTATAGTTTGTAGATCGGTGATAGTAGATGTGTTTCATTCTAGTGCCGAAGAGATCTCTGAAGGGAGTTCAAGCAAAGTCTTTGAGCCATCGGGTAGCAAAAAGGCACCTTTTTTAGGAGGCTATTTGGAGGGTAAGGCTGAGGGGCTCGGTTCCGAGCCCATTCAAATAGAAGAGAATGCCATAGTGGATCACGTGG